>OY720441.1:201357286-201737318 GCA_963082915.1 Dolichopus griseipennis | reverse complement strand
GAAGTACTTCCTTTTTAGATACTCCTGTAATTTCATGATAAGTAAAGTACAATTTGCTAAGTTCATTATAGTTATTCGGTAAGCCTTCTTGATGGATTAGTACTTTCAAACTAGTCTGAGTAATACCTTCATAACAAATATCATTTTGATTATGGAAGTATGACAAATACATTCTCACATTGTTGTAAATTCTGTGATCTCTTAGTCTGGATATAGCATATACATTTTCACCAGTCTCAACAGATTTATTTGTTAATTTTACAATTGGAGGAACGAAAGGGTCTATAAAACTTGCCTGCTTATCTTGTGAATTAGTTATCGTTTCATCACTTATTTTAACAGGTTTAGCCTTAATAAGCGGTTCAATGGTTTCAGCTCTAACCCAGTTTGAATAATTGTTACTAGGAGAATCCTTCTTTAATTTTTTGATTTCTTCCGTAATTACCGTATTTGAACCCTTTATACTATTTGTGCTTGTTTTTTCATTTTTAATATCATTATTATTAGGCTTAGTAGTTTTACTACTTTTATTTCTACTAAAAGACATAATTTTCAAAAATAGATTATTTTTTTCATTAATTCTATGTTTCTTATTTTGACCTTCCTTTGAATAATGGTTAATTTTGTCATTTTTGGGATCAGTGTTATGTTCCTTTACATCTTTTAGATTTAATTTATTAGTATCACTATCATTATTATTATTACTTTCATTATTATTATTATTTATCTTATTAATATTATCATTTACCTTATTATTATTATTCTTATTATTATTATTATTATTGTCATTAGCAGTAATATTATTATTATTATTGTTATTGTTATTACAATTATTATTATTAATTTTATTTTCAGTAGTATCCATATCAATTTTATTTGCTTTTTCTAAACTATTACACATGCTTTCTGCAACAATCTCCTTACAATCATTCGATATTTTTTCAATACCTTCCGATATCTGTAATTGCTAGTAGCCAATTTTTTGTTTTCTTTCACTCAATTTTTTTAGAAACACTGGGCACAATTTGCTAAATGTTTTATGCTTTACATTAAGACCCAGCTGGAACTTTTCATTATTTTTTTTACAATTTATGCATTCCATAATTTCCTCCTGCTGATCACAATCACTAGTTTTGTGATTCTTATGACATTTGAGACACGTTTCTTGATTTTTACAATCAGCCGATTTGTGATTGAAACCTTTACATTTGTAGCATCGCAATAAATTAATAGCATCAAAGACTTTGCATCTTTCCCAACCTATACAGAGTTTTTCAGCAGCTAAGATTTTAGGAAAAGATTCCTTATCCACTTCAATAATCACGTTTTGCATTTCTTTGTTATAATTTTTTACTGTACTTAATTTTAATACCTTTAATTCACTCATTTCCAAAAAACTATTTTGTTTCTTAATCTTTTCTATTAATTCATCACCAGTAAATTTATTATTCATATGCACTATTTCAAATTTAGTTTTAATTTCAACCGGGATTTTTATATCATAGTTTTCTTTCATTTTATTTTCAAGTTCACTCTTAATTATGTCACGATTTTCTTTTGTGTCCGTTTCAATTACAATAATTCCATTATTCCTAGATTCAAAGTTTTTAATTTTTAAGTTTTTTGGATCTACATTCGTATTTAAGTCTTTTTTTGTTTTATCAGTTTTTTGCTTATTTTTTGGTTTTATTAACAAGGGCAAATTTTTTTTCATTGCTGGAAATGCATTTACACTATCATTTTTTGTTTTTAAAATATCAGCATATAACACCGATTGACCTATATTTCCATTATTTTTACTTACAATATTTTTTAAATTATTGCACACTTCATCATTTTTTTTTACTGAATTTAGAATTGTATCAGTCAGCTTTTCTGTTTGGTTATTTAAGGTTACATTCAGTTTTTCACTTTCCGTTTGAAATAATAATAAAGTGTCATTCATTTTTGTACACAGGTTTTCATTGTCTGTTTTAAATAATTCACTCAGTTTAAAAACTTTTTCCAATTCTTTTTGTTGAACACTTTTTATATTTTCTAACCGTTCAGTATACCTGTCTTCAATAGCTTTCAATAGCTGCATTGTTTCCAATTGATTTTTTTTTAGTGCACTCTCAAATTCTAATTTATATTGCCCAAAATAATCGGTATTTTTTGCAACCTCAAGACCAATATTTTCCAATATCGAATCAACATTATGAATGTATTGAATACAATCATCACAAATAAATTTAATGTTCAAATTTGAACTCAGCAAGTTACTTGCCGACTGTTCAAGACCCGAGCACTTTACAGCGCAATGAAATATTTTTCCACACACTCCGACGCATCTAATACCCGTTTCGCCTCGTATTTTCGTCCGACATTTATTGCAATCAGCCATACCTATTAATTGTAGGAACAACTGTTAAGAGCATTGACATTAAATAATTTTGTTTGTTTTATTTTTTTATTGAATTTATTTTTCACCGTTAATTAAAAACACGACCGTACTCGTTAAAAGTATAATTAATCCCCTAAAAGTATAAATAAACCCTTATTCCATTTTTAAATTTAATAGCTACATAGGGAAATTTTTACTACAAATGTATACCTATCTAAAGTTCTGAAAAGCATGCGAAAAATGATTCTGAATTCCTTAATAATCAATTATTTTTATATATATTTTTATAAAAATAAATGATAAAATACTCAGTAAGAAACCCTATATAAGTTTGAAAATGTGTTATTTAAAAACCCTTGGCTTTTTTTCCTCACTTGTCTTTTCTTCATTTAGTTATTTCAAAACTTATTACTTAAAACAATTTCAGACTTATTTCTAAAAATAAAAAAATCATGATTGATTAAGATTTATTAAAAATATAAAAAATAAAATAAACGAATCCCGAAAAGGTAAGAAAAGTTTTACATAATAAATTTTAAAAAATTTTTAAAAATTGGCTAATTTTGAGGCCTTGCATTATCCATCTGGCCAAAAAACTATTTAAAATTAAATTATACTAATTATATAATATTTATTATAAAATATTTATAATCAAAATTCATACTAGTATCGCCCTGTGCTCAAAATTCGAGCTATTTTTGCTTTTAAATTAACATATAAAATTCGTTTTGTGTAAATTATATTAGAGTAATATTACACGACAAATTATTTTTTTTTTCCTATACGTAATAAAAACAAGTAAAGAAACAGTCAATCGGTGCAACCGACTTAGAAATACGCTACACCTATTTGGTTCAAATTTAATGGGAAGTCCATAAGTCATTTCAAAACCATAAAAGCTGTTATTAGTTTGATCGTAAGACGTAGCTAACCAAATTAACTTTATAATACTAAAAACATTTTCTAATTACTTTTCTAATTTATTTACAAATTCTTACTAATTTATCTATTTAAAAATATGAAAAAACAAAAAAACTTGAAATAAATGAAAATATATTTATTTAAATTCAATTACTAAAGTGAAAAGATTTGAATAATTAAATTTTGTGATGAAAAGCAAATCCAAGCATAATATATTTAATAATTAAAATTTTCCAATATTGCAATTATTTTAAATTGATATATTATGTACCTATTAGAAAAGCTTATCATTTATTAACGCAAAATATGCAATAAATGTATTTCTAAAATATAATTACAAATTTAGAACTTTTCATATAGTTCATTTAAATATAACAATAAATTTTACATAAATGCAGTAAGTACCTTTGAAATAGTGGAGGCTTCTCCTAAGATTCAATTAATTCATTGAATCAGTTGTAATTTTTGCTTTACTGAAAATCGAAAAGTTTTAAAAAATTTAAATTATTATAAATTTATATTAATTCGTACAAAACAAAAGAAAACACATATTTTGGTCCAAATGCCAATATAAATTTTACCTTAGATTCAGTAGAACAAATTGAATCCACAATATTACATAATTCATCTCCTGTATTTTTATTTTTGTTATTTGCATACATTTAGAATGTTTAATATTAATTCGCGTTAAGTTATATGTATTATATTATTATGTTAAAGTATGCAATGTAAAGTAGTACCATGTGAATGCCATATATTCAATTTAGTTATTTGAATCTATGAAGTATAAACTATGATGAAAATATGAACCAACGACAAATTTGATTTTTATTTTCTCTTCGGCGAATTCGATATTTTTTTTTCAACGAAGATTCAATTTTATGTTTTGAATCTAAGGAAAAACGAAGAATAAGTACCTATTTTGACTATTGAGTATTGTATTTTATAAAACCAAAAATAAAAAAAAAACAAAATAAAAAAAGCGAAAACCATAGCGACGAAGAGAGAATCAATATACAAACGAAAAATTGCGATTACTTTTACTTATAATTTCATAACAGAATACATAGTTATACGTATACCATACCAATAGTACAAACGACTTATTAGAGATACCTATAGATATTGAAAATAATTTTTTCGTTGTTGTATATCATAATATTTAATCGGCTTATTTTTTCCCATACAAATATAAACATCCCTTTTCTGGATAAACTATTTGACCAAATGAAACAACAACCAAAAGAAAAGTGTTTTTTTGTTTTCATAGGACAATGATATTTTTTTTTAAGAATATTGCGTTTTTTCAGGTATAAACCTCTCTTTAATTTAACGTAATTTTGAATTTAACGGTCACGCAGTAAAAAGTTGAGGCTAATGATTCTAATATTATGCGCCGAATTTCTGTGTAAATGTAATTCATTTTCGGTTGTAACTCGCAGCTCAATCAAACTATTTATTATAGGCGCCGACTTATGTCTTTCTTTTTTTTGTTTAGTTCAAATGTTCAATGAACAAGGAGATTTAAATTTTTTTAAAATTTTTATTTTGTTTTTTTTTTTTCTTTATCTCTCTAAAATTCCAGTGAAAAAAAAATGAGTTCTGTTCAAAATGAAAGCAATACATTTGGTTTATACAGTAGTTTTCATTTATAACTAACTCGGTTCAATTTTAATTATAATAAAATTTACAATTTTTGCCAATTAATTAAATTTTACATAAAAATGTAAGTTTTTTATTACATTCATATTTTTTTTTTATTTAAACTTATTAAATAATTTAGTATTTTTTTATTTATTTTAAAAAAAAAAAAAATCATTGCGTTATTAAATACAAAAATACAAAAAAAAATTTCACTAGAAGAAAAAGCACTATACATAAGCTTGAAGCTGCAACATCATATAAAATTCTAGCAAATGAGTTCGAAGCGTCCGCTCAAAAATTAGCATATTCTACAATGTTTAGGTCTTATACTAATTTTTCAAAATTCACAGCATTCTTTTAAAACAATATTCGTTTATTACGACGCATATTTTCTGTCTCTTCATGGTCGTTATAAGCGAAAAGTACTGTATGTATTTTGTTGAAATTGCTAAAAAATATTATTTTGCTACTTCGTATATTGTAGGTAATTGCTTTCGTTAAGTCTTTTATAATAATAAAATAACCGACTTTTGAAATATATTCTGTAGTTGCCATTACGTTTGAGATATGTATAAAAAATGTTGTTATAAAATATGTTTGCAAATATTAAAAACGACAAATCTTTCTTACAAAAATAATTTGTAATTAAAATAATTTGTTCCTTAGGGCCTAATCAAAATCAACGCGTATGGTGTATAATTTCTGACAAAAAATTTTGAAATGAAAAGGTAGGTACATGAATTTACATAAGAGCACACGAAATATGCAACGTACAGTACCTCGGATTTTTAAAAATTGACAAAGCGTATAAAAATATTTTTATTGTTTTTTCTTATGTTGCTAAGATAATGTTTTAAAACAAAAATAGAAAATTTTAATAACATAATATTTTTTTAAAATATTTGTTTCTTAAAAAATATATATTCACAATTGAAATTGAATTGAAAATTGATATTGAAAATACCTATAATATGTTCCATAATCTTCACTAATTCAGAAAGAAACATACGGAAGCAAAAACTAAAAAAATAAACTCTCTTAAAAAAATATTTTGTAATTTAAATGTTTTGTAACTTAGGGCCCAACCTAAATCAAAGCGTACGGCGAAAAATTTCTGTCAAAAAATTTTGAAATAAGTAGTTATGTACATAAATTTACATGAAAGCAACTCAAATACGCGTAACGCGTTGTACTGTGCCTCGGATTTTTAAATTTTAAAAATTGATAAATAGAATAAAAATATTGTTTTCGGTTTTTCTTATATTTTTTAATGTTTAATTTTAATTAATAATTAAAAATTTTTATTTTTATTTTACATTTTAAACATCGAATAATGTTTTTTCATGATTAGTTTTACCTTGACATAACGAACAAATATTATATAAGGCGTTTTTTTTTTTTTAAGTCAGATTAGAGATCTGAGCACGCTCTAAACAACATGAGCACGTTCTGAGCAGAGCATGAACAGAGTACGCTCAGAGCGTTCAAATTTAATAAAAAAACACGAAAAATTAATTTAAATTAAAACATTTCGACTTTTATTTTACAAGTAAAATCTCAAACAAACGTCAAAATGTCTTTAAAACAAAACATGAATCACACGCTCTGAGCGCTCAGAGCTAAAAAAAACCCGATTTTTTTTTTTGACAATTCATGCTCTGCTCAGATATAAAAAAAAAACGCCTATAATGAATGCGTACCTTTTAGCAAAAAGTGTAGATAAAGAGTAAATAGGAGTAGTTTGTAATTGGAACGCTAATTTTTGTCATATGAATGACTATCTGTCATATGAGAAGTTTATCAATTTTAATATATTTAAATATTGAAAATAAAGTTTTAATGCTGATATATGTATATAAATAATATTTTTTAAAATGGAAGAAGAAAGTGCTGATTGGTTACCTAATAAAATATATGATTTAACATAACTTAGAGATATATATCATTAAAATTTTTCGCCATTTCTTCACCTATCGTGCAATAATATTTATTAAATTTTTTAATTTTACTATATTTTTCTTCTACATTTATCATATTGCTGAAAAATTTATTATTATAATCTTTATTTGGGTTTATTATTTCCTTCAAATATTTCCAATTCTTCCTAGGATTTCCTGAAGCTTTATTAAATTGTGTAGTATCATAGTTTTCTTTACATTTTTGTTTCTTATCTGTTAACTTGTTACGGCAGTACTTATATTTAAATTTCAAATAGTCACAGTTTTTATTTTGCATATATTTTCTAAACCAATAATCTTTTTTTTTTATTAATTTTTTACAATTTTCATCTATCCGAGGTACACTATAAGTATTGTTACTACTTTTTGATTTAACAACAACGGTAGCACTTTCAATACTGTCTTTAATTTTATTTATTAATTCCCTTGCCATGTCATTTACATCTGTTGCTTTGATAATTAATCCCTTCAGTTGTTCTTTTGCTCTGTCATAATCTAATTTTTTGATCAGCTGTTTTTTATCAGCTGTATTCATAGAAATTTCTTTAATTTTTTTATTTGTGAGTTATGAATTTTTAATTTTAACAATTAGTCCCAGATGATCAGACATATCATGTTCAAAAGGAAATATCACGATTTCAGCTGTAGGATCGTTAAAGATAACATGATCGAGACATGTATTAGATAGAGGTCTAGTAGATTTATTGTGACAAAAGAAGAAACCATTTGACTCAATAATATTTTGGTATCTTTTTTTATTATTATCATTACAATTTAGTAAATCAAAATTAAAATATCCAATAATTAATGTTTTTTTTATTTTTAGATTTTCAAGTTGTTCCTCAAAATTATTTAGAAATTTATCAACCAACATTGAGATTTTTTCTGGTGGCCTATAGATTGACGATACATTATAGATTTGTGAATTATAATTAATTTTTATGCTAATAAAATTATCAAATTCATCACTAAATATATGATTTGTTTCATAATTTACACTATTGTGAATAAATATTGCTGTACCCCCACCTTGACATGATGGTCTACATGAAAATATTGGAGAATAATTTTTGATATATATATGATTAGTTTCATAATCAGACAACCAGGTTTCAGTGATATTAATTATATGAATTGTTTGTTTTAGTTCATCCAATAAGTACGTTAGGTCATCAATTTTGTATTTTATACTTCTCGCATTTAAATATAGAACTTTTAATGTATTTTCGTTTATCAATGGTATGTCAAAGTTTTTATATACGTTATTTACATGGATATTTAATGGCAAATCAAATATTAAATTATTCGACATTTAAGTGTGATTCATGCAGTATTCTAATTATTTTTTTTCATTATTTTTTTAAATATTTTAATCCATGTAAATTCAATTATATTACTTCTTTTCATATCTCTAGCTTTTTAGCTAGATAGCTGAACTACGGTGTTAGTTTCTCATTGAGAAATATACGATCGTTTGCACTCTTTTCTTTGTCATTTATTTGATCATTCTTATTCGTATTTATGTCGTGTATTTATCCATTGTTATTGTTTTCTTCTTTATTAAATTCATAAATGTACTTTTGTTTTCAATGTTAGTAAATTCTACAATTAATTTATATGACTCACCTGATTTTTCTGATATTTTCTTTTTTTTTGAAATGTTTGATATTATATTTGGATCCATTAGCATATCAATCTCATTACCTAGTTTTTTAATAATATCTAGAGGTTCAGTTCCATTATATTCATCTTTTATTCCAGAAATTTCAATTTGTCTCTCAATTTGCTTTTACTTTATTTTTTCTAGCTCCACTTTATTCTGCAAAATTTCATCGTTCATACATTGAAGTTCATTTCGTATGCTAATATTTTCCTCGATAATGCTATTTAAATGTTCTTTGAGTTCTTTAATCTCACTTTGCATTTTTTGAAATTCAATGGAGTGGGATGTTTGATTACTTATAATGAGCTCCAACTTCTCATAGATTACCTCACATCTATTGTGTCATCCAAAGTTTTGTTTATACTCACTTTGGAGGTATTGTTCCGGCTAAGTATTCCAGTACAAGATTTCCTGAGATGTTGTCCAGTTTAACATAATTTGCAGAACCATTTTTTCTCTACATCTGAGTTGATTTCGCGGACACTTTCATTTTCTAATCCTGTGCAGTTTCCACAGTACCAGTTTCTGCATATTCCATAACATTGCAATTTCAAAGTATTTTTTTTTAAATTAATTTTCTTTTTGCATTGACTACAATTATTGTTGTTATCCATTTTGACGTTTTGACATATTTTTTTTTTATTAAGAACTTAAATCGTTTTTTTTTTTTAAATTTTTATTTTTCGCTTTGTCAATTTTTAAATCCGAGGTACCAGTTTTTTTTTTTTTTGTTTTTTTTTTGTCCTTATTACTCCTCTTGGGAGCATAGGATATCTACTAGGCATCTCCATCTGCTTTTTCTTATCCGAGGCTCTGCCTTGTGTTTCGAATCGCTTTTTTCCTTTTTCAATTAAGTAAATGATTGGTCTACTGTAATCTATCTACAAGATGTCAAGTAGAGATAGTGTCATCTATCGGTCAAGTAGAGAAACCGTGTCATGTTGTTAGGTGCGTACTGCCATTGTAATTGCATATGACAGTTGCAATTACATTGTCGTTCAATTACATACAGGTTATTGTTTATTCAGTATTAATTATTAGATTATAGGGTATAGCTGGAAACACGATTATAGGTATATTTTTTTTTTTTTATATTATTTGTTACTAATTATTTATTATTATATTTTTAGGTATAGAATTATTATATTATAATTTATTATATATTAATTTATTATAATTATTAATTTTACTGGATATGGTATCTCCCACCAGGATTCGAACCCGGGACTGCCACAGTGTTTAGATTGCAAGGTTGCGCTCTAACCACCTAGGCTACGGAGGAGAAGGTACCAGTACGTTGCGTATAATTACATGTAAATTCATGTACCTAACTATTTATTTCAAAATTTTCTAGAAATTTTCAGAAATTATGCACCGTACGCGTTGATTTTGGCTAGGTCCTAAGTAACAAATCATTTAAATTACAAATTATTTTTTTAAGAAAGATTATTTGTTTTAGTTTTTTAAATTTTTTGCAAATATATATATTTTTTAATATCATTACTCTAAAACGTAATGGCAACTACAGAATATATTTCAGAAGTCGGTTTTTTATTGCACAAAAAACTTAACAAAAAGGAAAAATAAAAAGAATACTGTAAATTTGAAAAATTAGTATTAGTAGCCTATGTATAGTGCTTTTTCTTCTATTGAAACTTTTTTTGTATTTTTGATGCGTTATTATGATTTTTATACCCTACACCTATAGAATAGGTAAAAAGGTATATTAACTTTGGTATGGTGTTTGTAACTAAAGGAAGCGAGCTAAATATGGAAAAGTATATATATTTGTGATCAGCGTGACCGCCTGAGTCGATATAGCCATGTCCGTCTGTCCGTCCGTAGGCACGATAACTCAAAAAATAATGGAGCTATCTTGATGAAATTTTAACTGCAGGTTACTAGGATTGAAAGTACGGTGGGGATTGCATATGGGCGAAATCGGCCCATGCGTTCAGATTCCGGACCTTTTAATCGATCGAAGGGCTAAC
This sequence comes from Dolichopus griseipennis, assembly GCA_963082915.1. Taxonomy (NCBI): domain Eukaryota; kingdom Metazoa; phylum Arthropoda; class Insecta; order Diptera; family Dolichopodidae; genus Dolichopus; species Dolichopus griseipennis. Next base: position 201,726,758 of record OY720441.1, on the reverse strand, counting down.
GAACATATATAAAAAATCACGATAACTCAACAACTAATGACGCTATCTTCATCAAATTTGTGCTGTAGGTTACTAGTAATGAAACTATTTCGAAGATTGCGTAAGGTCGGGATTGGACCATGGGTTCGGAACCTAGAACTTATTGATCGAATTTAGGCCAAACGAGCATGTTCAGTACCTCTCTTAGACCCCCCAATGTGTAAAAGCTTATCATCGAAATTAATAAAACTAGTAACTTAAAATTAAAATAGAACGTTCCAATTGTGTACAAGGGTTAACTTGTATTGAAAGTATGACGGGACTGCATATGGGCAAAATCGTACCATGGTTTCGGGTTCTGGAACCCTTGAAAAGTTCAAGGACTAACAAACATATATCTTAAAACACCATAACTCAAAAAATAATGCCGGTATTTTTCTGAAATTTAAACTCTAGGTTACTAGTAATGAAAGTACCATACGAATTGGTTGTGGTCGAGTTTAATTTCGAAGCCAAAGAATATATTTCCTATGTCCTATGTGTCTCCGAAATCTAGACTTAATTGTAGTGGTTCAGTTATGTTCAAAGGTACTTGCTGCATTTATGTAAAATTTATTTTTATACCCTACACCTATAGAATAGGTAAAGGGGTATATTAACTTTCGTATGGTGTTTGTAACCACCTAAAGGAAGCGAGCTAGATATGGAAAAGTATATATATTTGTGATCAGCGTGACCGCCTGAGTCGATATAGCCATGTCCGTCCGTCCGTCCATCCGTCCGCCCGTAGGCACGATAACTCAAAAAGTAATGGAGCTATCTTGATGAAATTTTAACTGTAAGTTACTAGTACTGAAAGTACGGCGCGGACTCTATAAGGGCGAAATCTAAAGAATTTAAAGAAGTTAAAAATTTGTAATTGTATTTTAAATGTACATTTATTGCATATTTTGCGTTTATAAGCTTTTCTATTAGGTATATAAACTAACCATTTAAAATAATTGCAATTTTGAAAAATCTGGATTATTAAATATATTATACTTTGATTATCTTTTTATCACAAAATTTAATAATTAGAATTTATTCATTTTGTAATTGAATTGGAAAATTGTAATTGAATTTTGTAATTTGTAATTGAAACAAGTCTTTTTGTTTTTTAATATTTTTAAATAGATAAATTAGTAAGAATTTGTAATATTTTTTAATAGATAGTGTAATTAGAAAATGTTTTTAGTGTTATAAAGTTAGTTTGGTTAGCTATGGCTTACGATCAAATTAATAACAGCTTTTATGGTGTTAAAATGACTTATGGATATGTCCTTAAATTTGAACCAAATAGGTATAGGGTATTTCTAAGTCGGTTGCACCGACTGACTGTTTCTTTACTTGTTTTTATATTCAAAACTAAATAAAAAAGACTTAATTAATCGCCAAGCAACATAATTAGATATAATAAGTTTAAATAAAGGAAATATCAATGTAATAAAAACTTAAATTTTTAGGTAAAATTTAATTCTTTAGCAAAAAGTGTAAACTTTATTAAAATTAAAATTGAACCGAGTTCGTTATAAATGAAAACTACTGTAAAAACCAAATGTTTTGCTTTCATTTCGAACAGAACTCAATTTTTTCGTTCACATTTTAAGATAAAGAAAAAAACAAAAACAAAACAAAACTCTAAAAAAAATTTAAATCTCCTTGTTCATTGAACATTTGAACTAAACAATTAAAAAAAAAAGATATAAGTCGGCGCCTATAATAGTTTGATTGAGCTGCAAGTTACACCAAAAATAAATTACATTTACACAGAAATTCATAATATTAGAGTCAAAAGCCTCCACTTTTAACCGCGTGACCGTTAAATTCAAATGTACGTTAAATTAAAGACGGGTTTAACCTGGGAAAAACGCAATATTCTAAAAAAAAAATATCATTGTAATATGAAAACAAAAAAAAACTTTCTTTTGGTTATTGTTCCATTAAAATTGGTCAAATAGTTTGTCCTAAAAAGGGATGTTTATATTTGTATGGGAAAAAATAAGCCGATTAAATATTATGATTTATTCCAACACATATTCATGTAGGTATTTTTTATTTACTATTATCTAAAATCTTAATTATTATTATTATTTGAATCACAAACATTTTTTTTTTCGTTTGTTTTTTATTATTTTTTTTATTCGTTTTTTTTCGTTCCTTAAACTTATTATTTCGAGATCCAGTTTGAAGTTTGGTATATATAAGTTCTCAAATCTTATTATTTTAAAATGAGTTCTTTGATTTTGTTTTTAAAAAGCATAAATTATTAATGAGTTTCAACTCATTGGGTAAATCATTGAATACTTTAAGACAATTGTATAAGCAATTCATATTTGATTGTCCGTTCTAAATAATGTAAAATAAAAATTAGATTTGTTTCTTTTGTTATGATTATGTATGAATATCAATAGATCTATTAAGAATAAAATTGTGTTTGATAAGATTATTAATTATTTTAATTGCTTGAACTACAGTTCGTGTCTACAAATATTTCTAAAACTAATATGACGGAAGGTATAAATCAGATTTGTAGGGTACAATACTGGATGGAAGTTAATTATTTTAATAACCTTTTTATTCAAAATGTCCAGTTTGTTTAAATAGTACTTTGATGAATTACTCTATACTGGATTCAAATGGGTAATGTTTTAAGGGAATGTATGATGAAAACAGAATATAAAGTATCTCTCTGCTAAGCACTTTTTGTAATCTATACACAATAAAAATATACGGAGAGATTTTTATACCCGTATGACTATATAGCCAAAGGGTATAATAAATTTGCCATTACGTTTGTAACGCAGAGAAGGAGGGGGGATAGATATAGACTCAAGTGTATGGATCGGATCAGAATCGAAAAATAAATCGATTTAGCGATGTTTGTCCGTCCGTCCGTCCGCACGATAACTCGAAAACCAAAGGAGCTAGGATCTTGAAATTTTCGCAAATTCGTTTTTTTTCAATAGCCGTCATCGCTATTTAAATCCAGCCATTTTGGTCCATGGGTTCGGGTAGCTGCCATACAACTCCTTTTTTTGTATGAGTATTACTCTGTACCTATTACAGCTGCGGGTCTAAAATTTTGCCAAAAGTAGTTTAGTTTTATGGCCAAAGAGTCTGCAAAATTTGGTTGATCTAGTGGAGTGGGTTCGAGTAGCTGCCATACAACTTCTTATTTTATATGAGCATTACTCTCCACCTAAATAAGCTGGGTGTCTGAAATTTTGCTAAAAATAGTTTAGTGTAATGGCCAAAGTTTCTGCAAAATTTGGTTGGTCTACTGTAGAGGGTTCGAGTAGCTGCCATACAACTCCTTATTTTATATGAGCATTACACTACACCTAATGAAGCTGGGTGTCTGAAATTTTGCCAAAAATAGTTTAGTGTAATGGCCAAAGTTACAGGAAAATTTGGTTGGTCTACTGCAGAGGGTTCGAGTAGCTGCCATACAACTCCTTCTTTTATATGAGTATTCCACTACACTTAATAAAGTTGTATGTTTGAAATTTTGACAAAAGTAATTAATCGGATGATATAATGTATATGATACGGTCATACGGGTATCCCAGAGTTGACATAGTCTACTCTACTACACTCTTCCTCGTTTTATAATATTTTCGATATGATTGTGCCAATTTAATTTACTATCAATGATTAAACCCAGATAATTGAATGACTTAACTATTTCGATTATATTGTTTTTGAAGAGGAAGTTTGTTATGGAGCATTTTATGTTTTCAAATATTAGAATTTTCGTTTTTTAACATTCAATGACAGACGATGATTTACAAGCCATTATTCAATTGTATTTAGATCTGTATCGGTAGCTATTTTAAGGTTCGATTCAGTTGACTCCGCATATTTAATTACAGCATCGTTAGCATATAACTGTATGCTGCACATAGTTTTAGCTTAGATAAGTCATTAATATAGATTTTAAATAAGTTTGGACCTAGAATTGACTCTTGTGGAACACCGTTTATAATAACTTTTTCGTCACTTAAAACTTCACTTCGCTGCCCCTTTTAAGTGACTTATAATATTGTCTAATTCAGTTGGATATAGTTGAAAGTTGGAAAAAATATTTTGTGAAAATTGATTTATATAAAATTCAATAACAGGATTATTGTTTAAATTTAGTGCATTTGTTATATTAACAAAGTTTTCATTCATAACTTGAGCTATCTCTGATTTTGAGGAAATTGTGTAATCATTCTGTTGCAGATTTTTTATGTGATCTTCAGAAGCATTCCTATATTTGTTAAATAATTCTCTCTTATATATGTTCCAAAGTTTTTTCCCATTGGAAGGGTCAATGGAGATTTCATTAGAAAGTAATTAATTTTTTAACTTTACTTTTGTACTCATCATACAAATTTTGAACTGGTGAATCTGTAGGATAATTTTTCTTATATTTAAAGAATGAATCCCGTATTTTAATTGTTTTTAAAATATTTTAATTCCTCCATTCTTTTTTTGTTTTTTAAAATTTTTTAGTTGCTTTTAAGATCTATTGGACTGAATAATATAGCTTAAATCGTCAATTAACCGATCAATTGACCAATTGAGTCGTATGAGTTTATATTAAACCAAATTTCAAATTTCATTGTTTGATATGTTGTCATAGTTTAATATAGTTTTATATTCATAGAGTATCATAGTATCATTTAATGGTTTACTATCTAAACTCAGTAGTAACATTTAGTGGTCAGACAGAGCAGTGTCAAAAGTGAAGAAATAATATTTTTTTTTTATTAGATCTGTAAAAAAATTATCAATTATTGATTTTTTATTTACTCCAATTTTTGTAGCATATTCATCTGATTTATTATTTTAAATAATATAACCATTTGCAAGCAGTAAATTTGTATAATATTTAACACCTGTATTGGATTGGAACTTTCCAACAAATCTAAATTAAAATCTCCCATTATAATAGTATTTTTGTATTTAATAGTAAACAAATCTAATTAATTTAAGAATTCAGTTATTCGTGTGTTATGTGATCTGTAGAAGCACATTATACTGAATACTTATTTCAATAATATTACCAACAAGAAGTGTGAATTTTCACATTCATCTTCGAAGATCAAGGAACTGGAAAGATTTATAGATACATAAATTGCGCATCCACCATAAGGTTCCTTACGTTTGAAAAATAGGCATTGAAATTTGGTAAGTTGAAAAATTTAGTTTCAGACTGTATTAACCAAATCTCCGTTAAAACAATTACGTGGATGTCAAATTTATAACTATTAATAAGAGATTCCAAATCACACAACTTGTTTCTTATACTTCTTATATTTAGGTATAAAATATTCAAGCTGTTTACCATTCGCAGATTTATAAAATACTATGTATTTAAGTATAATATATAAGAAATTAAATTTTTTGATTTTTAAATTTTATTAGAAAAAAAGACTGCAGTTTTACACTGAAATGCATTTTTAAAGAAAAACGAGGAAGAGTGTAGTAGAATAGACTGTATCAACTCTGGCATACCCGTATGACCGTTATATAAACATTATATCATTATTATTATAAACATTAATTACTTTTGGCAAAATTTCAAACATACCAGCTTTATTAGGTTAAATATAATTCTCATATAAAAGAAGGAGTTGTATGGCAGCTACTCGAACCCTTTACAGTAGACCAATCAACTTTTGCAGTAACTTTGGCCATTGCACTAAACTATGGAGCAAAATGGCTGGATTTAAATAGCGATGACGTCTATTGCAAAAAAACGGATTTGCGAAAAATTCAACATCCTAGCTCCTTTAGTTTTTCAGTTATCAAAAAGATATTATTATTCGGATTCTTTATTAGCTTTATTTTTATTATTAATAATATAATCTCATTTAGTTTATGCCCTTTTTGCGAAGAGCAAGAATATTTGTTTTATTAAATAAGTGAGCTTTTAGATTAAAGGTTAACTTGTGCCACTACCAAAAACTTGAAAATTTCATTGAATTTTTGTTCAAAACGCGTAACCAGGTCAAAACCAAATAACCCCGGTGGACTTCAATAATTAAAATCAATGCTGTTGCAAACTTTTCAATAAAATTTATTTCACCGTTTAAGCAAATAAAATTTATGGAAAACTTCGTGGCGTCGTCGTAGCTAACGTCTTAAACGAACTATTGAAAAATGTTTCCATCTTCTCTTTTAGGCTGCAAAATCAACCTGTAAAATTGGACGCAAATCGGAAATACAAAATTTTTTTAAAGTTCGCCGGGATGGAATGGATTAATTCATTCCAACCAACTTTATAAAACTAATTGCTTAGAGGAAAATTTATGCGAAATTTCAAGTCAATCGGTCAAACCATTTTGACTCGACATCAAAAAAACAAAAAAGTTTAAAACGGCTCTGGAGTCGAACCTATTGACTTATAAAAATGTGACATAGCCTATGTCACCCCCGGGCTCTCACAATTATTCCTTTAAAATTTTGTGACAATCGGACCAGTGGTTTTCACGTGAATCCTGGTCAAACAAACACACAAACAAATTTTCTCCTTTATATATTAGACTAGCAGATTTACCCGGCGTTGTCCGGGAGCGTGCAAATTTTAAAAAACCAAGTTTCAGCCAATTTTTTGAAGGACTAATTTGGTTGAAAAGAAAGGCTCAAAAAAATATTTATGGAGTTCCGTTAACTCATTGTGGCCCAACAGCTTTTTAAAGGTTTTTTTGTTACTTTGCTATAAACGAAAAATGGTTTCACCGATTGACTTCTAATTTTGTACATGTATTCCAATTTGAGAATGGAGCGCACTCTATTATAGACTTGGAATTTGTTAACCCTTGCCGATCCGACGATTGTTAAAAAAAAAATTTTGTAAGTAAATTACGTCCAATATTTGAATGTAGCTAAAACTTCTTTGAATTAGGGAAATGTTTAACAAAATTTTTTGTCGAGTTCTTTTAACCGATTGCGAAACAAAACCTTTAAAAAACAGTTTGTAAAACAGTTTGAACCATTATCTTACTTGAATAATTCTAAAACAAGTGAGGGAAAAAAACCAAGGGTTTTTATAAAGCACATTTTCAAAATTATATAGGGCTTATTACTGAGTATTTTATTATTTAGTTATTTCATTAATTTATTAATTATAATGACTAATAGTGAAATTCTTAGCCACATGCACACAAGAAAACCTGTTAATAAGTGCGAAATATAATGTTGGAGATTCAATGTTAACGTTTAATTTTGGAAAACTTACACTGGCTAATAAGTTACTGTTTTATAAAAACATAAAAGTTTTAATTTTTAAGACCTAGTATTCGTTCAATGGGGATGGTTCCCAAATTTTTGCTTAGCAAACTTATGATGGATCTTCCCACCCCCCTCCTGTCCTCACCCTTTACTTTTTTTCCGTTTCATTAAAATAATTGTGAACTTCACCAAAATTTTGAATTTTACTTTAAAATTTTATTATGTAAGCAAAAATGGTTAAAACTAAGATACAATTTTTTGAAAATAGCTAAATTTCCATTTCCGAGCCCTTATAGCTCCTAAACAGGGGGCGTGACAAAAAAATTTTGTTGACCGACTCCTACTAATTTCGGAGGACGCAATTTCTCCCAATTTCAAGACCCTAGATTGAACTGTTTAGAAGATATGTGTGGCCAAAAATTTTACAAAAATTGAGTTTTGCATAATGGTAAATTTTAGTACCGTATGGCAAACCCCTTGTTTAGAGCTATAAGGGCTCGAAAATTTATATTTAGCAATTTTTACACACCTGTAACTTGAATGCATGTTAAAATTTTTTTTTAAAAATATACAAAATTTAAAGCTGCAGCATGATATTTTTTTAGGTTTTTCTTAAATTTGTAAAGGGTTCTTTAAATTGAAGAAATTGTTTCTTAGTTTTAACCATCTTTGCTTATATTATAAGATTAGTGGTGAAATTCCAAATTTTGGTGGAGTTTACAATTGATTTCCTAACATCTGAAAAAATGGAATGGAAGGGACAGGAGGAGGATGGGCAGATCCATAATACTAGGTCTTAAAAATTAAAACTTTTATGTTTTTATAAAATAATAAGTTATTGACCAGTGTATGTTTTTCCAAAATTAAACCTTAACATTGAAGATCAAACATTATATTTCGCACTTGTTAACAGTGATTGTTTTCTCAGTATTGATTTCATTATTATTCATAATTAATAAATTGATGAAATAACTAAATTATAATACTATCATTTATTTTTATATTTATAAAATACTCAGTAACAAACCCTATATAATTTTGAAAATGTGTTTTTTAAAAACCCTTTGTTTTTTTCATCACTTGTTTAAGCTTACTTCTACTTAACAATCATATATAGTTAACAGTAACTTACCAATTGTAAATAATATTTTAAAATTTGTGATTTAGAAAAAAATAAGGTTGCATTTAGGTTTACTTAATATGTAGCAAATCTACTTTATCTACATATATTAAATATCTTTTTATACCCTACAGCTATGGAATAGGTATATTAACTTTGGTATCGTGTTTGTATCCACCTAAAGGAAGGAAGCTATGTATGGAAAAGTATATATATTTGTGATCAGCGTGACCTTCTGAGTCGATTTAGCCATGTCCGTCCATCCGTCCGTAGACACGATAACTCCAATACTAATGGGGCTATCTTGACAAAATTTTAACCGTATGAAACTAGTACCGAAAGTACGGTGAGAATTGGATCTTGGCAATAGCCATCCATGGGTTCGGATTCTAGACCGTCTAAGGGATAAGGAACATACATCAAAAAGCACGATAACTCAAAAACTAATGACGTTATTTTGATGAAATATAAGCTCTAGGTTACTTGTAATGAAAGTACCGCGTGATCAGGTACGAACCCCACTTCTCCCAAAAACCTAAATCATATCTTCGAAGTTTATAAAGATAGAAACCTCAAATTTGGAACACGAGTGTTCTTTCTTTTTCAAAACTTTTATATATTTAAAAAGCTCAGAAGGTAATTATATTTCAATATAAAACATTTTATGTATTATATTTTATAAATTAAAATATTTTTTTAATAAATGAATGCAAATGTTTTTTTTCAATTTTTATTATATCAGATATTTCATTTAGATATTAGCATAGGTAATATATAATTAAGAAATTGCCTACGATACTTAAATTGTGTTTAAAAGTATTTACTGCATGTATGTAAAGTTGATTTTTATATTTAAATGAATTATATGAAAAGTTCTAAATTTGACATTGTATTTTAAAAAGCAGTTATAGCATGTATGGCATTTATAAGCTTTTATAATATGTACATATAAAAGTACTAGAAATTAATATAATTTTAAATTTTTTTAAATTTGAACTATTAAATTTTTTGACAACAAGCTAATCAAAACATTAATGTTTTTAGTTTACACTATAAACCATCAAATCATATAAACCTATATATATATATATATATTATCCAAAATTAGTGTATTTGGGAGAAGATAGATCCCCGAAAATTAGAAGGAGCCGGTTAACATTTTTTTTTTCACGTCAACTGTTTAGGAACTATAAGGGCTCGATATTAAAATTTTGCTAATTTGAGGTTTCTATCGTTATTAATTTCTAAGATATTCTTGTTAAATCTTTGAGGCACCAAGACTCCAATTAATCCCCTATGTTAGGAACGTAAAGGAAACCAAAAAGGAAAAGGAATACCGTACACTTGTGTATCAAATTTAAAGTTTCTATCTCTATAAATTTAAAAGATATGTTTTAGAGTCTTAGGAGTAGTGGGGGTGGGACCTGAACCACTACTTCAATTGGTCCCAAATTTCACGAACACAAAGCAAATAAGAAGATACATGTGTGCCTAAACTTTTAAGGTTCTATGGGTTTCGATTCGATCAAAAATTTCACGGAATACGAACCCATTGTCCGATTTCCACCATAAGCAATTTCCGTGGTACTTTCATTACAAGTAACCTAAAGTTTACATTTCATCAAAAAAACCGCATTATTTTTTGAGTTATCGTGATTTTTTATGTATGTTCTTTAGCTCTTAGACCGATCAAAAAGTACAAAATACTAACCCATACCGTTTTAAGCTTTTTCGTTATGTTGATGTCAAGCCGAAACATTTTGTTCGATTGATTTGAAATTTTGCAGAAAAATACCTCTTAGTCAGCGGGATTTATTGCACAAAGGCCGTTGAAGATATTAACCCAATCGGCCTGGCAAGCGGGAGTTGTATTTGCAGACTAGGGAGGCTGAAACAATTTTTTTTTTTTGAGTTCTGTGAACCCGTTTGAGCTAGGCGGCTCAATAAAGTTTTTTTTTAATATTCTTAATGTCGAGCCGAAATTATTTTTTTATTTTTGCTTTATACCGAGCCCAAACAGTTTGCCCAATTCTATTGAAAGTTTGAAAAAAATCTTTTCTTAGTTAACGGAATTTGTTGTATAAAGTTGGTTGAAATATATTAACTTATTTCGGCCCAGCGGTTTCCACAAAAACAGTTTGTTTCATATTTATGTCAAATTTTACAAGGTGATTTTGCAGTGCAAAGGTGAGACTGAAAAAATTTATGATAACCCTGTTTTGGCGCAATGACACCATGCAATTTTTTCTATTAATTTGATTTGCTTAAACGGTTAAATCAGCTTTATTGAAAATTTTAGATACTTTTTCTAAAAAAGAAGCGCACACTTCTCTCGTAAAACCATAAAAATACGAGGAAGAGCATAGTCGATTTTTCAATTGAGTACAAAACAAAATATAAGTTGAAAAGTAGTTTTTAAAACTTTTTCGAGACAATTGACTATTGACTAATTTCGAGACTATTGAAATAGTATAATGACATAATGGTAAATTTAGTATACTGTTTTAACCTATAGTCAAATGGGTATAATAATACTTATATATAAACTAGTTAATACCTGATGCTCCGTCTCTCAATAAAGGTTTAATTTAAGTTGATGTTAGTGAAAAAAGTTACGCAAAAATTACACATAGTACATGTTAATTTCAAAATGATTTTTTCATGATAATTTTAGCAATTTTTCAACAAATTTATCAAATTTCACTTGAAACTTTTCATAATTATTAATAACGTGCAGAAATTTTAATTCAATTTACATTATACGCCGGAAACCCACCTCCCTCAACTCAATCGTGAAGGAAAACCGCGTATAGAAAAATTAGAGATGATTGGTCAAACTGTTTTAGAAACTGATTTTTAAAGTTTTTGTTTCGCAATCGGTTACAAAAAACTCAAATTTTTTTTAATTATGCTCTAATTCAAAGAATTACTACTTTTTTCCAAAAATTGGATGTAATTTACTTCCAAAATTTTTTTTCTAACCAATTGTAGGACCGACATGTATTACCAAACACCAAGCCTGTTACTAGTGTAAACTCCAGTTGTTTTAAGAGTAAAGTGTAACGAAAAAATCTGTAACAAGCTGCTGCACCGCAATGAGTTAACGGACCACAACAAAAATTTTTTAGAGACCTTCTCTTTGACCAAAGCAGTACTTAGCAAAATTAGACAAAATTTCCTTCCAAAATTTTTTGTGGATATTCGTCGGGCCGGCATTGGTTAATAAAATCCAAGTATGTTAATAAAGTGAACTCTATTCTAAAAGAGAAACACGTATACAAAATTTGAAATCAATCGGTTAAAATGTTTCTAATTTAGAGTAATGTAACAAAAAAATCTATGATAAGTAAAGAAACAGTCAGTCGATGCAACATATTTGGTTCAAATTAAATGAGAGGTCCATAAGTTGTTTTAAAACCATAAAAGCTTTTATTTGTTTGACCGTAAGACATAGCTCACCAAATTAATTTATTTCATCAATTCAAAAATATCAATAATTCTTACAAAACTTTTTAAAAATATTAAAAAATCAAAAAAGCTTGAAACAAGTAAAGAAACTGTCAGTCAACCGACCTAGAAATACCCTACACTCTACACTATTATTTGTATATATATGGTTCAAATTTAATGGGAAGTTCATAAGTCATTTTAGGGCCATAAAATTTTTTATAGTTTGATCGTAAGACATAGCTAATGAAATTAACTTTATAATACTAAAACCATTTTCTATTTATTTTATCAATTCAAATATATTAAAAATTCTTACTAAGTTGTTTATTCAAAAATATTAAATAAAAATAGACTTGAAATAAATGGATTCGTAAAATGCAATTACAAAATTACATATTAAAACCTTTTACACCATTTCTTAATAATTATATATTACCTATGGTAATAATTCAACAAAATAGAGATATCTATATATATAAAAATGAAAGTTTGTTTATTTGTTTGTTTGTTTGTTTGTTTGTTTGTATGTTTGTTTGTAGCGAATAGACTCCTAAACTGCCCAGCCGATTTTCATGAAAATTTGTATATAGGGGTTTTTGGGTACGGAAGGAAATCGTGGCCCAAAAATTTTGCTCTAACGGACCGCCAAGTTGGGGCTGTGGTGCAAGTATTTAAACTTCTTTGTTCTAAAATGAAAACGGTTTGACCGATTGACTTCAAATTTTGTATACGTGATGCTCTTTGAGAATTGAGTAGACGCTATTAACAGTTTTGGAATTTGTTAACCCATGTCGGGCCGACGGGTGGTCAAAAAAAATTTTGGGTCCAAATTTTGTCCGATTTTATGAAATTCAGCTTTGGCTTAAAAGCAAACCCCAAAAAAAATTTTGGTGAGTTCCATTAACCCATTGCGGCCCAACAGCTTTTTATAGGTTTTTTCAATACTTTATTCTAAATTCGAAACGGTTTGATCGATTGACTTCAAATTTTGTATACGTGATGCTCTTTGAGAATTGAGTAGACGCTATTAACAGTTTTGGAATTTGTTAACCCATGTCGGGCCGACGGGTGGTCAAAAAAAATTTTGGGTCCAAATTTTGTCCGATTTTACGAAATTCTGCTTTGGCTTTAAAGAAAGCCCCAAAAAAAATTTTGTTGAGTTCCATTAACCCATTGCGGCCCAACAGCTTTTTATAGGTTTTTTCAATAGTTTACTCTAAATTCGAAACGGTTTGACCAATTGATTTCAAATTTTGTATACGTGATGCTCCTTGAGAATTCAGTAGACACTATTAACAGTTTTGGAATTTATTAACCCATGCCGGGCCGACGGGTGGTCAAAAAAAAATTTGGGTTCAAATTTTGTCCGATTTTATGAAATTCTCCTTTGGCTAAAAAGAAAACCCACAAAAAAATTTTATTGACTTGCATTAACCCATTAGGGCCCAACAGCTTTTTATAGGTTTTTTCAATACCTAACTCTAAATTAAAAACGGTTTGACCGATTTTCTTCAAATTTTGCATACGTGCTCCCCTGTGAGAATTGAGTTGACACTATTAACAGATGTGGAATTTGTTAACCCATGTCGGCCCGACGGTTGGTCAAAATAATTTTGGAAGATAATATTGTCAAAATTTGCGAAGTACTGCTTTGACTAAAAAGAAAGCTTCAAAAAATTTTGTTGAGTGATTTGGAAGCAAATTACGTCCATTTTTGCGTAATACTGCTTTGCCCAAAGAGAAAGTGTAGTTCCGTTAACCCAGTGGGGCACAGTGGCTTTTAATAGATTTCTGATAGAAAATTTTAATGGTCTTCTTTTAATTAAGGAACACATTAGACACACTAATTTCGTAGATTGTTTTGCGTCACCTTACCAGTTCAACTGTGCATAGGATTAAAGATGTGAAGATCCGTTGCTGTCTTTTGTTGGAAAACTTTTATTGTTTAATTTCTTAGAGCAGGTAATACTCACCAGATATTAATAAAATAAATTAGAAACGATTTGACCGGTTTTCCTCAAATTTTATATGTGTGAAACAACTTGAAAATAGAGTTGAATCTGCTAACAGTCGGTCCTACGATTGTTCAAAAAAAATTTTTTGGAAGTAAATTACGTCAAAATTTGGAAAGTAGTTTGTACTGCTTTGAATTACAGAAAGTTTAAAAAATTACTAGAATAATCCTAGAAAAATCGTTTTAAAAAGATTGCTTTTATACATTTTTAAATTTACGTGTGTAAACCGTGGGTAATTTTTGTGTTAACTTTTTGCAGTAACATCAAATTCAATTAAACCTCCATTGAAAGGCGCAGCAACGCGCACCGGGTATTAGCTAGTGATATAATAAATGTATTAAAAGAAAAAAAAATAACGTCACTTATTAAAAAAATATTTTGTTTTTAATTTATAAAATAAATTACATAATATGTTTTATAGTACAATTCGTAGCCTTTTAAAAATATAAAAGTGTTAAATAAAAGATGAACAGGAAATAGCGTATCAAATTTGAAGTTTCTACCTAGTAGTAGTATTCTGTCTGTTATGAATTCTTTAGATGTGAAGACCATATCGCCAATTTCTATTGTGAAGTTTTGAAATTTAATTAGATACGTTCCTGGAATGTGTTTTGGTTTGTCATAAATTTTTATAGGCCCGCTGAACTGATTGAGTAGTATTACTTCTTGTGCAATTAGATTTGTTTTTGGCATGTGATGAGCACGTTTCATGTCGATATTCTTCTTCCATGATGTTAAGGATACAGGTAGAATTTCTTATATCAATAATTTCATTTCTATTACATATAATAATTGAATTTATTTTTTTACAAATTTTGTTAATCTTGTACAATTCTGTATCTCTAGACAATATTTGTTCATAATTAATTTTAATTATAGTATTATTAAGTATTACAGGTTTAATTATAATTCTTTTAAACACATTAGGTTTTGTTAAAGGAATTTCGACGGCATAGATCAAGCAAGTACTATTTGTTATCACCTTTAAGATTGAGGTTAGTATATCTATCTCTGATTTAGAGAGCAGAATTAAATTAATGATACCTACTTTAACCGAATGTACGGCGTATTTTATATTAACTATCTCTTCTTTGATAAATTTTAACTTTAATTGTAATTTTTTAATAGCTTAGTCGTTAAATTCGTACCCTAACTTAATATTATCTAAAACTTGATTGGTAATTTTACTTATATTATTAATCCTATCAATAAAATTCTTATTTATTATGAATTATTTCTTGTTGTTCTCTAAATGGTTGTTCATTTTCTTTTTTATCATTAACAAGTCTGCGTGGTCCGGGTGCTATCCATTTGTACATGGTGCCCATAGAATTAAAGGATCTTTGTTCCCGTCTAACTTTGAATTCGGCCAGCAGATTCAGAACTTGTAAATCTGCGAATTTTAGGTATTTATATAGATGGTTTTTCCTAATAGTGTTTTCCTCTAACGCAACGTTAATTTCTGTCAATGATTCCCTTAAAGCCTCAAAGTTGAAAGTATGAATCAGCTAAAACTTCCTTCTTCAACCTTTACTTTTTCGAGGGACATGAATACTGCATGGAATCCTGTATAATCCAGTATTTGTAAGAATGATAGACATTCGTATAACAAGCATCTAAAATGGTAAAGAAAAATGGGGAAAAAGAAAAAGGGAGAATTATTTTTTGAGTTATCGTGATTTTTTATGTATGTTCTTTAGCTCTTAGACCGATCAAAAAGTACAAAATACTAACCCATACCGTTTTAAGCTTTTTCGTTATGTTGATGTCAAGCCGAAACATTTTGTTCGATTGATTTGAAATTTTGCAGAAAAATACCTCTTAGTCAGCGGGATTTATTGCACAAAGGCCGTTGAAGATATTAACCCAATCGGCCTGGCGAGCGGGAGTTGTATTTGCAGACTAGGGAGGCTGAAACAATTTTTTTTTTTGAGTTCTGTGAACCCGTTTGAGCTAGGCGGCTCAATAAAGTTTTTTTTTAATATTCTTAATGTCGAGCCGAAACTATTTTTTTATTTTTGCTTTATACCGAGCCCAAACAGTTTGCCCAATTCTATTGAAAGTTTGAAAAAAATCTTTTCTTAGTTAACGGAATTTGTTGTATAAAGTTGGTTGAAATATATTAACTTATTTCGGCCCAGCGGCTTCCACAAAAACAGTTTGTTTCATATTTATGTCAAATTTTACAAGGTGATTTTGCAGTGCAAAGGTGAGACTGAAAAAATTTATGATAACCCTGTTTTGGCGCAATGACACCATGCAATTTTTTCTATTAATTTGATTTGCTTAAACGGTTAAATCAGTTTTATTGAAAATTTTAGATACTTTTTCTAAAAAAGAAGCGCACACTTCTCTCGTAAAACCATAAAAATACGAGGAAGAGCATAGTCGATTTTTCAATTGAGTACAAAACAAAATATAAATTGAAAAGTAGTTTTTAAAACTTTTTCGAGACAATTGATTTTATTCAAACGTTGATCATTTAAGTAAACTACTATTGAAATAGTATAATGACATAATGGTAAATTTAGTATACTGTTTTAACCTATAGTCAAATGGGTATAATAATACTTATATATAAACTAGTTAATACCTGATGCTCCGTCTCTCAATAAAGGTTTAATTTAAGTTGATGTTAGTGAAAAAAGTTACGCAAAAATTACACATAGTACATGTTAATTTTAAAATGATTTTTTCATGATAATTTTAGCAATTTTTCAACAAATTTATCAAATTTCACTTGAAACTTTTCATAATTATTAATAACGTGCAGAAATTTTAATTCAATTTACATTATACGCCGGAAACCCACCTCCCTCAACTCAATCGTGAAGGAACACCGCGTATAGAAAAATTAGAGATGATCGGTCAAACTGTTTTAGAAACTGATTTTTAAAGTTTTTGTTTCGCAATCGGTTACAACAAACTCAAATTTTTTTTTAATTATGCTCTAATTCAAAGAATTACTACTTTTTTCCAAAAATTGGATGTAATTTACTTCCAAAATTTTTTTTCTAACCAATTGTAGAACCGACATGTATTACCAAACACCAAGCCTGTTACTAGTGTAAACTCCAGTTGTTTTAAGAGTAAAGTGTAACGAAAAAATCTGTAACAAGCTGCTGCACCGCAATGAGTTAACGGACCACAACAAAAATTTTTTAGAGACCTTCTCTTTGACCAAAGCAGTACTTAGCAAAATTAGACAAAATTTCCTTCCAAAATTTTTTGTGGATATTCGTCGGGCCGGCATTGGTTAATAAAATTCAAGTATGTTAATAAAGTGAACTCTATTCTAAAAGAGAAACAAGTATACAAAATTTGAAATCAAACGGTTAAAATGTTTCTAATTTAGAGTAATGTAACAAAAAAATCTATGATAAGTAAAGAAACAGTCAGTCGATGCAACATATTTGGTTCAAATTAAATGAGAGGTCCATAAGTTGTTTTAAAACCATAAAAGCTTTTATTTGTTTGACCGTAAGACATAGCTCACCAAATTAATTTATTTCATCAATTCAAAAATATCAATAATTCTTACAAAACTTTTTAAAAATATTAAAAAATCAAAAAAGCTTGAAACAAGTAAAGAAACTGTCAGTCAACCGGCCTAGAAATACCCTACACTCTACACTATTATTTGTATATATATGGTTCAAATTTAATGGGAAGTTCATAAGTCATTTTAGGGCCATAAAATTTTTTATAGTTTGATCGTAAGACATAGCTAATGAAATTAACTTTATAATACTAAAACCATTTTCTATTTATTTTATCAATTCAAATATATTAAAAATTCTTACTAAGTTGTTTATTCAAAAATATTAAATAAAAATAGACTTGAAATAAATGGATTCGTAAAATGCAATTACAAAATTACATATTAAAACCTTTTACACCATTTCTTAATTATATATTACCTATGGTAATAATTCAACAAAATAGAGATATGATATAATAAATGTATTAAAAAAAAAAAAAATAACGTCACTTATTAAAAAAATATTTTGTTTTTAATTTATAAAATATAATACATAATATGTTTTATAGTACAATTCGTAGCCTTTTAAAAATATAAAAGTGTTAAATAAAACATGAACAGGAAATAGCGTATCAAATTTGAAGTTTCTACCTAGTAGTAGTATTCTGCCTGTTATGAATATTCTTTAGATGTGAAGACCATATCACCAGTTTCTATTGTGAAGTTTTGAAATTTAATTAGATACGTTCCTGGAATGTGTTTTGGTTTGTCATAAATTTTTATAGGCCCGCTGAACTGATAGAGTAGTATTACTTCTTGAGCAATTAGATTTGTTTTTGGCATGTGATGAGCACGTTTCATGTTGATATTCTTCTTCCATGATGTTAAGGATACAGGTAGCATTTCTTATATCAATAATTTCATTTCTATTACATATAATAATTGAATTTATTTTTTTACAAATTTTGTTAATCTTGTACAATTCTGTATCTCTAGACAATATTTGTTCATAATTAATTTTAATTATAGTATTATTAAGTATTACAGGTTTAATTATAGTTCTTTTAAACACATTAGATTTTGTTAAAGGAATTTCGACGGCATAGATCAAGCAAGTACTATTTGTTATCACCTTTAAGATTGAGGTTAGTATATCTATCTCTGATTTAGAGAGCAGAATTAAATTAATGATACCTACTTTAACCGAATGTACGGCGTATTTTATATTAACTATCTCTTCTTTGATAAATTTTAACTTTAATTGTAATTTTTTAATAGCTTAGTCGTTAAATTCGTACCCTAACTTAATATTATCTAAAACTTGATTGGTAATTTTACTTATATTATTAATCCTATCAATAAAATTCTTATTTATTATGAATTATTTCTTGTTGTTCTCTAAATGGTTGTTCATTTTCTTTTTTATCATTAACAAGTCTGCGTGATCCGGGTGCTATCCATTTGTACATGGTGCCCATAGAATTAAAGGATCTTTGTTCCCGTCTAACTTTGAATTCGGCCAGCAGATTCAGAACTTGTAAATCTGCGAATTTTAGGTATTTATATAGACGGTTTTTCCTAATAGTGTTTTCCTCTAACGCAACGTTAATTTCTGTCAATGTGTCCCTTAAAGCCTCAAAGTTGAAAGTATGAATCAGCTAAAACTTCCTTCTTCAACCTTTACTTTTTCGAGGGACATGAATACTGCATGGAATCCTGTATAATCCAGTATTTGTAAGAATGATAGACATTCGTATAACAAGCATCTAAAATGGTAAAGAGAAATGGGAAAAAAGAAAAAGGGAGAAAAGACAACAAAAATAATTTTGTTATAATTTTTTTTGGGGAGCTGGAATCATTACTATTATGTTTTACGTAGTTTATATCTCGTGGTTGATAATTTTTTACCAGTTTCCCTTTCTTGTTGTGGAGTTTTAGGCCTTTAACCTGTTTGTTTTTTATTTTTCTATGTTGGTGAGTCTGGTTTTCTCGAATTCTACGGGTCTTATGTTAGGAACTCCGCCATATAGTTCAATAGGCTTTTACTTAGTTCCTGAGTGGATGGCATAGTTGTACTCGTTGAGTGCCCTTTGTAATAGTGCGTCAAAACTTCTTTTATCTCCACCCTCCTTAAGGCACCGCATAATTTCCGACAAGGTTGAATGGAACCGTTCTATTTGTCCATTGACCTCGCTTTTGTATGGAGGTGTCGTAAAGATCTTTATTTTCATTTCGTCCTCCATCATTGCCTTAATTGACGCAGAGTCGAGTGACTTTTCGTTGTCTATGATGACCCATTCTGGAACACTATAGTAAAACAAAATATGCCGTAATGCTAGTCTTACATTTGCTCTTGATCTATTTTCTATGACTATCGCTTGGGCGAGCTATGTCAACTTGTTGACTACCGTTAAATTCAATTTGGATTCAGGTGTGAAAATGTTTATACGTAAGGTATGGCCTGCAGAGCTTGGCACCGGTGTTTAGTATATTTCCGGGTTTGTGGGGTGCCGATCATATTTATTTTCCCTACATACCGTGCATAGTTAGACCAAATTGGATATTTTCATTCTCGGAAAAAAATAATTACAAATTATTTGAGCTTTATTTTTTTGCGCGTTTGTATGGGCACGTTTGCAAACCTCTAAGATAAGCTGGTTCTATAGACTTTCGTCTATGATATCCTTGACTGTTGCTCTCCAAAATCTTAGCTTATAAGTTTCGAAATTTTGAGTATAAATTTGTTGTATTTTACCCATTATACTCTCTTCTGTCATTACTGCGTTTATTATTTTTGGATTTAAATATTTTCTTAAAATATTGATGAGCTCTTTTCCCTTGAAGTCCGTTCTCGTTATTATAGCCTGGGAAGGAGTTCACTTGTTCGTAGTCAATTTCGTCACCGTGTTTTATAATTAGTTTTTTTATGAAAGCATTAATTGGAGCCTCTAAAAACTCGATGTATTTCTGCGAGGAACTCTCGGCACTGTTTTATGTTGATGTTGGCGTATGTTCTGATTGAAATCTGATTGATTTAATCTCGATGACGCATCAGGCACTTCGACTAGTCAGGCTTATACCTTATCTCATAGTTGTATTCTTCCAGTATAGTTTTCCATATTTTTAGCTTGCCATTGAAATTTTTATTGGTCAAAGCGTACGTGAGCGGCTGAATCAATGAATATTATAAGTTTCCTAGATTAATATAAAAAGTTACTTAGCGATGTTAGTGCCCACACGATAGCCTACATATCTTTTTCGTTAGTGGCGTATGATTCCTCGGTTTTTGTAAGACTCCTGAAGATGAATGTGATTGCCTTTCTCCCTTAGGACAACACAACCCCAATTGCATAGTTCGTCGCAGCAGTTATTAATTCGAACTCTTTGTCAAAATCAGAATATTTCAGAACGACGTCTTCTGATATTAATGCGTTTTTTAGCGTGAGAAAAGCTTTTTTTCTTTGTTCAACTTAACCGTGGTATTTTTTGACTGGTTCTTGGCCACATGTCCTACATTCCATCTTAAAAGGGTTGTAAGGGGTTTTGCAATTTTCGCAATGTCACTAATAAGCCTTCTGTAGTACCCTGACATATCCAAGAATGATCTTATGATCGGGGGAGGCAAGTCACAAACATTCTGAATTTTCTTCGGGTTGGTTTTTATTCCTTTTGCCGATATCACGAACCTTAAAAATTCGACTTCATTAAGTAAAAATTCGCTCTTATCTAACTGCACTTTCATGTTTGCTGATTCTAGTGTGCTGAATACTTTCGAGGCGTCTTCGACTTGGAATATACTAGTTCTATGATTGTTTTACTGATTTTTCCGATGACTATGGTAGTATAGGTCAACTTTCAACATCAGGATCAGCGAATAGATTAGTACATCTACTTATTAATAAGCTAAGTTCTCCTGATTGTCTCTATTCAAGTGTGAAGTTTTTAATCCAACCCTATTTATAAATTTTGAAATTTGAAAAAAGAAAGCCTCAAAAATATTTGTGGAGTTTGTTAACTCATCGCACTCAACAGCTTTTCATAGAATTTTTCGTTGCTTTGCTATATATTAGAAATGATTTAACCGATTGCCTTCACATTTTGTATATGTGTTTCTTTTTGAAAATGGAGTTCACTCTATTAAGAGACTTGGAATTTGTTAACTCATGCAGACCCGACGATTGTTCAAAAAAAAAATTGTAAGTAAATTTCGTCCAATTTTTTAAAGTAGGTAAGACTTCTTTGAATTAGGGGAATGCTTAAAAACTGTATTTTGGAGTTCTTTTAACCGATTGCGAAACAAAAACTTTAAAAAACAGTTTGCAAGACAGTTTGAACGATTGTCTCTAATTTTTCTATACGTGGTGTTTCTTGAAAATTTGGCGCTCCTTGACGATAGAGTTGACGATGGTGGGTTTCCGGCGAATAATTTTAACTGAATTAAAATGACCATAGGTCAAAAGGGTATACTTAATTTGCCATTATGTCATTATACTATGTCAATAGTAGTTTCTTGAATTGCCAACGTTTGAATAAAATATAGTCGATGGTTTAAAAAAGTTTAAAAAATCTGCTTTTCAACTAACACTTTGTTTAGTACTTACCTGAAAGTTCTACTACGCTCTTCCTTGTCCTTTTATGATTTTATGAGAGAAATGAAGGCTTTGTTTTGGAAAAAATGTTTTAAAATACTTTGAATTGTATATATACGAAATTGAATTTTAGTTTTTAGATTTCATTTGAAGAAAACTGCAATTTCACACTGAAATCTATTTTTAAAAAACAACTCTGTAAAGTAGATAAGAAACAAAGACTTACGAAAAGATATAAAAAAGGAAAATGTTATGTTATTTAAATTTAAAGATATTATTATACGGATTCTTTATTAGCTATATTTTAATTACTATTAATATAATCTCGTTTAGCTTTTAACTATTTGAGACTATTTAAAGAGAGCAAAAAAATTAGTCTTATTAATTAAGTGAGCATTTAGAATAAAAGTTAACTTGCGTGAGTACCAAAAATTTGAAAATTTCATTGAATATTTGTGCAAAGCGCGAAACCAAATTAACCCTACGGGTTTTTATAATTAAAATGATGAGAAAAAAATTCAATAAAATTCTTTTAATTGTTTACTTACTTACTTAGGTGGCGCTACAGACCATGAAGGTCCTGGGCCTGACGTAGCGTTCCTCTCCACCTCGTTCGGTCCCGAGCAAACTCTCTCCAGTTGGAGATTTGGAGCCTTCTGATGTCTGTCGAAATCTCGTCTCTCCAACGAAATTTTGGGCGACCTCTACGACGTGTTCCCTCTGGCCTGGCTTCGAGTATCTTTTTAGCTGGAGCATTGTTGTCCATTCGCTCAACGTGACCTAGCCATTGCAGCCTTTTGATCTTAATTTTTTGAACTAGGTCTACGTCACCGTACAGCTGATAGATCTCGGCATTGTATCTTCTTCTCCAGGTCCCATCGTCGCAGTAAGGACCGAACACTCGACGAAGAATCTTTCGCTCGAAAGTTCCAAGTGCTTGCTCACTTGCTCTGGGCAATGTTCAGCATTCTGCTCCATATAGTAGCACCGGAAGTATGAGCGTTTTGTACAGTTGCACTTTGGAACTGCGCGAGAGGAGTTTTGAACCCAGTTGTTTTGACAAACCGAAGTAGCAGCGGTTTGCTAGGTTTATTCTTCGTCGGATATCCACATTGATGTCATTTGCGGAGTTTACATTTGTACCTAGATAGACAAACTCCTTAACTACCTCAAAGTTATATGTACCAACAGTGATGTTTGGACCTGCTCGATGTATTCTGGCCTCTTTATTTGTTGATAACATATACTTCGTTTTGTTCTCGTTCACTAGAAGACCCATTTTTTTTGCTTCTTCTTCAATACGGACGAAGGCTTCGATGACGGCTCGTTGTGATGTTGTTATTATGTCGACGTCGTCCGCGAAGCCTAATAGCTGAACAGATTTTCTGAAGATTGTTCCTTGGGTGTTGACACCAGAGCGGCGTATAATCTGTTCGAGCACTAAATTGAAGAAGTCGCACGACAGTGCATCACCTTGACGGAAGCCGGTGCATGTGCGAAAGAGCTCCGACATATTTCCTCCAATAGCAACTGCACATTTAGTGTTCTCCAATGTTACTTGGCAAAGTCGGATAAGCTTGGATGGTATGCTATATTCCGACATTGCAATGTACAGTTCCCGGCGATAGATACTGTCGTAGGCTGCCTTAAAATCGATAAAAAGATGGTGTGTATCGATTTGAAATTCATGGATCTTCTCCAGGATTTTCCTCAATGCGAAGATTTGGTCGATGGTAGACTTACCAGGACAAAAACCACATCGGTAGTTGCCTATGATGTTATTGCAATATGGTTTCAGTCGTTCGCATATTACGTTGGAAAGGATCTTGTACGCGACATTCAATAGAGATATTCCTCTATAGTTGGCACATGACATGGCATCGCCCTTTTTGTGGATGGGGCATATGGTGCTAATGTTCCAGTCATCGGGCATGCATTCTTCCATCCAGATTCTGGTGATGATTTGGTGCATGCTCCTAACCAAATCTTCTCCTGCTACCTTAAATAACTCAGCTGGGATTCCATCTGAACCAGCAGTTATTTTTCAGTTGCTGAATGGCTTGATCAACTTCCATTAGGCTCGGTGGTAGTGTTTCGTCATCGTTGATCATTGTGACTGGTGCATTATTCTGGTGTTCTGTATGCCCATCATTTAACAACTGTTCGAAATGTTGTTTCCATGTCTTCAATATCTCTCGCGTATCGGTTACCAAATTTCCCATGGTGTCTTTAAGCGCGTGTGTACGTTGTTTGTAGCCAGCTGCCAACTGCTTGGCTTGTTTGTAGAACTTACGTACTTCGCCTCTGTCTCTGCATGTTTCAATGTCCACAAGACGAGATTTTTCATAAACCCTTTTTTTCGACTAATGGTGTACTTTTCATCTCGTCTTTTAGCTCTGTACTCCTCCTGCGCCGCTCTGGTTTTCCTCTGGTCTTGCGGTATGCTACATTTTTGAGTGCTGTTTTAATTGAGCATTCTTCATCATACCAAGGGTTTCTGGTTGGTGTTGGTTCGAAACCTATGGGATTTGAAGCCACCTCCTTGATAATGTTAGAACAATGTTGCCATTGTTCATCGATGGATGGATTATTCAAAGGAGGTGCCGATTGGAGTCTAGAGCTAATTTGTTGGCTGTAGTTGTTTAAGTAAATAAAATTTAGAGAAAACTTCATGGTGTCGTCGTGAAATACGGCTTAATCGAACTTAACTAAAACTTTTTGCAGCCTTTCTATTGAACTGCAAAATCAATCTGTTAAATTGGACACAAATTGGAAACAAATTTTTTTTGGAAGCTCGCCAGGCCGAAATGGGTTAATTTATTCCAACCACATTTATACAACTAATTCCGGTTGCTAAGAGGAACATTTGTGCAAAAATTAAAGTTAATCGGTCAAACCGTTTTGCCTCGACATGCAAAAAACGAAAAAGTTTAAAACGGCTCTTGAGCCGTAACCTGTTGACTTGTCACCCCGGACTCTCTAAATTATTTCTCTAAAATTTTGTGACAATCGGTCAGAGGTTTTCACGTGAATTCTGGACAAACAAACAAACAAACAAATTTTCTCCTTTATATATTAGATTTATTATACCCTACACTACACCAATAGAATAGGTAAAGGGGTATATTCACTTTGATATGGTGTTTGTAACTACCTAAAGGAAGCGACCTCTATATGGAAAAGTATATATATCAGCGTGGTGATCAGCGTGACCTGCTGAGTCGATATAGCCATGTCCGTCCGTTAGTCCTTCCGTAGGCACGATAACTCGAAAATAATAGAGCTATCTCGATAGAATTTTAACTGTAGGTTAGTAGGACTGAAAGTACGGCGGGGTTTGCAAATGGGCGAAATCGGCCCATTGGTTCGGATTCTGGACCTTTTAATCGGACCAAGGGCAAACGAACATATATAAAAAATCATGATAACTTAACAACTAATGACGCTTTCTCATCAAATGTGTGTCGTAGGTTACTAGTAATGAGACTATGCCGGGGATTGCGTATGCTCGAGATTGGACCATGGGTTCGGAACCTAGATTTTTTTGATCGAATTTAGGCCAAACGAGCATAATTCCGAAACTAATAAAGATAGAATTTCCAAATTTCGTATCATGGCGCCCCTTCCTATTTCCTTAGTGTCCTTGAAATTTGGGCCCCGTTGGAGTAATGGGTCGGGGACCAGCCACACAGTTCTGAAGATCTTAAAGCATATCTTTAAAATTAATAAAGATAGCAACTTTAAAAAATTTAGAAGCTTCAAATTTGGCACAAAGGTTTTCTTTTTCATCTTTTGTGTGTCCCCCTAATTTGAGATCTATTGGAGTGGTGGTCCAGTACCCCTCATAGACCTCCCAAGGTTTAAAAGCTTATAATCGAAATTAATAAAAATAGTAACTTAAAATTAATATAGAAAGTTCCATTTGTGTAAAAGGATTAAGTATTATTTAAAGTACAGCGCGGACTGCATATGTTCGAAATCAGCCCAAGGGTTTGGATTCTGGACCTTTAAATCGGTCTAAGGGCTAACGATATTATATAATAAATCACGGTAGTTCAACAACTAATGACGCTATCTTCATAAACTTTATGTTGTAGGGTACTCGTAATGAAACTACGGAGATGATTGCGTACGGTGGGGAATGGACAATGGGTTCGGAACCTAGAAATTGTTGATCGAATTTAGGCCAAACGAGCATAATTCCGAAACCAATGAAGGTAGAACCTCCAAATTTGGTATCAGGGTGTCTCTTTCTATTTCCTTAGTATTCTTGAAATTTGGGACCAATTGCGGTAGTGGGTTGAGGACCAGCCACACAGTTCCGAAGACCTTAAAGCATTTTTTTGAAATTAATGAAGGTAGTAACTTCAAACAAATTTAGAAGTTGTAAATTTGGCACATGTGTGCTCTTTATTATTTCTTGCGCGTTTCCCTAATTTTGGATCAATTGACAGTGGTGGTTCAGTACCCCTCCTAGACCCCCCAAGGTTTAAAAGTTTATCATCGAAATAAATATAGTAACTTAAAATTATGATAGAACGTTCCAATTGTGTACAAGGGTTAACTAGTATTGAAAGTATGACGGGGACTACATATGGGCGAAATTGTACCATGGTTTCGGTTTTTGGAACCTTTGAAAAGTTCAGAGCTTACGAACATATACCTTAAAAGCACTGTAACTCAAAAAATATTGCCGCTATTTTGATGAAAGTTAAACTAGTAACTTTCTTGGTTGTAGTAATGAAAGTACAATTGGAATTTGTTCCGGTCGAGTTCGAACAATGAGTCCGGATTTTAGAAGCTTTTGACAGATCTGAGGCCAAACGAGTATAATTTCGAAGCCAAATAATATATTTTCTATGTGTCCCCGAAATTTAGACTTATTTGTAGTGGTGGTTCAGGTGGCACCTAAGAAATCCTAAAATTAAAAAGCTTATATTTCCGTTTTTATTTAATACTTATATTTTTAAAAGGCTAAGAATCTTACCATAAAACATATATTGTATAATATTTTATAATTATTACCCCCGAGGATACTTTATTAAGACATTGTGTACTATACTTAAGCTATATTTAAAGGGACTTCCTGCATTTATGTAATATTTATTGATATATTTAAATGAATTATATGAAAAGTTTTAAATTTCTAATTATATTTTAGAAATACATTTATTTCATATTTTGCGTTTATAAGCTTTTCTAATACGTACATAAACTAACAATTTAAAATAATTGCAATTTTAAAAATTTTAAAATATATTATGCTTTAATTAGCTTTTTATCACAAAATTTAATAATTCAAATTTTTTCACTTTTTTAATTGAATTGAAATAAATATATTATTTATTTTTATATTTTTTGTTTTTTAATATTTTTAAATCGATAAATTAGTAAGAATTTGTAATATTTTTAGTATATAAAGTAATTAAAAAATGTTTTTATTATTATAAAGTTAATTTGGTTAGCTATGTCTTACGATCAAACTAATAACAGCTTTTATGGTTTTAAAATGACTTATCGTCGTCCGGATAATTACTTGCCGTATACGACAAATTAGCATTTCGAGTAAAATGAGTTTAAAGTTTGAAGTGAAATATTAACAAAACTAGCCGATAGAGTTTTTTAATTTTTTTATATATGGTGCATATACAAAAGATGGTTTTAACAAAATGTTTGCCAAATTTGGGATTCGCTATTATCAATATTTTTTTTAAAATTAAAAAAAAACGAGGAAGAGTGTAGTAGAGTAGACTGTGTCAACTCTGGGATACCCGTATGACCGTTTAAACATTATATCCTTATTATTATAAACATTAATTACTTTTGGCAAAATTTCAAACATACCAGCTTTGTTAGGTGAAATATAATGCTCATATAAAAGAAGGAGTTGTATGGCAGCTACTCGAACCCTCTGCAGTAGACCACCCAAATCTTGCAGTAACTTTGGCCATTACACTAAACTATTTTTAGCAAAATTTCAGACACCCAACTTCAATAGGTATAGAGTAATGCTCATAAAAAATAAGAAGTTGTATGGCAGCTACTCGAACCCCTTGCAGTAGACCAACCAAATTTTGCAGTAACTTTGGCCATTACACTAAACTATTTTTGGCAAAATTTCAGACACGTAGCTGTAATAGGTACAGAGAAATACTCACATAAAAAAAGAAGTTGTATGGTAGCCACCCGAACCCATGGACCAAAATGGCTGGATTTAAATAGCGATGACGGCTATTGCAAAAAAACGAATTTCTGAAAATTTCAAGATCCTAGCTCCTTTAGTTTTTGAGTTATCGTGCGGACGGACAGACGGACGGACGGACAGACGGACGGACGGACAGACGGACGGACAGACGGACGGACGGACGGACGGACATACATAGCTAAATCGATTTTTTTTTCGATTCTGAACCGATCCATACACTTGAGTCTATATCTACCCCCCCTCCTTCTCTGCGTCACAAACGTAATGGCAAATTTATTATACCCTTAGACTATATAGTCATACGGGTATAATTACTTTGCCGTATAGGCCATTTGGTACTGGATTTTCGGAAAGTTCTTATACATTCGGCAAAATAACTATATATAAGGCAAATAAAGAAACGGAAAGATTTTCAAATACCTAGTAAGTATTATAATAATTAATAATAATAAAGATAATTATTATAATACCTAGTATGTATTATAATAATTAATAATAATAAAAAATAAAGTTTAAAAATAAATTAAAAAATAAAAATTTTTTGTCAACATTTTTTATTAACTTTTTTTTATTAAAAAATAAAATATATATTTAAAAAGAAAACAAAATATTTTTCAATTCAATTGATATAAGAAAACAAAAAAAAACAGTCTTATTATTCATCATCAACATTGCATTATCTTATGTAATACATATTATTTTTATATATAAATATATTTTTTTTTAAAGTGTCTATCTATAGACTACAAATTTTATGTACTTAATTTACATAAGAATTTTTTTTAATTAATTTTCATTATAACCTCCATTTAAATGCAAACTAAATTAGAAAAAACGTAAAATAAAATTAATAATTCTTTCAACATAAAATAATATAAAACATTCTAATAACATAAAATATAAATCACATTTTTATTTTTCGAATATCATACTAATATTAAACTTAATTATATTTTGACTTTCATTTTAAAATAAGTTCATAATAGTCACTATCTTTTTTAGGGAGGTAAGGGAATAATGATTTAATATCAGCTATTTTTTCTTTTGATATTAATTTAGATTTTTGATTATCGTTAGGTAAATTCATGAAAAAAAGGTTTAATATTGTTCCTAATTTTTTTTTATTAGCTTTCAAATGTGTTTTTATTGTTTTAAATGCTGTTTCAAAAATTGAAGTTTTATATTTAACTTCAAATAAATCGTCACGATTATATTGTAAAATTTTAATCTTAGTGAATGGAACTGCAATAAAATTTAGTTGCAAAGAAAAGTTTGAAAAGTTTTTGAAGTCTTCAGGTTTCATTTGTTTAATTTTAAGTTGAATATTTTTTGACTTAAAAGTTTTTAACAGAGCAAGCAATGACAGTATACTAAATATTTCCAAATTTTTCAAATATTTATCAAGAGCACTATGGACACAGTCCACATCTTGAATTTGAGAGTGTCCTGGTTCTGAATATTTTTGTGTAATGCATTTAACTCTTGGATTGTCAGCTAAAAATTTTA
The DNA here is from genome assembly GCA_963082915.1 of Dolichopus griseipennis. NCBI lineage: Eukaryota > Metazoa > Arthropoda > Insecta > Diptera > Dolichopodidae > Dolichopus > Dolichopus griseipennis. The sequence continues at coordinate 201,697,153 of OY720441.1, read as the reverse complement.
GTAATGCTGTTGTCATCATTTTATTTTTATTTTGTGCAACACAAGAGTCGCTCCATAATATTATTTGTTGAATATTTGGATACTCTTGAAGTAAAATGCCCAATATTTTATAAATGCAGCTAGCAATTTTATTTCCGCCTTGCCCACATCTAATTTCATCCCATACACAACAGTATGTAAATTTTTTTCCGTTATTAAAAATAACCGTAGCTGTCATATTGAAAACATTTACTTTCCTTTTATAATAGAAGGACGACGCGAATCCTTTTGGCAGAGAAAAAACGCTTTGAAGATCAAAACAAATAACTACTGTGTTAGGATCTGGATTCTGACGATCAATATCCCGCTCAGCTTTTAATCCTCTTGACTCAGTTTTGTGTTTTTCAAAATTTAATATTTCTTCGTCTTTTGGATTTTTTGTAGCTTTGTATTGCACACAGCGATCACACTGATCTTTCCTGGGTTTATAAAACGATAAATTAAAATTGTAGTTAAATATGTTTCTGTAAAACTTTTCAAATACTGGTGAGGATGGATTTGTTTGTAAATAAAGCGAATACATTTTTAATAAAGATAAATTAGAACTTAGATATTTTCGGCCTGGAGAGGCTCGGCAATAATGCGAATCGATTGTGGAAAAGCTGTTAATATGGTTTTTAACTTCTTCCACCGTTTCAGGTTCGATTAAATGTTTTGTGTTCTTACCTTTTCTCAACGATCTAGGTACTCCGAATTTTTCATTGTGTAAATGTTTAAAGTAATAGTAAATTCTTTTCTCATTAATACATAAAGTGTTTAAAAAAAAAATTCTACAAACAGAATGTATAATATCATCACTGCTGTACAGTGAATATTGAAATGTATTTTTTTTTCGTTCTGAACCTTTAATACGTTTTCTTTCCACGTTCTTCTTTTTAACAAATTGACAATAAAAGGAGTTTTTTTCTTCATCAGAGAGGTTCCAAAATTTTGAAAATATTTCATTTCTATCTGAATCAGAAAAATGTTGTGTACACATATAAAAACAACTATTAGCGCATGGTGGCTTTACGTGTTTGGCTTTCATTACTTTTCCTCTTTGACTTAAATATTCCTGGCCTGCTTGACGTAATTTTTTCCGAATATTTTGCTTCCACGTATCGGGTAAGCGACGTTTCTTTTTTGTATAAGTAGGTGTACTAGCTTCTGCAAAATACAACGTAATCAAATGAAAATTTTGGGTTTTTGTAAATTATAATTATATACCTGAAGAATTATACTCTGATGGTATAATTCGCTGAACGTCATTATCATTTAATCTATCATTATCATTTAATAATATATTTTTTTCTGCATCGTTAATTGAATTATCTTTAAAATATAAATACTTAATTATTTTTTACAAATTATTAGGTTTTTCTATTAATACCACTAGAAAAATCTAGCTGCTCTTTGTCAGAATGCTCTACTGTTTGATAATTTTCAACTTTTCTATTTCTTAATGTGGGTTTCTCCTTTATTGCAATAATATCATTGTTGTCTTTTAATAATATAAAAATTACTAAAATATTTTTAAATTTTGGAATATTGAATTTAATATTTTAATGACCGCTGGAATTTTCAGAACTGGAAGAATCTTCCATGATTCGAGAACGTTTCTTATTAAATTGCGTTTTTTTTGGAACTTTCGTTACACGATCAATTTCTGTTTATATTGTAAATTAATATTAATTATTTGTTAATTTAAATTTAGTCTTATTACCTGTGGTACAATTCAATGTGTTCTTTTCCATATTTTCATCAAAGATATTTTCAGTTAAGCTAAAATGCGAATAAATTATATTCATAAGAATATGTATTTAAATGTAAATAAAAAATACCTTAATAACTCCTGTGGCAATTCTGGACAGGGCGACGACATTTTATATGTCTTACCACTTTGACAAACAAAGTAACACTGATCGTGAATAATCAATATTTTTGTTTATTGTTATGTAATGCAAAATAACATTTTGCTGTATGTATATACATTTTTATACGACAATATTGCAATATATTATACAATACGTACGTATAATGTTTTGCCGTTTGTAACATACAATTAACGAACATACGGCACAATAATTCGCTTTTAAAAAAGTTTGTATTTTGCTGTATATGTAAGAACTAAAGCACGTAAGGCAAATCAAGAATATTCTTTTAAAAATATTTTGCAACTTACGGGTACGTAAGGCAAATCAATTTTTTTAAAATAAAAATGTTATTTTGCACTGAACATTTGCCGTATATCCTAAATTTTGGATTATACGGCAAAACACTTCTAAAATTTATGTTTTTGTGTTATATACGGCAAAGTACATACTAATTAATTCCAAAACTAGAAAAGATAGGACAAAACGGATTGAAATAAATAAAAATATATGTCTTTTAACCTATAATGGCATTCTAAACACAAAAATGCCAAAATGGCGTATACGGCAAGTAATTATCCGGACGACGTTATGGACTTCCCATTACATTTGAACCAAATAGGTGTAGGGTATTTCTAAGTCGGTTGCACCCACTGACTGTTTCTTTATTTGTTTATTAATTTTATTTGAACCGAAATAAGGTTTTCGTTACTTTGCTATAAATTAGAAATTATTTAACCGATTGACTTCAAATTTTGTATATGTGTTCTTCTTTTAGAATGGCATTCACTCTATTAACACACTTGGAATTTGTTAACCCATGCCGACCCGATGATTGTTCAAAAAAAGATAAGTAAATTTCGTCCAATTTTCGAAAGTAGGTAAAATTTCTTTGAATTAGGGGTTTAAAATACTATGCATATACTATGTACTGTTTTAAAATACTATGTATATATATAGTATATATAGCATAATATATACGAAATTGAATTTTTTGATTTTTATATTTCATTTGAAAAAAACTGCGATTTCACACTGAAATCTATTTTTAAAAAACAACAACTGTAAAGTAGATAAAAAACAAAGACTTACGAAAAAATGTACAGAAGGAAAATGTTATGTTACTTAAATTTAAAGATATTTTTCGGATTCTTTATTAGCTTTATTTTTTATTAATATTAATAATATCTCATTTAGCTTTTGCACTATTTGAGTCTATTTAAAGAGAGCAAAAAAATAGTCTTATTAATTTGGAATAAAGGTTAACTTGCGTTAATACCAAAAATTTGAAAATTTCATTGAATCTTTGTGCAAAACGCGTAACCGGTCAAAACCAAATTAACCCTGTGCGTTTTTATTATAAAAATGCTGATACAAAATTTTCAATAAAATTCTTTTCATCGTTTAAGTATATGTCACACCCCGGGCTCCCAGAATTATTCCTTTAAAATTTTGTGACAATCGGACCAGTGGTTTTCACGTGTTTTATTTTTTAGTTGAGGTTCGTTAATTACTGTCGTGGTTGGGGTTACCAGCTGTGACGTAACTCCTTCCTTCTTAAGATTAAGGCTCTCCTGAGTCTTTAAAATTATGGTTATTTACATTCAAATTATTACAATTTCAAAATTGAAACATGATAATAAAAATATATACTTATTTCTTAGCCAAATATAGCTAGTTCCAATTTTTTCTAAATTTCACTTAAATTTTTTTTTTTTTACAAAATTATTCTTAAGTTTTAAGTTTCAATTGAAAAAGTTTTTTTTTTTTACAACTATGTTATGTTAGTTTAGTGAACTTGAAAAAATTAAAAATTGACAATGAAAAATTTTTTTGCTTACAAAACAAAATACATTTATAAAATAAAAATTAAATCATAATTTGTTAAATCAACATTCTTAAGAAATTTGTTTTCCTTGTTTATATAGGTCAATTATATTTTTTTTTATAACTAATTTTATTTATTTTAACGCAATCCTACATTTGCTTTTTAGCACATTTTCAAAAAATTTTGTAAAAATGTGCCTATAAAGTTTCGCTCTGTCCGTCCGTCCGTCTGTCTGTCTGTCTGTCTGTCCGTATGTTTACAAAAACTTTTACACCGTTTGATATAGAGAAAAGAAATTTTAACCACGGGTAGATATTACGAAAAAAATAATTTCGTAGAAGAATATCTACCCGTGGTAAATTTTTTTTTACTCTATTTCAAGCAGTGAAAAGTTATGTAAACATACGGACGGACCGACGGACAGAGTGAAGCATTTTTACAAAATTTTTTTGAAAATGTGCTAAAAAAAAAACGAATTTTTTTGTTGATTTGGAATCACGAAAGTAGAATACATTATGTACATAAAATTAACAGTACGAATTAAAAATTTTTTTTTTTTTATTTTTAACGAAAGAAACTCAACGGTTGCTTTGATCGTCTAAATGAAAATAGAGAAAACAAATGCGTATTGTATGGTGGTATCAATAATTTGTCACTATGAAATTTAAAAATTTTCCACGTCGAAATGAAAAAATGTTTCTTTTTTCTTAAATGAATGTAATTTAGGTTTGGGTTAATAATAACAAGTAAAGAAACAGTCAGTCGTGCAACCGACTTAGAAATACCCTACACCTATTTGGTTCAAATTTAAGGACATATCCATAAGTCATTTTAACACCATAAAAGCTGTTATTAATTTGATCGTAAGACATAGTTAACTAAATTAATTTTATAATACTAAAAATATTTTTTAATTACACTATCTATTAAAAAATATAACAAATTATTACTAATTTATCAATTTAAAAATATTAAAAAACAAAAAAACTTGAAATAAATAAAAAAAAAAATAAATATATTTATTCCAATTCAATTACAAAATGACAAAATTCTAATTATTAAATTTTGTGATAAAAAGATAATCAAAGCATAATATATTTAATAATCCAAATTTTTAAAAATTTCAATTATTTTAAATGGTTAGTTTATATACCTAATAGAAAAGCTTATAAACGCAAAATATGCAATAAATGTATTTCTAAAATACAATTACAAATTTAGACCTTTTCATATAACTCATTTAAATATAAAAATAAATTTTACATAATTGCAGCAAGTACCTTTGAACATAGCTGAACCACTACAATTAAGTCTAGATTTCGGAGCCACATAGGACATAAGAAATATATTCTTTGGCTTCGAAATTAAACTCAACCACAACCAATTCGCATGGTACTTTCATTACTAGTAACCTAGAGTTTAAATTGCATAAAAATACAGGCATTATCTTTTGAGTTATGGTGTTTTTAAGATATATGTTTGTTAGTCCTTAAACTTGTCAAGGGTTCCAGAATCCGAAACCATGGTACGATTTCGCCCATATGCAGTCCCGTCATATTTTCAATACTAGTTAACCCTTGTACACAATTGGAACGTTCTATCTTAATTTTAAGTTACTAGTTTTATTAACTTCGATGATAAGCTTTTACATGTTGGGGGGTCTAAGAGAGGTACTGAACCACCACTCCGCTTGATCCCACATTAGGGGGGCACGCTAGAAATAGTAAAGAACACCCTGGGCCAAATTTGAAGCTTCTACATTTGTTTCAAGATGCTATCTTTATTAATTTCGAAAATATGCTTTAAGGTCCTCGGAACTGAGTGGCTGGTCTCCGACCCACTACTCCAAAGGAGCCCAAATTTCAAAGACACTTACGAAATAGGAAGGGACACCCTGATACCAAATTTGGAGGTTCTATCTTCATTGGTTTCGGAATTATGCTAGTTTGGCCTAAATTCGATCAAAAATTTCTAAGTTCCGAACCCATTGTCCAATCCTCACCGTACGTAATCACCGCCGTAGTTTCATTACCAATAACCTACAGCACAAATTTCATGAAGATAGCCTCATTAGTTGTTGAGTTATCGTGATTTTTTATATTTGTTCGTTAGCCCTTCGATCGATTAAAAGGTCCAGAATCCGAACCCTTGGGATGATTTCGCCCTTATACAGTCCGCGCTGTACTTATAGTACTAGTTAACCCTTGTACACAATTTGAACGGTCTATCTTAATTTTAAGTAACTATTTTTAGTAATTTCGATTATAAGCCTTTAAAACTTGGGAGGTCTGAGAGGGGTACTGAACCACCACTCCAATTGATCCCAAATTAAGGGAACACGCAAGAGATAGTAAAGAACACCCTTGTCGCAAATTGGAAGCTTCTAAATTTTTTGAAGTTGTTATCTTTATTTATTTTAAAGATATGCTTTAAGGTCTTCGGAAATGTGTGGCTGGTCCCCGACCCACTACTCTGATGGGGCCCGAATTCCCAAGACACTTTGGAAATAGGAAGGGGCGCCCTGATACCAAATTTGGAGGTTCTATCTTAATTGGTTTCGGAATTATGCTCGTTTGGCCTAAATTCGATCAAAAAGTTCTAGGTTCCGAACCCATGGTCCAATCCCGGCCTTACGCAATCTCCGAAATAGTTTCATTACTAGTAACCTACAGCACAAATTTGATGAAGATGGCGTCATTAGTTGTTGAGTTATCGTGATTTTTTATATATGTTCGTTAGCCCTTCGATCGATTAAAAGGTCCAGAATCCGAACCCATGGGCCGATTTCGCCCATATGCAATCCCCGCCATACTTTCAGTCCTAGTAACCTACAGTTAAAATTTCATCAAGATAGCTCCATTATTTTTTGAGTTATCGTGCCTACGGACGGACGGACGGACGGACATGGCTATATCGACTAAGGCGGTCACGCTGATCACAAATATATATACTTTTCCATATCTAGCTCGCTTCCTTTAGGTGGTTACAAACACCATACCAAAGTTAATATACCCTTTTCCAATTTCATAGGTGTAGGGTATAAAAATTGAGGTATTTTTGTTTTGAATTATTTTAACTATCATTTATTCATCTTCTTCTAATACATAAAAGAGAAAATTTGCTTGTTTGTTTGTTTGTCCAGGATTCATGAGAATACCACTAGTCCGATTGTCACAAAATTTTAAAGGAAAAATTCTCAGAGCCCGGAGGGTGACACAGGCTATGTCACATTTTTATAAGTGAACAGGTTGCGGATCCAGAGCCGTTTTAAGCTTTTTCATTTTTTGCAAGTCGAGTTAAAACGGTTTGACCGATTAACTTAAAATTTTGCTCAAAAGTTCCTTTTAGCAACCGGAAATAGTTGTATAAATTTGGTTGCAATAAATTAACCCATTTCGGCATGGCGGACTTCCAAAAACTTTGTGTTTCCGATTTGTGTCCAATTTTCGAGGGTGATTTCGCAGTCGAAAAGAGAGGCTGGCACAAATTTTTCTTGAGTTCGGTTAGCAGGGTTAATTTGGTTTTGACCTGTTTACGCGTTTTGAACAAAGATTCAATGAAATTTTCAAATTTTTGGTATAAACGCAAGTTAACCTTTATTCCAAAAGCTCAATTAATTAATAAGACTAATTTTTTTCGTTAAATAGTCTCAAATAGTTAAAAGCTAAATGAGATAATATTAATAATAATGAAAATAAGCTAATAAGGAATCCGAATAAAAATATCTTTAAAATTAAATAACATAACATTTTCCTTCTCCACATTTTTTCGTAAGTCTTTGTTCATTATCTAATTTGCTGTTGTCGTTTTTTAAAAATAGATTTCAGTGTGAAATTGCAGTTTTCTTCAAATGAAATCTAAAAATCAAAAAATTCAATTTCGTATATATAATGCTTAAATACATAGTATTTTAAAACAGTTTTTCCAAAAAAAAAACCTACATTTCTCTCATAAAAACATAAAAAATAAGGAAGAGCGTAGTACAACTTTCAGGTAAGTACTAAACAAAATATAAGTTGAAAAGCAGACTTTTAAACCTTTTCTAAACCATCGACTATATTTTGTTCAAACGTTGACAATTCAAGACAACTATTATTGACGTAGTATAATGACATAAAGGCAAATTTAGTATACCCTTTTGAGCTATAATCATTTTAATTCAGTTAACATTATTAGCCGGAAACCCACCATCCTCAAGTCTATCGTTAAGGAGGACCAAATTGTCAAGAAGCACCATGTATAGAAAAATTAGAGATAATCTTTCAAACTCTTTTGCAAACTATTTTTTAAAGTTTTAGTTTCGCAATTGGTTAAAAGAACTCCCCTTAAAGCATTCCCCTAATTCAAAGAAGCTGTACCTACAAAAAAAAATCAGGACGTAATTCAAAAATTGGACGTAATTTACTTAAAAATTTTTTTTTGTACAACCTTCGGGTCGGAAGGGGTTAACAAATTCCAATCTGTTAGTGAATTGAACTTCATTTTCAAAGAAGAACATATATACAAAATTTGAAGTTAATCAGTTTAATCATTTCTAATATATAGCAAAGCAACGAAAAAACCTATAAAAAGCAGCTGGGCCAAAATGGGTTAGCGGAACTCCACAAATATTTTTTTGAGGCTTTCTTTTTAACCAAAGTAGTACTTCAAAAAATAGGCTGAAACTTGCTTTTTTACAATAAAGTATTCAAATTGTTTTGAAAGAAATTTCTAATAAAGTTACGTATGTATTTCTAAGTGTAATTTTCTTAATCAATGTGTTGTATACTTATACATAAATACTTAGCAGTAGTATTTTTATAAAAACCTAAAAACACAAAAATAAGTGTACGGAAAAAATATTATTCTACAAAAATTGCCTTTAAAAAAAACATTTTGGGATGAAGCTCCAAAGGCTTCAGGTATATCTCTGGAAATTGTAGATTTAGTTTTTCTTAATTTAATGAAAAATGATTTAAATTAATAGTCAAATTAATAGTCCTAGAAGGAGATTTTTGGCAAGTTTTGCCGGTTGTTAAAGAAGGAAATCGTGCATCTGTTATTAATTTAACCATAAAAAAATCACATTTATGGAAACACTTCCGTTTATTATCTTTACATAATATGAGAGCCGCAAACGATCCCGAATTCAGTCAATGGCTGTTAGATATTGGTGATGATAAAAGTTGTAATAGTTCTCATATAAAAAACACAGTATACAATTTTGATACAAACTAACTTTATTTCATAAAATCTTATAACCGATATGACAAATGAATATGTACTAGAAATCAACCGAAATGTTTTAAAAAAACTGGTTTCAGAAGAAGTATTATATTATGCGATAGACTCTGTTAAAAACAATGAATATTTTGTTGAATATTTAAATTCAATAAATCCTTCAGGTTTACCTCTTTATTGCCTCAAATTAAAAAAAGAATGCATAATTATGCTGTTAAGAAACCTTGCGATCAAAAAAGGTTTATTTATTTATTTATTTATTTGAACCAAAACAAGGTTTTTACAAAAAAAAAATCTTAAAACTAAAACTTGTAATTAACATGAAATTTGATTGCATAGCAAAAAAATTTTAAATACATTAAGAATCAAAAGTTTTTTTATTTGTTTATTTGTAGAAAATGCATACAAAGCAAAAACACATTTGAAATTAAATTTATGATTACTAATTGTATTAACTAACTGTATAAAGTAACTAAATTAAAAAATAATATGTACTTGAAGTGTAATATGGTATAATGAAGGTTAAAATTATTGTCTTAGGTCATGAATGAATTTTAAATTTAATTTACGTTTAAAAGTGTATCGAGAAATTTGTGTAGAACAAAGATGACTGTGTTTATTGAATGTAATGCAACATCTATTTATTGGTTCATTTTTTCCATATTCAGTTCTATGAGTATTTTCAACTAAGTATTTAGTGCTTCTCGTATTTCTCGCACCATTGTTTATTTTAAAGTTATCCAATAAATACCGAAAGTCAATGTTTTTTCTTAAGACGTCAAAAGTAAAGCAGGAAGAAAGGATTTGCCTGCGTGAGTATAACGTTAACATATTCAATGAATTAAGTCTTACGAGATAACTAGGCAGAATTGAATAATCTCTAGGATTATATTGATTTCTTAAAGCGAAAAAAAGAAATTGCTTTTGCACGGATTCTATTCTATCAGAATGTATTTGGAATACTGGATCCCACACAATATTACCATATTCAAGAATAGAACGTACTAAATAACAATAAAGAGCTTTAGTTACAGCAATGTTGTTGAGCATTTTGTTTGCCCTGGAAATCATATACTCATAATGAAGATGGAAGTTCAGTTTATCATCCAACAGAATCCCTAAATCGGTAATGCTTTTTACGGTACCCTTTCAAGGGTTACGTTATTTATATTATAACCGAATAAAATAATAAATCTTTTACGTGTAAAACTTATAACCTTGCATTTTTCAATGTTTAGTTCTAGTTTATTAGAGAAGCACCATTCTTGTAGAGAATTAAGATTTGTCTGAAGTAATGCAACATCAGAACTATTCTTATTTACATGATAAATCTTGAGATCGTCAGCAAGTGTGCAGCAACATGTGACAACATGTGTCCGACAAACATCGAAATTTGATATTTTGCGATCTATTTGTAATATAGGAGAGTATCCAGTAAATAAAATAGCCCGAAATACCTAAAGTTGCAAGTTTGTTTAGTAGAATTTTGTGATCAACAAGTTCAAATACTTTGCTAAAGTCCGTGTAAATAGCATCAACTTGGTGCCCATTTTCCATTTCATTAAGGATTTCAGAAGTATAAACTAAAAGGTTTGTTGTTGTGGAACGACTTTTTCTGAATCCATGTTGTTGTTCGTTTAGTTTAGTATTTATGATGGGCGTAATTTTTTTTACAACAATTTTTTCGAACAACTTTGAAATAGTCGATAAAACAGCAATGCTAAGGTAATTTTCGACGAATGATTTATCTCCCTTTTTATGAATAGGGGTAAGATAAGAGAGATTTCCAAACAAGAGGGAAAATACCTGAAGAAAGAGATTTATTAAAAATATAATGAAGTGGATAAGTGAGATAACTAACACAGTTGTAATTAGCAAAAAATTGCAAATAGTTTAGGACAAGTAGAAACCGTATTGTTTTTTGACATTGAGCTTGGATAGCCGTAAGTTTTGCGTTTTGTATTAACGAAGTCAAAAAATTTTTTAGGATCGGCAATTAATTAACATAGGCAACAGTTAGTAATATAATTATCATAACCTAGGTTAGATTTTTGTTTAAATTCAAAAGCAAGATTCTTATACTTGTCCAATAAGTCATTATTAGGCTCTTTTGAATTTTGAATTATTTTGTTTAGTTTGTTGCGTTGATTACGCAATGTCCTAAGTTCACCGTTGAGCCAAGGTTCGGTTGATTTGTTTCTTTTCCGAATTTTAGGAACAAAAGAGTTGATTATCTCAGATAACTTTGTATAGAATTGAGTAATCATTAAGTCAATATCCTGTTGGATTAACATGTCGTCCCAACTAATAACTGATAAAGCAAAATTAATACTTTGATAATCAGCATTAATACAAAAATAGTCATATAAAAAAATATTATTGTAAGATTTAGTAAAAAGTGGTATAGAAGTGGAAAATTCAAAGATGATTGCGTTATGATGTGGAGTGTTAGTAAAAAGGTTTTCTGCATCATCAGCGAGTTTTACTACCACTCGATCATATGCATTCGAGAATGCAAGATCCAACCATTTGTTATGGATATTTGGAAAGCAGATAATTTGTTGTAAATCATTACCATAAAATGCATTAATAAGATCGAAATTTATTTAGTCCTGAAAGTTGATTGGTAGTAACAAATTATCATATTCATCAACAATAATGAGCGATTTAAAAGTAGTTAAATTAAACGTGATAAAAAAGTATAACAAGGAAATGCAAAATGCAATAATTGAAGAGGATAGGAATTCCTTTCTTAAAATAATGGCTACCGAAAAACTATGTATTGGTTGGGAAAGATGCAAAGTGTTTGATGCTATTACTCTTATGCGTTGCTACAAATGTAAAGGATTCAATCATAAAGCGGCTGACTGTACAAATACAGAAAAGTGTCTTAAATGTCACAAAGACCATAAGCCATCTAATTGTGATGAGCAGCAAAATATTAATGAGTGTATCAATTGCAAAATAGCCAACGAAAAATTCAAACTTGGTTTAGAGATAAATTATAAAACATTTGACAAATTGTGCCCAGTGTATATAAAAGCAAGTGTGAAAAAAAACCAAGGGTTTTTAAAAAAGCACATTTTTTAAAATAATAAAGTGTTTCATACTAATTTTTTTTTTGGAATATAATGTTGAAGCTTCAATATTAACGTTTATTTTGGAAATATATACGTTGGTGACTAAGTTACTTCATTCCTATAAAAACAGTAAATTTTTTATTCCTAGTAGCCCCTCTATGGGGGAGGTTGCCAATTTCTCAAAGATCTAATCCGCACTACTCCCCTTCCCACAAACTTTTTTAGGTTCTAGGAATTAAATTGTGAATTCCACAAAATTAGAGAAGCACCATTCTTGTAGAGAATTAAGATTTGTCTGAAGTAATGCAACATCAGAACTATTCTTATTTACATGATAAATCTTGAGATCGTCAGCAAGTGTGCAGCAACATGTGACAACATGTGTCCGACAAAAATCCTTGAAATTTGATATTTTGCGATCTATTTGTAATATAGGAGAGTATCCAGTAAATAAAATAGCCCGAAATACCTAAAGTTGCAAGTTTGTTTAGTAGAATTTTGTGATCAACAAGTTCAAATACTTTGCTAAAGTCCGTGTAAATAGCATCAACTTGGTGCCCATTTTCCATTTCATTAAGGATTTCAGAAGTATAAACTAAAAGGTTTGTTGTTGTGGAACGACTTTTTCTGAATCCATGTTGTTGTTCGTTTAGTTTAGTATTTATGATGGGCGTAATTTTTTTTACAACAATTTTTTCGAACAACTTTGAAATAGTCGATAAAACAGCAATGCTAAGGTAATTTTCGACGAATGATTTATCTCCCTTTTTATGAATAGGGGTAAGATAAGAGAGATTTCCAAACAAGAGGGAAAATACCTGAAGAAAGAGATTTATTAAAAATATAATGAAGTGGATAAGTGAGATAACTAACACAGTTGTAATTAGCAAAAAATTGCAAATAGTTTAGGACAAGTAGAAACCGTATTGTTTTTTGACATTGAGCTTGGATAGCCGTAAGTTTTGCGTTTTGTATTAACGAAGTCAAAAAATTTTTTAGGATCGGCAATTAATTAACATAGGCAACAGTTAGTAATATAATTATCATAACCTAGGTTAGATTTTTGTTTAAATTCAAAAGCAAGATTCTTATACTTGTCCAATAAGTCATTATTAAGCTCTTTTGAATTTTGAATTATTTTGTTTAGTTTGTTGCGTTGATTACGCAATGTCCTAAGTTCACCGTTGAGCCAAGGTTCGGTTGATTTGTTTCTTTTCCGAATTTTAGGAACAAAAGAGTTGATTATCTCAGATAACTTTGTATAGAATTGAGTAATCATTAAGTCAATATCCTGTTGGATTAACATGTCGTCCCAACTAATAACTGATAAAGCAAAATTAATACTTTGATAATCAGCATTAATACAAAAATAGTCATATAAAAAAATATTATTGTAAGATTTAGTAAAAAGTGGTATAGAAGTGGAAAATTCAAAGATGATTGCGTTATGATGTGGAGTGTTAGTAAAAAGGTTTTCTGCATCATCAGCGAGTTTTACTACCACTCGATCATATGCATTCGAGAATGCAAGATCCAACCATTTGTTATGGATATTTGGAAAGCAGATAATTTGTTGTAAATCATTACCATAAAATGCATTAATAAGATCGAAATTTATTTAGTCCTGAAAGTTGATTGGTAGTAACAAATTATCATATTCATCAACAATAATGAGCGATTTAAAAGTAGTTAAATTAAACGTGATAAAAAAGTATAACAAGGAAATGCAAAATGCAATAATTGAAGAGGATAGGAATTCCTTTCTTAAAATAATGGCTACCGAAAAACTATGTATTGGTTGGGAAAGATGCAAAGTGTTTGATGCTATTACTCTTATGCGTTGCTACAAATGTAAAGGATTCAATCATAAAGCGGCTGACTGTACAAATACAGAAAAGTGTCTTAAATGTCACAAAGACCATAAGCCATCTAATTGTGATGAGCAGCAAAATATTAATGAGTGTATCAATTGCAAAATAGCCAACGAAAAATTCAAACTTGGTTTAGAGATAAATTATAAAACATTTGACAAATTGTGCCCAGTGTATATAGAAGCAAGTGTGAAAAAAAACCAAGGGTTTTTAAAAAAGCACATTTTTTAAAATAATAAAGTGTTTCATACTAATTTTTTTTTTGGAATATAATGTTGAAGCTTCAATATTAACGTTTAATTTAGGAAATATATACGTTGGTGACTAAGTTACTTCATTCCTATAAAAACAGTAAATTTTTTATTCCTAGTAGCCCCTCTATGGGGGAGGTTGCCAATTTCTCAAAGATCTAATCCGCACTACTCCCCTTCCCACAAACTTTTTTAGGTTCTAGGAATTAAATTGTGAATTCCACCAAAATTTTGAATTTTTCTTAGAATTTTACTATTTAGGCAAAAATGGTTAAAACTGAGAGACACTTTCTTCAATTTAGAGAACCCCTTTTAAATTTAAGAAAAATCTTTAACATATGTTAAAATATAATGTTAGACCTTTAAATTTTGTATATTAAGGAAAAAATTTTTAAACAGGTATTCAAGTTACAGGTGTTTAAAAATAGCAAAATTTCAATTTTCGAGCCCTTATAGCTGCAAAACAGGGGACGTGACAATAAAAATTTGTTAACCGACTTCTACTTATTTTAGAGGATCTAACTACTCCCAAAATTTCAAAACCCTAGCTTGGCCCGTTTAGAAGATATATGTGGCCAAAAATTTTGCAAAAATTGAGTTTTGCATAATGGAAAATTTTAGTACCGTATGGCAACCCCAAACATTTATTTTTTAAAAATTTATAAAGTTTATAAAAACAGATTGAAAATACATCTAATAGAACTCTTTTTATAATAATTTGAATATTGTGATTTTTCCAACTTTGGAAACTTCCCTAACAGGTGGGGCTACAGAAAAAAATTCTTCTACGAAATTATTTTTTTTGTAATACCTACTCGTGGGTAAAATTTCTTTTCTATATTTCAAACGATGTAAAAGTTTTTGTAAACATACGGACAGACGGACAGACAGACAGACAGACATACAGACGGACGGACAGAGTGAAACTATATAGGCACATTTTTACAAAATTTTTTGAAAATGTGCTAAAAACTAAAGGAAAGAAAACAAAAAATGGGCTACTAGCAATCAAAGAAAGTTACAGGTGATGGAAAAATACAAAATGATTATATTGAAAATATATATAACAATACAAATAGCAATAATAATAATAGTAATAATAAAAATAATAATAGTAATAACAACAGTAATAATATTACTATATATTGGATAATAATATTGGATTTTTTCCGCAATGAAAAAGCAAAGAAAACAATATTATACGAAGGGTTGAAAATGTTCAACGAGCTGCCCAACGATATTAAAAATGAAAATAACTTTAAAAAATTTAAATTAAAAACAATTAAGTACATTAAAGAAACTTAAAGTTTAAGTAAATTAAAATCTTTTAAATTAATTATTTTTTGTATATATTCAATTCTATTTTTTATTTTTCTACATATTGTAATTTTTTATTTCTCTTTTATATTTAACACTTTCTTTCTTTTTTTGAAATAAATTACATTTTGAGTTTTGATTTTTTAATATAACTTTATGATCAAATCAAAGTAAAATATTTTATAAAAATATTGTATAAAAAACATTGTCGTTTAATAGTATTTAAAATACTAAATAAATAAAAAAAAAAAAAAAAAAATTTTAATAATAATAATAATAATAGCAATAATAACAATAATAGTAATAACAATAGTAATAATAATAATAGTAATAACAATAATAGTAATAATAATAATTATAATACTAAAAAGAATAATAATAATGAAAGTAATAACAACAATAGGAATAACAATAATAATAGTGTTATTAATAAAAAACCAAGTCTATTTTCAAAACTAATGCACTTTAACAAAAATAAACCACCCCTCAAAACTAATATGATAAATAAAGTTCCTAACAAAGATAATAAAAACTATCCTAGTATGCAGGATCGAGAAATCGTTTCAGTCAAAGGAAAAATCAGATCAAAAGAGCTGCTAAGCAACGATTATTCAAATTGGGTTAAAGGAGAAACTATCAACATTCAAAATAATCCTAAACTGGGCAAAATAGATGAAGAACCTAAGAATTTAAGTACAGAAGACAGTGGGAAAAGTTTTGTCAACCCCATGGTTCCACAAATTGTTAGATTAACAAAAAAAGCAATTGAGTCTGGTGAAAATACGTATGCCTTATCTAAATCAAGAGAGCACAGAATTTACAACAATCTGAGATTATTTTTATCATATTTTCATGATAAAGAAGATATTTGTTATGATGGTATTACGCAAACAAGTCTAAAAGTACTTATTCATCAAGAAGGGCTGCCAAATAGCTATGTAGGACTCAGTAATTTATATCTTGCTTATCATGATAACACCGGAATATCCAAAAGCGAAGTACTTAAAGATTTAGCTTATTTTAGGAGACATATTGATAATAAATATGGAGAGCACTTACAAAAAATTAGAGAGTCTTGGCAAAATTATATGATTAGTAAACCATGACACGTAACAAACACAATAATATAAATATGGTGCATTTCAATGCTAGAAGTTTAAGGAAAAATGTGACTGAAATCGAACTTTTTGTTAAAGACAGAATAGATATTGACATTATTATGATTGGTGAAACGTGGTTATACTCGATGATGAAGAAAAATTTTTTGATATACCTGACTTCTCTGCATCTTTTAATTCTAATAATGAATCAAGAGTAGGTGGAACCACTATTTTTATTAAGAATAATATTCGGTATACGGTGTTAGAAATATTGGAGCAATTCAATACTATAATTATTTCGTTAAATAACACTTCCCGATCCGTAAAAATTGCAGGCACCTACAAAAAACCAAGTGAAAACATTTTAGAGATTAACAAGCACATCTGAATTTAATTTTTAACAAATACAAGAACATAGTCCTGATGGGTGATATTAATATTGATTTATTAACAGACACAGAGCTCTCCAGATCTTATAAATTGATGTTAGAATCTAACGGAGTTACCATAAAAAACGTACTTAGTTATGAATCTGCTACTAGAGTGACTGAATATTCTTTTACAATTATCGCCCATATTCTGACAGACCTTGAAAAGTTTGACTTTGACATAAAGCTTCACGATAGAGTTAACCTGGATCATAAAGCGCTTAGTGTCAAATTAAATAAAGTTTTAAGAAAGATTGAACCTGTTTTTAAAAGGGAAATCTACAACACAAATTTTAAGAAATATAAAGAAAATGTTAGAAAGTTACTTGAAATAAATAAATGTCATAGTGTGGATGACCTTATAAAAATATTTCAAAAAGCAAAGGTGAAATCTACAATTAAAACACTCCGAAGAGTTAGAACAATAATCATTGGATGACAAAGGAATTATTAAATATGATTAAAAAGAGGAACAATTTGTTTAAAAAGTTCAAAAAGCAGCCTAACGATATAGATATTAAAGCTAGTTTTAAAAATGCAAAAAACGAGGTGACGTATAAAATAACTAAAGCCAAACAAAATTATTTTAAAGATAAACTACAATTAGCTGGTGGTGACCAAAGGAAAATTTGGAAAGTTCTAAATAATCTCATCTTAAAAAAATCAATTGAGTCGAGCAAGGTTATTAAAGAAATAAACGGTAATGGAATCAGAACATGTGATAGCTTTGAAATTGCAAATTTCTTCAATTTTACTTCAGTTCAATCGGTAGCAAACTAGCAGATAAAATTACTGATGCTGAAAAATACATAATAAAAAATAGATTCGTTGAAAAGTCTATTTTTCTATAACCTATAGATGAAACAGAAATATATAACATCATCATGCAATTAAAAAATAGCTCTCCTGGAGGTAACATTGTTTCAGCTTCAGATTTACAACATGTTGTAATTTTGATAAAACCTATAATTGTATGCTTGATAAATAGATGTCAAAGTACTGGTATATATCCTGAGTGTCTTAAATCAAGTATAGTTGTATCTATCTTTAAATCTGGGTCAACATTGGATGTCTCAAATTACAGACCAATTGCTCTCTCAAATTGTATTGGAAAAGTATTTGAAAAGGTTATAAATTCCAGAATACAGGAGCTCGTGCAAAGAGTTGTAGGATTTGATACAAATCAATTTGGTTTTCAAAAGAAAATTGGAACAGAATCTGCAGTCCTAGAATCCACCAACTCAATTGTAAATAAATTGGATCAAGGAAATTATGTTTGTTTGGTATTTGTTGATCTTTAGAAAGCCTTCGATACAGTAAATCATAATATTTTATTTAACAGATTGCATGAAATTGGAATAAGGGGTACAGCTAATAACTTACTCTACTCATATCTGAATAATAGAAAAACTATTACAAAAATTAATGGAGTTTTTAGTAATGAACATAATATAAACATTGATGTTCCTCAAGGATCAGTACTTGGTCCTACATTATATTTACTTTACATTCATAACATCCAGTATGCGAATTTGCGAGCTAACTACAAGATCTTTGCTGACGATACTTTACTTATCTATAATGCTAGAACCTGTAAAGAACTTGAAACTCTTGTAAATACTGATTTGGGGATTTACGAAAATTGGTTAAAAGGTAATAAATTAAATATAAATGCGGAAAAAACAAAGTTTATAGAATATAAAATTAAGAATAAAATTGATATAAATCCCAATCTATTGGTAAATAAGACTAAAATTGAAAGAGTTCCTGCATATAAATACCTTGGAGTTGTAATTGATGAAAAACTGAAGTGGGCTTAGCATATTAATAAATTAGTAAAAAAAATTGTGCCTCTCCTGGGTGCTTTCAAAAGAAGTGGAATTATAATGAATAAAAAAAAACTGCAGATAAGTTATATTATTCTCATATTATTTCGCACATCAGATACAATTTATGTAACTGGTCCAGCTGTTCATTATGGTTGAAAAATAATATTAGTGTTCTAATAAACAAAGCCATTAAATGCTTACATAAGTACGACTGGCTTACACCAACAAATGAAATTTTTAAACGCACGGGATATCTAAAGTTACCGGAACTCATTATTTTGGAAAAATCTAAGCTAATTTTTAAAATAGAAAAAGGGGTGTACAAAAAAAACATCATAAATAGCAGAAGAAACAATATTCATAATTACAATACAAGAAGGTTAAACAATTTAAATGATGTCAAATCAAGAATAGAGTTATCACGAAATAGTTGTCTCTCGTCATCAATAAGGATCTATAATTAACTGCCGTTGGAGTTAAAAAGAAGTACTAATTTGGATATATTTATCAAAAAACTGAAGCATTAATTAAAGAATAACCCTTCATTTGTGGATAGTATAACGCAGGAGTGAAATTTTTCAACGCTCGTAGCATATATCTGCACGAGCTGTTATATTTGTATTTATATATATAAAAATATATGTAAATATATTTAATTTTAAATAATTTACTTTATTGAATAGTATTAGGAAATAACTGCGATGTTTTATACCAAAACTATAAGTTTTGTTTATATCACAGTTAGAAAAAAAAAATAAATAAATGTAAAAGTTTAAAAAAAAAAAAAAAAACAAAATAAAATGTAAAAACATATGTATATCGCTAAGTAAATTTTTAACAATAAGTAAAATAAATAAAATAAAATAAATAAAAGATAAGGAAGGACGATTAAAGTCCCCAAAAATTAAAATTGAATCATCCGCATTCATATTCGATATAACAAGTTGATATATATCGAAAAATTCAGAATATGAGGAATTGTCAGAATTTGGAGGAAAGTAAACAATACCAAGGTATAAAAAATTGGTACCTAAGTTTACCTTAATAAATTGGTGATCAAAAGAATAGCAAGTCCTAGTGATTAATGGCACACTAGGTAAATTATTGTTTACAGCAAGTAGAACACCACCACCACGGGAACAATTACCAACAAGATAATCCCGATCTTTTCTATATATCGACCAAGAACTGTCCAAAATTTCTTCATTTACGAAGGAATCGTTTAGCCATGTTTCAGTGATAGCCAGTATATTAAATTCACATGACTTAGCGTCAATAAATAATTTCTTAAGCTTACCTCTCATACCACTCAATTGTGGTAGAAAAATTTCAGATTGTTAGAGGAATTAAAGCTCTTTTTATTATTGATACTACGGTTAGACAGTGTTACTAAGTTAGTGTGGGAATCGATATAAAGATTTGAATTTAAGTTGTTACTTGCTGCTTGGCCGAAAAAAATTATTATAATTTTCACGAGATTGATTCGAGTGCTTGTAATAACTGCTATTTCAATGACTTCGGAAAGCACTCAGATCATCTTCTAATTCTTTAGAAGTGAAACCAATATTTTTGTGATACTTATAATAGAGGCTATATAATTCTTTATAAGTTGATGGTAAGCCTTCATTATGTATCAAAACAAGCAAGTTTGTTCTAGTTTTACCCTCAATTATTCGATTATTTTTGTCATCGTGCAAAAATGCAAGAAATAGTCTCACATAAGAAAGAATTTTTCATTTCTAAATCTGAAAAGTTGGTAGGCACAGTCCTCAGTTAGAGATTTTTGTGTCATTCTTACAATTGGAGGTAATAACGGGTTTAACGAAAAATTATTATTATTATTTTTACTACTATTATTGGCATTAGCATTAATATTATTATCATTATTAATATTAACGTTGTTTATATTATCATTATTAATATTAACATTAATACTATTGTCATTGTTAGTATTATTATTGTTATTATTATTATTTTTAATATTAATATTATTATTATTATTAGTATTATTATTAGTGTTATTATTAGTATTATTATTAGTATTATTATTAGTATTATTATTAATAATAATATTATTATTATTATTATACCCGTATGACTATATAGTCAAAGGGTATACTAAATTTGCCATTAAGTTTGTGACGCAGAGAAGGAGGGGGGGGGGGGGAAGAAATAGACTCAAGTGTATGGATCGGATCAGAATCGAAAAATAAATCGATTTAGCTATGTATGTCCGTCCGTCTGTCCGTCCGCACGATAATTCAAAAACTAAAGGAGCTAGGATCTTGAAATTTTCGCAAATTCGTTTTTTTGCAATAGGCGTCATCGCTATTTAAATCCAGCCATTTTGGTCCATGGGTTCGGGTAGCTGCCATACAACTTCTTTTTTATATGAGCATTACTCTGTACCTATTACAGCTGCGTGTCTGCAATTTTGCCAAAAGTAGTTTAGTTTTATGGCAAAAGTTTCTGCAAAATTTGGTTGGTCTAGTGGAGTGGGTTCGAGTAGCTGCCATACAACTTCTTATTTTGTACGAGCATTACTCTCCACCTAATGAAGCTGGGTGTCTGAATTTTTGCCAACAATTGTTTAGTGTAATGGCCAAAGTTTCTGCAAAATTTGGTTGGTCTAGTGGAGTGGGTTCGAGTAGCTGCCATACAACTCCTTGTTTTATATGAGCATTACTCTCCACCTAATGAAGCTGGGTGTCTGAATTTTTGCCAGAAATTGTTTAGTGTAATGGCCAAAGTTTCTGCAAAATTTGGTTTGTCTACGACAGAGGGTTCGAGTAGCTGCCATACAACTCTTTATTTTATATGAGTATTCCACTACACTTAATAAAGCCAAAAGTAATTAACCGGATGATATAATGTATATGTTACGGTTATACGGGTATCCCAGAGTTGACACAGTCTACTCTACTACACTCTTCCTCGTTATTTTTAATATTATTATTATTATTATTATTAATATTATTATTTATAGAATTGGAAGATACTGGCTTTAGAGTTTCACCTCTGATAAAGTTAGTATATTTAGAACCGTTAGTTGTTGAACTTTGAGTTGGTAATGTTTTTTTTGTGTGATTGTTTAAAGGAACGGCAAACGGATTTAAGAGATTTGTTTTATGTGGAGTGGTATTATGTAGTGTTTAAAAATGAATTGGAAGTGTTTGTTTTGTCTATGAAATTTTTTATTATAGTACCTTTTTTTCTGTTGTAGTTCATTATTCCACAAATTTTAGATTTAGGTTCTATAACTTTAAAAGATTTATATTTAGGTTTGAATCTAAGATTCTTGGGGTAATATTAGTAATTTGTATTTCGATATTGCTTAACTTAAATGTATTTTTTAGAAACTTACTGAGGTAACTTGGAGTTGTTGATGCTGCAAATTTTGTGAAGTACAACGACTGCAAAACTTTAACGCTCTCGTTTGTGACCTTAGTTGCTTTCTGTTTTTGTTTTGTATTCATTTACATATTAAGAGGTATTGTAAAGCGCACTTTTTTGGTTACTAACTTTGTAGAAGAGGGAATACGTAAAGATAATGATGATGATGATGATGATGAAGATGATTATGATGTGGGTGATGTTGATGACGATGATAAAGGTGTTGATGATGATGATGTCGAAGTTAAGTTAGAAGATTCCGCTCTTGATAATTCACTATGTAATGAAATGTCATTCACAGCATTGGCGGATGAACTCGACGTTGTTTTGACAGCTGATACAGTTGTCGGTTTAAAGTACTCAGGCCCTAGAGTAGTAGTATCGAGAGATGAAATAAAGCTGACAAACTGGTCCGTTTGCGACCAAGCTTCTTTAACGGTTTTTTTTTATTTGTTTGAAAGGATTTGTTTACATTACTGCCGGCTTCGACTTTTTCAGAAAGCTCCCTTATATCTGTTTTTAATGAACAGATCTCGTCTTTTAGTTTGTCTAAATTGTTTATAGACGAATTGGAAGCTTTCGACCCAATGACACAAAGCTTTCTAATATCCGTTTTATGAGAAGATATTTCCTCTTCTAGCCTTCTATCGATCATTAATTTAATTACTACCAGGTTATGGGCAACTTCGTACTTTGTATCTGCAACCGCCTCGTTAGTTGAAGTTGATAGAATTTATGCAATGGTACTCGGTTAGTATTACTTGATTTTACGCCAAACTGTTTAAAGGCACAAATAATTACTGGATCCCAATCCGGAACAATTCATTTTATTCCAAG
The DNA here is from genome assembly GCA_963082915.1 of Dolichopus griseipennis. Lineage (NCBI taxonomy): Eukaryota > Metazoa > Arthropoda > Insecta > Diptera > Dolichopodidae > Dolichopus > Dolichopus griseipennis. The sequence continues at coordinate 201,674,110 of OY720441.1, read as the reverse complement.
AATTTCATTAGATACAGCTAATGATCCAACATTGCCTATAAATAAGTCTTAAGGCCAAACATTTGAACGAATAGGCTTAAATCTACCAGAAGTCTGGTTTATACACAGTCAACTTTACACTGCCTTTTTCAGAGCTATATTAGAAACCTCATAAAAAATCACAATTCTAGAGAATGCGCGTCAAGGATAGGGTAGAAAATGGAAATTTTATAACGGACAATGTTGTGTATAAAGAAATTTTTCCTTTAAATTAAAAATATATTACAACGAGGAAGAAAAACCAAAACCATAAAAAAATTAAAAAGAACAACTAAAAAAAATTTTTAATTCATTGTCCCATAATTTTAGCTTAAAAAAAAAAAAAAAACAACAAAACCAACCACAAAAAAAAAAAACAAATTTTATCCCATAAGTTTTGCTTAAAAAAAAAAAAAATAAACAAAAAAAAAACAAAAATTGGTTCACCCTAAAAGTCCGGTGGTCCGAGTGATGTCCAACTTTGCCGAGTAACTTGCCCTATCACTTTACTTGCCCAATTTTAATTTTAGCCTCGTAGCTTCATTAGATTCACAGTTATTGAGTCGAAAACTTTGTATGGCAACCCCCGAAATTGGGGCCGTAACATTTTGAAACTTCATATAAGTGCTCGATTCATTATATAAATAACTGTGTGTAATTTTCATCCTCGTAGTATAATTAGTTTTGAAGAAATTCATATTGGTGCAAAGAGTTGTATGACAGCTCCCCGAAAATGGAGCCCTAACATTTTGAAACTTCATATAAGTGCTCGATTCATTATATAACTAACCGTGTGTAAGTTTCATCCTCGTATTATAATTAGTTTTGAAGAAATTCATATTGGTGCAAAGAAGTTGTATGGCAGCCCCCCGAAAATGGGGCCCTAACATTTTGAAACTTCATATAAGTGCTTGATTCTATATAAAACAAAATTTGTGTAATTTTCATCCTCGTAGTATAATTAGTTTTGAAGAAATTCATATTGGTGCAAAAAAGTTGTATGGCAGCTCCCCGAAGCCTTGGTCCGATTTTAACCCAAAACAATAGGGAACCTAGAAATTGTCTAAAAATGACTTTGTGATAATTTTAAGAATCTAGCCCTATTAGTTTTTGAGTTATCGTGCTGACACACGGACGGACGGACAGACACACATAGCTAAATCGATTTACTTTTCGATGCTGATCCGATACCCTTGACACTGTATCTAGCTCGTCTAGATCGATGCGTTACAAACGTAGGAGCAAATTTAATATACCCGGTGTCATATATGTATGCACGGGTATAAATATAATTACTATGCAATTGCACAGGGGGTTTCACTAGTAAATTATTTAAAAATATCAAAATTAATTAAATAACGTGCTCTTCAGAGTTGCGTTAAATTTATTTATATAGAAATTATTTCTGATTGTGAATATTATGGGAAAAGAAGTAAAATTCAACAAGGTTTTCTAAAGACGTTCTCTTAAGAGTTACGTCGAGATTTTCCCTGTAAAGTATAAAAATCATTGTTATTAATCAAAGCTAAATATGTATTTTTATTTATTTCTTCTTTTTTATACCCGTGCATACATATATGACATCGGGTATATTAAAATTGCTCCTCCGTTTGTAACGCATCGATCTAGAGGAGCTAGATATAGTGTCAAGGGTACGTATCGGCTCAGAATCGAAAAATAAGTCGATCTAGCTATGTGTGTCTGTCCGTCCGTCCGTCCGTCCGTCCGTCCGTCCGTGTGTCAGAGCTACAGTGGAGCTACAATTCTGAAATTTTCACAAAATATTTTTCAATCAATTTCTAGGTTCCCTATTTTTTTTGGTTAAGATCGGACCAAAACTTCGGGTAGCTCTCGAACAACTAACTTTTTTAACTCCCATATTTTCATATAAAAATTTGAAATTTATCTGCACATCTTGTATTAACATGAATTTATATGAATTTTGTTTTTGTTTGTTTTTTTGTTTGTCTTTTTTTTTTTGTAGATAGATAACGATTTCGAGTTTCGATTTCATACGATTTAAATGATGCGTAAAATTTTTAAAAAAATTTTAGATTTGGACTTTGTACTTTGAGATTTATGAATTAAAATGAAAAAAAATTATGAATATGATGATAATTTTTGATCATGATGATCTGATCATTATATGAGTATGATTATAATATGATGCTTATTTTGCTTGGTTTTAATATAAGTATTTGTGAATTAAAAATTAATTACAAGAGATAGAATTGAAAAATTAGAGCTAGAGTTTTGAAATTTACACAAAAAATTTTTTTAGACATTTTTTAGGTTCCCTATTCTTTTTGGTTAAAACCAGACCAAAGCTTCGGGGAGCTGCCACACAACTTATTTACACCAATATGAATTTCCTCAAAAGTAATAATACCAGGAAGATGAAAATTACACACGGTTAGTTCCATAATGAATCAAGCAATTATATGAAATTTCAAAATGTTACGGCTTCATTTTCTGGGGGCTGCCATACAACTTCTTTGCACCAATATGAATTTCTTCAAAACTAATTATACTATGAGGATGAAAATTACACACTGTTAGTAATATATTGAATCGAGCACTTATATGAAGTTTCAAAATGTCACGGCCCCATTATCGGGGGGCTGCCATTCAACTTATTTGCACCAATATGAATTTCTTCAAAACTAACTATACTACGAGGATGAAAATTACAAACTGTTAGTTATATAATGAATCAAGCACTTACATAAATTTTCAAAATGTTACGGCCCCATTTTCGGGGTGCTGCCATACAAAGTTTTCAGTTCAATAACTGTGAATTTAATAAAGCTAGGAGGTTAAAATTAAAATTGGGCAGGTAAAGTAATAGGACAGTTACTTAGCAAAGTTGGATATCACTCAGACCAACTTTTAGGGTGGGGCATTTTTTTTTTTTTTTTTTTTGTTTTTTTTAAGCAAAAATTATGGGATAATGAATTAATATTTTTTTTTTATGTTTTTTTTTTTTAATCAAAAATTATAGGATAATGAGTTAAATTTTTTTAAACTATTTTACTTTTTTATATTTTTTGTAATATATTCTAGCATTATAGAAATAAATAACGGTTTATTTTTATACCCTACACCTATAGAATAGGTAAAGGGGTATATTAACTTTGGTATGGTGTTTGTAACCACCTAAAGGAAGCGAGCTAGATATGGAAAAGTATATATATTTGTGATCAGCGTGACCGCCTTAGTCGATATAGCCATGTCCGTCCGTCCGTCCGTCCGTCCGTAGGCACGATAACTCAAAAAATAATGGAGCTATCTTGATGAAATTTTAACTGTAGGTTACTAGGACTGAAAGTACGGCGGGGATTGCATATGGGCGAAATCGGCCCATGGGTTCGGATTCTGGACCTTTTAATCGGTTTCAGGGCTAACGAACAAATATAAAAAATCACGATAACTCAACAACTAATGACGCTATCTTCATCAAATTTGTGCTGTAGGTTGCTAGTAATGAAACTACTTCGGGAATTGCGTAAGGTCGGGATTGGACCATGGGTTCGGAACCTAGAACTTTTTGATCGAATTTAGGCCAAACGAGCATAATTCCGAAACCAATGAAGATAGAACCTCCAAATTTAGTTTCAGGGTGTCCCTTCCTATTTCCTAAGTGTCTTGTGAATTTGGGTCCCATTGGAGTAGTGGGTCGGGGACCAGCCACACATTTCCGAAGACCTTAAAGCATATCTTTAAAATTAATAAAGATAACAACTTGAAAAATTGTAGAAGCTTCCAATTTGCCACAAGGGTGTTCTTTACTATCTCTTGCGTGTTCCCCTATTTTGGGATCAATTGGAGTGGTGGTTCTGAAACCCCTCTCACAGACCTCCCAAGTTTTAAAGGCTTATAATCGAAATTACTAAAAATAGTTACTTAAAATTAGGATAGACCGTTCAAATAGTGTACAAGGGTTAACTAGTACTATAAGTACAGCGCGGACTATATAAGGGCGAAATCAGCCCAACGTTTCGGATTCCGGACCTTTTAATCGATGTCAGGGCTAAGGAACATATATAAAAAATCACGATAACTCAACAACTGAGGCTATCTTCATGAAATTTGTGCTGTAGGTTATTGGCAGCGAAACTACGGCGGTGATTACGTACGGTGAGGATTGGACAATGGGTTCGGAACTTAGAACTTTTTGATCGAATTTAGGCCAAAGGAGCATAATTCCGAAACCAATGAAGATAGAACCTCCAAATTTGGTATCAGGGTGTCCCTTCCTATTTCGTAAGTGTCTTTGAAATTTGGGCCCCATTGGAGTAGTGGATCGGGGACCAGCCACTCAGTTCTTAGGCCCTTAAAGCATATTTTCGAAATTAATAAAGATAGTAACTTGAAACAAATGTAGAAGCTTCCAATTTGCCACAAGGGTGTTCTTTACAATTTCTTGCGTGCCCCCAAATTTGGGATCAATTGGAGTGGTGGTTCAGAACCTCTCTTAGACCCCCCAATGTGTAAAAGCTTATCATCGAAATTAATAAAACTAGTAACTTAAAATTAAGATAGAGCGTTCCAATTGTGTACAAGGGTTAACTAGTATTGAAAGTATGACGGGACTGCATATGGGCGAAATCGTACCATAATTTCGGGTCCTGGAACCCTTGAAAAGTTCAAGGACTAACAAACATATATCTTACAAACACCATAACTCAAAAAATAATGCCGGTATTTTGATGAAATTTAACAGTAGGTTACTAGTAATGAAAGTACCATGGGAATTGGTTGTGGTCGAGTTTAATTTCGAAGCCAAAGAATATATTTCCTATGTCCTATGTGTCTCCGAAATCTAGACTTAATTGTAGTGGTTCAGCTATGTTCAATGGTACTTGCTGCATTTATGTAAAATTTATTTTTATATTTAAATGAATTATATGAAAAGGTGTAAACTTTTAATTGTATTTTAGAAATACATTTATTGCATATTTTGCGTTTTTAAGCTTTTCTATTAGGTATATAAACTAACCATTTAAAATAATTGCAATTTTTAAAAATTTGGATTATTAAATATATCTTTTTATCACAAAATTTAATAATTAGAATATTTTCATTTTGTAATTTAATTGGAATAAATGTATTTTCATTTATTTCAAGTTTGTTTGTTTTTTAATATTTTTAAATAGATAAATTAGTAAGAATTTGTGGTATTTTTTAATAGATAGGGTAATTAGAAAATGTTCTTAGTATTATACAGTTAATTTGGTTAGCTATGTCTTACGATCAAATTAATAACAGCTTCTATGGTGTTAAAATGACTTATGGATATGACCGTAAATTTGAACCAAATAGGTGTAGGGTATTTCTAAGTCGGTTGTACCGACTGACTGTTTCTTTACTTGTTCATATTATAGTGGGTATGCACGGGTATCTAAAAGTTGACAAGGGCAACTATAATCTTCCTCGTTTTTTATTAGAATTAAAATATTCTTATTATTAATCATTAATTCCGTTTATTAATTATATATTTATTCAAAGTAAATTTAAATTTAAAAATAAATTTTTAATTTTTTCAATTTCTAAAACTCATATTATTATTAGTTGTTTGTATAGGGAAAATAATTTGTCATTGTTATAACTTGTATAACAATGAAATTATATTCATTATGCAACACTTTATTAGAGTATTTTTATACCCTACAACTAAGAAATAAGAAAAGGGTATATTAACTTTGGTATGGTGTTTGTAACCACCTAAAAGAAGCGAGCTAGATATAGAAAAGCATATATATTTGTGATCAGCGTGACCTGCTGAGTCCCTTATAGCCATGTCCGTCCGTCCGTAGGTACGATAACTCCAAAAACTAATGGAGCTATCTTGATGAAATTTTAACTGTAGGTTACCAGGACCTAAAGTACGGCAGGGATTAGATTTTGACGAAATCGGCCCATGGGTCCGGATTCTGGACCTTTTAATTGTTCTAAGGGCCAAAGAACATATAAAAAAAGTAAAGATAACTCAACAACTAATGGCAATACAATCATGAATTTTGTGATGTAGGTTACTTTTAATGAGACTATGGCGGGGGGTTCGGATCCTAAAAGTTTTTGATCGAATTTAGGCCAAACAAGCATAATTTCGAAATCAATGAAGATAAAACCTTCAACTTTAGTATCAGTGTGCTTCTTCCTATGTCCTTAGAGTCCTGGAAATTTAGGACAAATTGGAGGAGTGGGTCGGGGACCATCCACACAGCTCTGAAGACCTGAAAGCATATCGTTGAAATTATTTAAAAAAAATAGCTTGAAATTAAGTTAAACGTTCCAATTGTGTACAAGGGTTAACTAGAATTGAAAGAACGGTGGGGGCAGCATATAGGCGAAATCTGACCATGGGTTCGGATCCTGGAATTTTTTCATCGAATTTAGGCCAAACAAGCATGATTTTGAATTCAAAGAAGTTAGAACCTCCAAATTCGGTATCAGGGTGTCCTTTTCTATTTCCCTAGTGTCCTTGAAAGTTGGAGCCAATTGAAATAGTGGATAGTGGGTTTCGAAGACCTTAAAACATATTTTCGAAAATAATAAAGATAGTATCTTCAAAAAAATGTAGAAGTTTCAAATTTGGCACAAAGCTGCTCTTTACTATTTCCTACGTGCTGCCTTAATGTGATCAATAAGAGTGGTTCAGGTAACTCTCTTAGATGAAAGGCTTATCATCGAAATAAATAAAAATAGTAACTTTAAATTAATAAAGAATGTTCCAATTGTGTACAAGGGTTAACTATTGTTTTGGAATTGTAACAAGGTTTGCGTACCAGCCCCACTACTCCCAATACCTTAAAGCTTAATTTATTCGAAATTAATAAAGATACAAAAATCAAATTTGATACACTATTTCCTATTTCCGTTCATATTTAACACTTGTATATTTTTAAAAGGCTAACAGTTTTACTATTAAAAATATTATGTATTATATTTTATAAATTAGAAACTTAATATTTTTTTAATTTTTATTATATCATAAGTATATTTTATTGAATTATTACCATAGGTAATATAATATAATTAAGAAATTTTGTACGATACTTAAGTTGTAAAATTTATTTTGCATTAAAATTAATGAAATGAACAGTACTAAATTTATCATCGTATTTTAGAAATACATTTATTGTACCTTTCGATTATTAAATGTTATGATAACGAGGAAGATTATAGTTGCCCTTGTCAACTTTTAGATACCCGTGCATACCCACTAACCGTTATTTATTTCCCTTATGCTATTATAAATATTACAAAAAAAAATATAATTAATTAATATATATAATTTTTAATTCATACCATAATTACCATAATTACCATAGGTACCATCATTACTGCTTAAAAACAAAAAAAACCCTAAAAGTTGGTCTGGATGATGTCCAACTTTGCCAACTAACTTGCCCTATTACTTTACCTGCCCAGTTTTAATTTTAACCTTGTAGCTTCATTAGATTCACAGTTATCGAATCGACAACTTGGCATGGCAGCTCCCCGAAAATGGGGCCGTAACATTATAAAATTCCATATAAGTGCTCGATTCATTATATAACAAATCGTGTATAATTTTCATACTCGTAGTGTAATTTGTTTTAAAGAAATTCATATTAGTGCAAAGAAGTTGTATGGCAGCCCCCCGAAAATGGAGCCGTGACATTTTGAAACTTCATATAATTGCTCGATTCATTATATAACTTACAGTGTGTAATTTTCATCCTAGTAGTATAATCAGTTTCCAAGAAATTCATATTGATGCAAAGAAGTTGTATGGCAGCCCCCCGAAAATGGAGCCGTAACGTTTTGAAACTTCATATAAGTGCTCGATTCATTATATAACTAACCATGTGTAATTTTCGTCTTCCTGGTATAATTACTTTTGAAGAAATTCATATTGGTTTAAATAAGTTGTGTGGCAGCTCCCCGAAACCTTGTCTGATCTTAACCAAAAAGAATAGGGAACCTCAAAAATGTCCACAAAATGATTTGTGTGAATTTCAAAACTCTAGCTCTAATTTTTCAATTCTATCTCTTTTAATTAATTTTTAATTCACGAATATATTAATCTTAAGCAAAATAAGCTTCATATGATATGATCATATTCATATAATAATCATCACGATAGATATTAATCATCATATTCATAATCATTATATCTATCAATATCAATAAGCCATTTACTTAAAAAAAATCTTTGTGTTCTTTTTTGTTTATTTTGAATAAACTACGCATCATTTAAATTATATGAAATCGTAACTCGAAATCGTTATCTACAAAAAAAAAAAAAAAAAACAACAAAACAAAAAAAAACTAAATTCATATAATTCCTTGTTAATACAAGATGTGCAGATAAATTTCAAATTTTTATATGAAAATATGGGAGTTAAAAAAGTTAGTTGTTCGAGAGCTACCCGAAGTTTTGGTCCGATCTTAACCAAAAAAAATAGGGAACCTAGAAATTGATTGAAAAATATTTTGTGAAAATTTCAAAACTGTAGCTCTTTTAGTTTTTGAGTTATCGTGCTGACACACAGACGGACGGACGGACAGACGGACGGACAGACACACATAGCTAGATCGACTCATTTTTCGATTCTGAGCCGATACGTACCCTTGGCACTATATCTAGCTCGTCTAGATCGATGCGTTACAAACGGAGGAGCAAATCTAATCTAATCTACCCGATGTCATATATGTATGCACGGGTATAAAAAGCTAATGAAAGCATTAATGGTTTTAACTAACTTTAAATTAAAACCATGAAATTATATAAACTTTTATATTTATATTATTACAAATTAATATTTCTTTTAAATGTTATAGCTCTAAGTTCGTCGAATAATTCATCCATGCTTTTCTTTTCTCCAAAATTGTTTTGTAATATTGTTTTCATGTCAGGCCATGAAGTGGCTTGACAATTGATTTCTATTATTTCCCTAGCTCTACCTAATAGTTTGCTTTTAATAATATCTGAAAAAATGGTTTGTGCTAATGCGTCGTAAGTTGTTAACATTGGATGTATTCTATCAACTAAATTGACAAAAGTCTGTAAGTCCCTACTGTCACCATTAAATGTAGGTAATCTATCTAAATATTTTAACGGATCCAAAGTTAAATTGTTGACGCGATTGTTATTATTAGCCATTTTTAACAAAGAATTTGCTTACAAATGTATTAAGAAAAGTCTACTTAAAAAATTTTCCCTTAGAATTAATTAAGCTTACGTTTGATAGTGGTATTGTTGATGTTGCTATTACTGTTGTTGTGTTGACGTTGGTGTTGTTATTTTAGTTGTTTTTATGTTGACGTTGGTGTTGTTATTTTCGTTGTTTTTATGTTGACGTTGGTGTTACTGTTGTTATTGTTGTAAATTATTAAACAGCGCACTGGGCCCCTGTTTAATTTTAGTATTTAGAAAAAAAACCTTATTTTCTTCTTTTTATACAATTTGTTGAGTGGTTGGCCTAACAATTTTTTTATTTGTGGCCTGTGTCTCCTCTTCAATTGTACTGCTTTATTAAGTTGTTGGCCTAACAATTTTTATATTTGCGGCCTGGAAACTTATTTTTAATTGTATCAACTGTTTTTTGACACTTTTATGGTGTAAGATGAAGGTCCACTTTTTATACCTTTAGGTATCAGTAGTTCAACTAGCACCTTTTTTATATATTACTGTGTCTTAAGCAGACTCACTTAAGGATAACGAAGAAAAAAGTCTTGTTTCACAGTATATATTGTATTTAGTTTAAAACTTACAAACTTCTGCTTCGTAAGTTAGACGTTTAATTGTACAGCTCCTTAGCTGAGACTATGTAATGCAGAGATACACTATTAAGTATTGATATGCAAGTGATTTAATACCGTTTACCCAGACTCAAGTAAACTTTTATGCAATTGGTGTCTTGTGCAGTATCAAATGTTATTCACTTAGTGTATCCTACCGACTGCGCCAATTTTATAACTGGATTTTAGTATTTATAAAAAAAACACTTTATTTATTTTTAGAGTTATTTTATTTTGAAAATTCCACTAAACACTTATTATGATGTTACTATGTTAGGGCATCGATAGCCAGACTGGAACTCTGTTTTACAATAATTCTTAGCTTTTTGTTTTTTTTTTTTTTCTTTATTCAATTCACAATATAGTAACAATTCATATTTAATTTAATAATATAGGTATTAATGTATGGGTAAATCATTATATAAAGTAATAGTAATATTTAAATAATATACACTAAAAAAAAATATTGTTTTTTTTTAATGACCCTAGCCTTAGCTTTTTGGTCTCGTAATTTTTTAAAATTAGGTTCAAACGTCAGACAATATCAATATAAACGAAACATTATTTATTTAATAGGTTTAGAGATTAAAATCAAATAATTAAAATTAAAATAATTAAAGTTAAAAAAAAAAAAAAAAAATATATATATATATATATATATTCAATTATCTTTATTTTGCACTAAATGTTATTATTGTTCTCACATTCTTGTGATACTAAAATGAAAGTTTTTATTTTTTTTTTTAAAATTGTAAGATTTTCAATTATTTTTAATTCGTTAGGTAATTCAATAAAAGATTTTAGACAATTGTACAAACAATTACTTTTTTGCTTATTACTTTTGAAAAGTTGTAAAAAAAATTTGCTTTATTCCTAGTGTTGTGACTATGTATATCAATATTCCTATTTAATATAAAATTATGTTTTATTACGTTATTAATAATTTTGTACGCCACTATATATAGTTCTTTTTTACAAATATTTGAGAAGCTTAAATATTGCTCTGTATACAATATTCTTGTTGGAAATCTTGTAGGATAAAAGTGAATTATTTTTACAGCTCTTTTATGTAGGATATCTAGCTTATTTAACGCAAATTGAGTGGATCTACTCCAGATTGGATTGAGGTATGTGATGTTAGATAAAATATACGAAGAATATATAATATAAAGAACTTTCTTAGAGAGTAAATTCCTAAGCCGTCGTAGGATGAAAATGTAAGGGCTAATTTTCATATTAACGTGTTCAACGTGCTTTACCCAATTATTTTTGCTATCTAAAATTAATCCCAAATAGTTGAAAGTTTTAGTTATCTCCAAATTATAATTTTTGTAAGATAAATTAAAATTTCTTAAAATTTTATTCTCAAAAATTAGGATTTTTGTTTTCTTAATATTTAACAAGAGTTTATTCTTATTAAGCCATTCCTCAACGATACATAGATCATGGCTAATTGAACTTTTTAAGGATTCCTCACTATCTGCAGCATATTTGATTACTGCATCATCAGCATAGAGTTGAACAGTCCCTATTAATAATAACCGAGATATATCATTAACATATAATTTAAATAAATCCGGGCCTAAGATGGATCCTTGCGGAACTCCTTTTTTTACTATTGTAGCGGTACTGATATAATTTTTTATTCGAACACTCTGTTTCCTGTTTTCTAAATACGACTTGAAGAAATTAATCTGATCTTCATTAAATTTGATCATTATAAGCTTGTGTAGAAGCACTTGGTGATCAACACAATCGAAAGCTTTCTGGAGGTCCAGGAAAACACAGGCAACATATTTTTTTCGATCTATATTAGTGGTAATAAAATTAGTGAGTTCTAAACAGGCAGCAGTAGTGTTAGAGTTTTTTTCGAATCCAAATTGCTCTTTATGCAAAATTGGATTTGTTTGGAGGAAAGAATCTAATCTATTTTTTATTATTATTTCAAAGATTTTTGATAGAGCACTTAAGATTGATATAGGACGGTAATTGGATTTGTCTGTCGCAGAACCACTTTTGAAAACTGGAACAATAATTGCCATCTTTAAGGACTCTGGGAAAATTGAATTTTGAAAGGATTTATTTATAAATTTTACTAATATTGGACTTGGATGTAAGGAAAATTTTTTTATGAATTTAGTAGATATACCATCATATCCTGTAGCTGCAGATGATTTTAACTTATTAATAGCTGCAGTTACCTCTTCACAGTTCGTTTGCATTAGGTTTAAGCTATGGTATATATTTCTAGGAAATTGACTCAAGTACGTGTAGTCAATCGGATCAGAAGGTACATTTAATTCCTCTATAACATTTGTAAAAAAATTATTCATTAATTCAGCTATTTCTTGTTCATTCGTTAATTTAAAGTTATCATTTTCGAGTACTTTAATTGAAACATTGTTTGTAGAATTTGTATTAAACATAGCTTTTTTGTATAAGTTCCATAACCTTTTACTGTTAGTTGGATCGCGGATTACTTCATTCGAGTAATATAACTTTTTAGCTTGAACAATAAGGTTTCTTATTTCTTTCTTACAATTCTCATACAAGTTTACGATATGAGAATCAAGAGGATATTTTTTCTTGTGTTTATAATAAAATTCACGTAACTTTATTTTTTGGATAATTTCATTCGTCATCCATTCATTTTTGCGCCTAGTTTTTTTTAATGGTATAGTGTGGGTATTTTCATTAATTATTATAGTGAGTTCTTGAACAAAATTATCGAAATTATCTATAGAATTAAGTCTTATCCAGGGGCTACTCTTTTCAATATTCTCATAATCAATGATGGTTTTAAAGTGGGACATATTTTCTTTTATTGGCTTTTGATTAATACTTATAAAAAATCTTTGATCATCAGAGAGTGTGGTACTAACAACATAGAAGAAATACTCAAATTTTATCATATCTGTTACAAGATGATCAATGATAGATTTAGATGTTTTTCCTAATCTTGTAGCAAAGTCTTCCGAAATTTTATTATAGATAGCAAAACCATTGCTAAGTAAAATATTTTTATAATTTATAATATCTTGGTTATTTATATTTAATATATTTAGATTGATATCTCCTAGTATAATCGTATTTGTGTATTTTGAAATTATTTCATCTACTTTCAAGGGAAAATCGTTTACTTTAGTTTCATGAGACCTGTATATACCAATAATATTCATATTTTGTGTTAATAATTTAACTACTAATATATATGATTCCTGGAATTCTTCTTCTACGACTACAGAACTAGATATTTTTTCATTCACATAGATTGCTACGCCCCCATATGATTCACGTCTATTTGAAAAGTAAGGTATATATACAGGTAAATTAAAAAATTTATTCTCAGAATGACTTATCCATATTTCTGTTAAGACAATAATATGAATATCATATTTATAGGTGTTTATTAATAGTTCTAATTCATCTAATTTATTTCGGAGACTTTGTATGTTAAAATATAAAATATTTAAATTACTTTTATATGTCATATTGATTGAATGATTGTCTACCTCTGAAAAATAATCCACTTTTAGATTATCTGCAATATTAACATTATCAGCTGATATCATTATTTGGTAAATAAGTAAAAAATAATTTGCAAGTTGAGATAAGCAGTATATAATAAAAATAATAGGTGTAAGCTGTGCAGTAGTATTTTAAGAAATAGATTTTATAAAAAAAAAATATATTTGTTAATTGTATTTAAAAATAAATAAGAAAATAAAGAAAAATATTTAAATAATTGGTTTTTGTAATAGAATTTTAAGTTTAAATTTGTAAGAACAATTAATATAAGTGCTAGTAGAATAATATATTTGTCGTAATTTATTTTTAAATATGTTTTTAAAAAATGAATGTGTAGATTTTGAAAGAAATATATAATTAGTTGTACAAAATAATTAAGATTTAAAAAGATATAGAAAAATATTAAAATTGCTTCTATTTATACTAAGATCTTATCGACTAATTTTGCATAAGTCAGCTTTTATTAATATAATTCTTAATTACTAACATAAATTCTTAATAAATATAATTATTCTTAATAATTGATTACATAACATTATTGGTTTAATATAGGCTTGTAAAATCATGTTCGATCAATTTACCTTGAAAGTGTTGCTGACTTAATATATATTAGTAATTTACTTATTAATATGTTAATGACCTTATGGGTGTAATGTAACTTTCGTTTATAGCGGAAATCATTTAGACATGAATATAAATGTTATTATTTCCGAGAATTGTTTATTAAAAACAATTATTGGAAATTATGCAAGTGCAATAAAAGGTTTATTTAAGTTCAAGGTTTTTATATTATATAAATATTATATTTATACTACTTATAACATTTAACTTCGAAGCCAAAGAATATATTGTTTATTTCCTATGTGTCCCCGAAATTTTGACTTAATTGTAGTGGTTCAGCTATGTTCAAAACTACTTGCTGCATTTATGTAAAATTTATTTTTATATTTAAATGAATTATACGAAAAGGTCTAAATTTGTAATTGTATTTTAGAAATACATTTATTGCATATTTTGCGTTTATAAGCTTTTCTATTAGGTATATAGACTAACCATTTAAAATAATTGAAATTTTGAAAAAGTTTTTGGGTTATTAAATATATTATGCTTTGATTATCTTTTTATCACAAAATTTAATAATTAGAATTTTTTCATTTTGTAATTGAATTGGAATAAATATATTTTCATTTATTTCAAGTTTTTTTGTTTTTTAATATTTTTAAATAGATAAATTAGTAAAACTTTGTAATATTTTTTAATAGATAGTGTAATTAGAAAATGTTTTTAAGTATTATAAAGTTAATTTGGTTAGCTATGTCTTACGATCAATTTAATAACAGCTTTTATGTAGTTAAAACGACTTATGGATATGTCCTTTGAACCAAATAGGTGTAGGGTATTTCTAAGTCGGTTGCACCGACTGACCGTTTCCTTACTTGTTTTTAGAATTATTTGAGCTTTTTTTTTGTCTAAACGAGCATTTTATATCATCCTCTTTCACATCATGTCCCAATTCAGCAAAAACTGTTTTAGCAATATCCTCTACTGACTTATTTGGAATTTTTTCAATTCCAGCCAGTTCAAGCATATATTTGTTTTTTCTTGCTCCAGTTTTTCTGGTTCGATTTAGTTGTAATCGATTCTTCTTTGTAGTAATGCATTCTCGTTTTTTAGCTCTATATTTTCCTCTAATAAGGAGCCCATTTTGTCCTTGTACTCCTTAACTTACCTCCTTAAATTTGTTAGTTGGTTTTCTTGTGAATTCATTTTCCATAGTATTTAATTTATTTTTTCCACAACTGCTTCGTTACCGGCAATATTAGTTTTGTTACATGTGGTCGAAAAGTTCTTTGTTGAATTATTTATGGTAGCAGTGTTTATTGTTGTTGATCGCCTGATTTTGCGGATTGTACAAGTTGGGCAGATCCATAGTTTAGTTTCATCATATAGGTATTCATTGAATTCTTCATTCGCTATTCTAGAACAATTTTTATGGAACCATTTAGTACATTCACGATTGTACTGAATATTTTGGCTTTTTTTTATTTAATTTTGTTTTGCACTTAAAACAATTTGATACTTTATTACTTGACATTTCACCAAGCCTTGGGGGTTTAGCGGGTGCTATTGCGCAAAATTAGACGTAATCTGCTACCGAATCTTTTTGTTGACAACCGTCAGGCTGGCATGGGTTAACTAATTACAAGTCTGTTAAAAGAGTTAACTCCATTCTCAAAACGGAACACATATACAAAATTTGAAGAAAATCGGTCAAACCGTTTCTAATTAAAGTAAAGTAACCAAAAAATTTATAAAAAGCTGTTGGGCCGCAATGGGTTAATGGAACTCAACAAAAGTTTTTTTGAGGCTTTCTATTTAGCCAAAGCAGTATTTCGTAAGATCGGACAAAATTTGGACCCAAAATTTCTTTTGACCAACCGTCGGTCCGACATGGTTTAACAAATTCCAAAACTGTTAATAGTGTCAACTAAATTCTCAAGGAGCATCACGTATACAAAATTTGAAGTCAATTGGTCAAACCGTTTCTAATTTAGAGTAAAGTATTGAAAAAACCTATAAAAAGCTGTTGGGCCGCAACGGGTTAATGGAACTCAACATAATTTTTTTTGGGGCTTTCTTTTTAACCCAACCAGAATTTCGTAAAATCGGGCAAAATTTGGACCCAAAATTTTTTTAACCAACCGTCGGTCCGACATGGGTTAACAAATTCCAAAACTATTAATAGTGTCAACTTAATTCTTAAGGAGCATCACGTATACAAAATTTGAAGTGAAGCGGTCAAACCGTTTTCATTTTAAACAAAAAAGTTTAAATACATGCACCACAGCCCCAACTTGGTGGTCTATTAGAGCAAAATTTTATGGCCACGATTTCTTTCCGTACCCAAAAACCTCTATATATAAATTTTCATGAAAATCGGCTGGACAGTTTAGGAGTCTATTCGCTAAATACAAACAAACAAACAAACTTTTGCTTTTATATATATAGATAGATAGATGTTATCAAAATACGAAATAAACTTTATGCTAAAGTTCGTAAAAATAAAAACAACTGTGATCTGCAAAATGGGATATAAAAAAATTAAAAATTATATTCAAAAATTAATAAAAGAAGGAAGGAAAACTGGTTTAGCAACCAAATTAGTGAAAGAGCAAGTTAGACAAAAATTTCATCAACCAAACAAACAATGTCATAAATACACAGGATCACTTAAACCAAAACTCAATTTATTTTACTTTAACAGATAGTAATGAAATAACACAAATTATAAGCTCGTTTAAAACTAATTCATCACCAGGATCAGATGGCATTACAATAAAACAAATCAAATCAATTAAACACATAATATCAAACAAGCTTTCTGATATAATAAATGAAATTTTATCGACCGCTATTTTTCCTCGTAAATTCTCGTAAAATCTAAACCAGAATAAATGATCACATTAGTGAAGAATCAAGTCTGCAAATTGAGGTTTCACAAGGCAAATTTCTTGGCCCTTTTCTTATTTAGCTTATGTGAATAGCTTCAACAAAATTCAACGGGCTAAGTTATTAATTTTAAGTAATTAATTTACTACAGTACGGTGCGGATGTGTTTACTTTTTCTTTATCGATTATAATTATTTTAATTAATAAAAGATAAACAGAAAAAAGCATAATCAGCAATTACGCAAAAAAAAATTATTATATATATTAATTACGCGAAATGGCCAAAAGTGCAAACTAAAAATTAAAGGAGAAACGGGTGTAGAATGTGCAGGTGTGTGCAAAAAATTTTATCATGAGGCGTTAAAATGTTCAGGAATGGATCAGTCTACGGTGAACTTACTATACACCAATAGGAATATTAAGTTTATTTGTGACGACTGTATTCAATATATACAAAATGTTACTTTGGTCTTACAAAACATGGACAGTGCAGTTTCAAAAAATAATGAGTACCTTAAGGAATATAAAGAGGAATTTGAACGTGCAACAAAATAAAATGAAAATGAAGTCGTTGAATTACTTAAGGCTATTGAAACTAATTACATGAAGAGATTTGAAGAAATTAAAGCCAGTCAACAAAAAGAAATAGAGAAAATGCAAAAATTTACTGAAGTCTTCAAAATTGAAACAGAAAAAGTGAATGAATCATTTGTTAGTGCAATTAAAAAAAATGATAAGGTCTGCAAAAAAATGAATGTTACAAATAATACAAATTCGAATATGGGTCAAACAGTGTCATTTGCTGATGTAATTAAAAATACTATAGCAAGTGTAAATTTAACAATGAAGAAAGAGTTACCTTTAATAATAAAACCGAAGAATAAGCAGAAAACTGAAAAAAACAAAAAGTCATTTAAATACAAAGGTGGACCCAAAAAATTTGAAAATAAAGAATATTGAAAACAAAAGTAATGGGATGATTTTAATAGAAACGGAAACCATCGAAGTTCGTGAAAATATCAAAATGGAATTAGAAGCAAAAATGAAAGATAATTATGATATCAAAATACCTGTGGTTATTAAACCTAACATAGAAATTGTGCACATGAATAATAAATTTAGTGAAAATGATATTGTGGAAAAACTTAAAAAACAAAATTCTTTTCTACAAATGAGTGAACTTAAAGTATTAAAGATATATCTAGTGAAAAAATACAACAAAGAAATGTTTAATGCAATTATAGAAGTGGATAAGGAATCATTCCCAAAAATAATAGCTAACGAAAAATTATGTATTGGATGGGAAAGGTGCAAGGTCTTTGATGCCATAAAAGTCTCTAGATGTTATAAATGTAAAGGATTTAACCATAGGGCTGCGGAATGCACGAATAAAGAAACATGCTTGAAGTGCCACCAACAACACAAGACAAGTGAATGCCAAAAAGAGGAAATTAATAAATGCATTAATTGCTTAAAATCGAACGAAAAATTCAGTTTGGGGTTGGATGTTAATCATAAAACTTTTAGTAGATCATGTCCAGTGTATAAAAATAAATTAAGTATAAGAAAACAAAAAATCGGATACTAGAAATTAAGGAAAATAGAAGAGGAAGATAACAAATTAAATATAAATGTAAATGAATATAAAAAAAGTGATTCTGCATGCAGAACTGATAATGTTAATGATAATATTAATAAGAATAATACTAATATTAAACCAAGTATAAATAATATTAGAGACACTAACAGTGATATCACTCTCATAAAAAATGAAAATAATAACAATGAAAATAATAATAATAATAATAATAGTAATAATAATAATATTAACCATAACAGTGAAAACACTAACAAAATTGATTATAATAAAGATAAAAAGAAGCGTAACTATATTCTTTCATATTTTCCAAAATTATGGTCAAATAAGAACACTATCCTTAAAAGTAATATAAAAATAAATAAAACTATTAATAATAATTCAAAAAGTAGCATTAAAAATGATAAAATTAACCAAAAAAATGATAATAATAATATTAATAATACAGAAAAAGTAGAAAATGATAGTACAAGTAAGATTAAAAACGATAGAATTCATCAAACCAATGATAATGTAAAAAGTAAAATTAAAAACGATAAAATTAACCCAAGCTATGATAAAAATACAGAAAAAAGAGAAAATGATAGTATTAGTAAGATAAAAAATGATACAATTAATCAAACCAATGATAATAGTAATAATAATGTAGAAATAAAAGACTCCAAATACCCAAACTGGAATAAAGGCGAAACAATAAATCCACAGAACACAACTGAAAGAAAAATAGGTTACTCTAAATTCCAAGATGATAGCAAAAGTTTTGTTGATCCCATGTCACCCCCAATTGTAAGGCTTACAAAAAGAGCAATTGAAAATGGAGATAGTGTATATGTTCTTTCCAGATTAAGGGATTACAGAATATATAACAATGTGCGATTATATTAAGCATTTTTCCACGATCAAAATGATATTTGCTTTGATGGTATAACACAAACGAATATAAAGGTTTTAATTAATCAAGAAGGACTACCAACTGACTATCCGGAACTTTGGAGAATATATGACAGATACCACGAAAACATAGGAATCTGCAATAAAGATGTTTCGAATGATCTAGCTACATATAGACGACATGTTTATAACAAATATAGGGAAAATCTTCAAAAGACAAGAGAATCTTGGCAAAATTACATGATCGGCAGATAATAATGGCAGAACAAGAAAATATAATGCAAATTGGTGATCTAAAGATATTGTATTTAAATATATGTAGCATTAGAAATAAAATACTGGAACTGGAAACATTAATTAATGAATATAAAGAAATAGACATAGTAATAATTACAGAGGTTTGGATTTATGATTATGAAAAAGATACCTACAACATCCCCAATTATCAAGCAGTTTACAACTGTAGAAATAAAAAAAGAGGAGGTGGGACTGCCATTTTTATTAAAAATAATATCAGTTTCAATGAAATATGTAAAGATGAAAAATATAACTTTACTGTAATTGAAATCCTTAACTCAAAACCAAAATTAAAAATCGGTACATTTTATAAAGCTCCAGTGGAAAACAGCAACCTATTTATGGAGTTTCTTGAACCTAAACTGGTAGATAAGGCAAATCATATATTTTTTGCAGATACCAATCTAAATCTATTTGAGAACTCCAATGTAATTATTAAGTATAAGGATATTATAGCAACTTCTGGATATAGCATAGTTAA
The DNA here is from genome assembly GCA_963082915.1 of Dolichopus griseipennis. Taxonomy (NCBI): domain Eukaryota; kingdom Metazoa; phylum Arthropoda; class Insecta; order Diptera; family Dolichopodidae; genus Dolichopus; species Dolichopus griseipennis. Next base: position 201,654,059 of record OY720441.1, on the reverse strand, counting down.
TAAAACGGAAAGTACAAGAAATACAACTAACTCTAGCACCTTAATTGGTCACATAATAACAAACATAAATGGCAATTATGATGTTAATTATATAATAGAAATAACTGCCTATCGGACCATCAATTGGCAATAGTAACTATTAAAGCAATTAACATTGAAAAGTTACCAATGAAAAAGTACAACATAAACAAAATCGATTATAATCAAATGCGTTCCATAATAAAATACAAAATTGAAAATAATAATATACCAGAAATCGAAACCTTAGTAAAAATTATGCAAGAAGCAAAAAGATTATGTACTAAGACAATACCGATGAGAACGAGAAATAATAGCTGGATAACACCTTTTATTCATGACAAGCTGAAAATAAGAAAAGCATTATATAATCGACATAAAAATGATCCGAACAATAGTGAAAAAAAGGCAAAATATATAAAAATGAAGAAAAAGGTAGAACAATTAATAAAAGAAGAAAAAAAAAATTATATTAATAGAAATATTGAAAAAGCCGGGAGCGATTCTAGGAAATTATGGAAAATATTGAATAATTCTATAAAAAATACCAATGAAGATAAACTGAAAAATGTCAGTCATGTTATTAAAAGCAATGGTGAAAAAACTAAAAATGATGTTGAAACTGCAAATACTCTCAATAATTTTTTTACTGAAATAGGAGAACGTATTAAAAAAAACATTCTAAATACCAACGATGTTACTAGCTGCTCCCAAAATCTATTTAATAGCAACTCGTTGTTTCTTATTCCAGTTATAGAACCAGAAATCCATCAAATTATTATGAATTTAAATAAAAATGCAACTCCAGGATTGGATAAAATTACAGTGAGAGATCTACAAGAGTTGGTCAATATTATAACCCCATCTTTAGTGAAACTGATAAATGAAAGTTTCACTAATGGTATGTTTCCTGATTCGTTAAAAAAAGCATATTTAGTTCCTATACACAAAAGTGGGTCAAAAGAAGACTGTGGTAACTATAGACCAATTTCAATTCTAAACTCAATTTCGAAAATATATGAAAAAGTTATATAATGGACTTACCTAAAAACAATATTAAGTCAAAGTACAACATTTATGCAGATGACACTAACCTTATAGCAAAAGCGAAAACATTAGAAGAGCTTCAAAATATACTAAATGATGACTTAAATATATATTGCAGTTGGTTGGACCAAAATGAATTATGTATAAATGCGAAAAAAACTGATTATATGATATTCAAAATGCAAAAGAAAACAAATGATAAGATTACGCTTAAGGTAAAGGATACTATAATAGAACAAGTTGATAATGTTAAGTACTTGGGAATGATAATTGATGAAAACTTAAGATGGGATAAACATATAAAAAGTATTAAAAAAAAAATTATTCCTATAACAATGGCTGTGAGAAGAATGGGGAGTATTCCGAATTATGCTGCTAAACTGGCCATATATTATCAAGAATTAGGTATAATATATGCAGTTGGAGTCATTGTTCATATTTTCATAAAAATCAAATGAGTGCGGTAATGAATAGAGCCCTCAAAACTTTATTTAATTTGAATATAAGAACTAGAACCAATAATTTATATAAAATAATTGATACACTGGATATTAACCAACTAATTTACTTTGAAAAATGTAAATACATGTATAATATCCTGAACAATAATATTAAGTCAAAAGTAAAACTTCAAAATAGGGAGAATATTCATAATTATCTAACCAGAAACACGAAAAATATCGAAATTCCTAAAGCCAAAACAACGTTGAAGCTAAAAAGTCTAAAATGCAGCGCAATAAAACTTTTCAACTCGCTACCGGTAGAAATTAAAAACTGTCAAAATTTAAAAATATTTAAAAGTAAACTTAGAAAATATGTAAAAAATCTTAGAAATTAATCTTTAAAATTTGAAAATTTAAAAAAACAAAAAATAAAAAAAAAAAACTGTAAATTAGAAAAATTGTAAAAAATTTTAAGTTATTAAATGTTAGTTATAAGCTGTAGTTTAAGAATTACTTAATTTCTTATACATAATTTTATATATTATTGTAAAATTATCTGAAATTAAATAAAAAATTGAATAAAAAAAAAAAAATATTTTTAATCCATACATAACAGTGCTCCTCTTCTTCAATTAATAATAAATTAACATGATTGTTTTTTATTGATTTTGTACGATAATATGGTTTGATAACATTAAAATTTTCATTCAACCCAAATACGTTTATATTGATATTAGAATTAAAATTTTCAAACTTATAAATTTCTTCAATTCTCATAGGAAATTTTAATCTAGTAAAATTTAAACTTATTATATCATTTAAATGAATAATCTGGTGATATCAGCTATGTTATAAGAAGCAGTTTTATCAGAATTTGTTGAAACTTTTGAAAATGCAAATATTAATACCCATTTAAAACAAAAAAAATCATTATTTTTTATATTAATACAAGCTTTTTTAGCTTTTATTTTCTTTGGTAAATCGATATTACTTGAACTGTTAATCGGATCATATTTATTAATATTAATTTTTAAATGTAAAATATGAGCTAAACTCCAACCACTGTCTCTTTCTTGGAATTCATCCATCAATATTTTAATTCTTTCATTGTCTTCATTCAAATAATTTTCTATATCACGTTCCATATTAACTAATTTCATTTTAGTCATGAATGACTTTATATATGTTATTATATCAGAAGAATCATTAGTATTATCAGCTAAAGTCTGTGGTTTCACATATTTACAAAATAATTCCAAATTGTATTTAAGATTACCCATAACTTTTAACATATTTTCTATTAAATTAATAACTTTAACAATACAAATTAAAAAAAAATCGTCTATATTAAGTGATGAGTTATCAATATTTTCTATTATGTAAATTTTCGTTCTATTACGGAAATCTGATTTTACACATTTTATATTTTCATCATCTATACTCACAACACAGTTTTCTTTATGTGAATTAGTTCGCAGATGGTAATACCATTTCGAATTTTCAATTTCTAGTTCACATGTTTTCGTTTTTATATTAAACTATTCTTAGAACTATTCTCTTTTCGTTTTTTTAAATATATACTTTTATGAGCTATTAAAGCGTGAGCTCTTGAAAAGTGTTTGTTACATATCTCGCATATAAAATTTTTCTCCCCTTTATGTATGTTAAGATGTCTATTTAAATTACTAATTGAATCAAATTGATGTCCGCAAATTTCACATAACATTTTTGTGTTTTTTTTCACTTTTCATTTGTTTGTACATTGAGCTAATTATTACAACTGGATTTTTTTTTTTTTTTTTTTTTTTTTAAATTCCTATATGTTGAAAATACAAAAAAGAACCGCTAAATATGATAAATTAAAAAACCACAAAGCTCTTCATTTAAATTCTTTTATTCATATTATTGTCTATAATATTATTCAAACTATATCATAGTAACATCGTCATCATCGTCTGACGCATCACTTCTTTCATCAGTTGACGTTTCTTATCATCACTTTCAGAAACATCAGTATCACTCTTCTCCACAAAATTATTAATTAATTTGACGAATTTTAATTTCCAGCTACGTTCACATGCCCCTTTGTTAATAACACCATATCACTCCGTTTTTAATCTTATCATCGGTTAATGTGATGAACCTCATTGGTAGGTATACACGAAACTGTTTAATGTTATTAACACTCTTACTCCATATTTAGTATCTCCTTTTTTAATGTCTACTATACCATAGAATTTTTTCAGCTTCAAGTTTGAAACTATTTTTAGTTTTAAATTTTCAATTTTAAAACTTTTGTTTAAACTTGCTGTGAATGATTCCTTTTTTTTAATATGTTCTGTCTTCAACGTTTAATAAGTTAATGAATTCTTTAACATCTTTGAAATTTGATTTTATAATCGTTGAAAGCATTCAACAATTATGATATTATAAAACCGCGTACATGATAAATAGACTGAATTGGTTACATACAATTCAACCAAATTTTTTAAAATATCGTATTAGCTTAAATAATATATATTAATTTTGCAATAAAATAAATAAATTAAGGATTTTAAGATAAATTTAACTCATCTTATTTTATCATTTTAATATAAAATTTTTAATTTCCAAAGCCATATCATTGAATTCGCTTTGTCTTAAAATTATTACAATATTATTTTTATGTAAACAACTTAAAAATTCAGTTCCTTTGTTATTTACAAATTCCTCAGCATCCTCGATGCAATCGAATCCGGCAACAACACCTTCTATAGGTGTAGGGTATAAAAATGTAGAAGCTTCAAATTTGGCATAAGGGTGCTCTTTACTATGTCTTGTGTGTCCCCCTAATTTGGGATCGATTAGAGTGGTGGTTCAGTACCCCTCTTAGACCTCACAAGGTTTAAAAGCTTATAAATGAAATTACTAAAAATAGTAACTTAAAATTAATATATAACGCTCCACTTGTGTACTAGGGTTAACTGGTATTTAAAGTACAGCGCGGACTGGACCTTTTAATCGGTCTAAGGGCTCGGAGATTGGTGGTTCAGTACCCCTCTTAGACCCCCAAGGTTTAAATAACTTATCATCGAAATTAATAAAAATAGTAACTTAAAATTAAGTTAGAACGTTCTAATTGTGTACAAAAATTAACTAGTATTGAAAGTATGACGGGGACCCATATGGGCGAAATTGTACCATGGTTTCGGGTTCTGGAACCTTTGAAAGTTCAAAGGCTAACGAACATATAACTTAAAAGCAGTATAACTCAAAAAATAATGTCGGTATTTTGATGAAAAATTTTTTTTACTTTTATAATTGAATTGAAATAAATATATTTTCATTTAATTCAAGTTTTTTTGTTTTTTAATATTTTCAAATCGATAAATTAGTAAGAATTTGTAAAATTTTTTATAGACAGTCTAATTAGAAAATGTTTTTAGTATTATAAAGTTACTTTGGTTAGCTATGTTTTACGACCAAACTAATAACAGCTTTTATTGTTTTAAAATGACTTATGGACTTCCCATTAAATTTGAACCAAATAGGTTTAGGGTATTTCTAAGTCGGTTACACCAACTGACTGTTTCTTTACTTGTGTCAAGCTGCTATCTTTATTAATTTTAATGACATGCTTCAAGGTCTTCAGAAATGTGTGGCTGGTCTCCGACCCACTACTCCAGTGGGGCCCAAATTTCATGGACACTAAGGAAAAAGAAAGAGACACCCTGATACCAAATTTTGGGAGTTCTATCTTCATTGGTTTCGAAATTATGCTCGTTTGGCCTAAGTTCGATCAAAAAGTTCTAAGTTCCGAACCCATTGTACATAGTTGGTTACAAACACCATACCAAAGTTAATATACTCCTTTACCTATTCTATACGTGTATGGTATAAAAAGCTTGCTTGTTCTAATAGAAGAATTCCAATGAATTGCTGTTTTTTCTTTTAAAATTTATTGCTAATTCCTGACATCATTTCAGATTTGTTATTATTTATACAGATAGAAATTATTTTTCTAAATTTCAAACAATAAACCGTAATTTTTATACCCTACATCTATAGAATAGGTAAAGGGGTATATTAACTTTGGTATGGTGTTTGTAACCAACTATGTACAATGGGTTCGGAACTTAGAACTTTTTGATCGAATTTAGGCCAAACTAGCATAATTCCGAAACCAATGAAGATAGAACCTCAAAATTTGGTATCAGGGTGTCCCTTCCTATTTCCTTAGTGTCTTTGAAAGTGGGGTCCCATTGGAGTAGTGGAACGGGGACCAGCCATACATTCCTGAAGACCTTAAAACATATCTTTAAAATTAATAAAGATAGCAACTTGAAAAATGTTCAAATTTGGCTCAAGGGTCTTCTTTACTATATCTTGTGTCCCCCCTTATTTGGGATCAATTGGAGTTCAGTAACCCTCAGACCTCCCAAGTTTTAAAAGCTAATAATCGAAATTACTAAAAATAGTAACTTAAAATTAAGATAGAACATTCAAATTGTGTACAAGGGTTAACTAGTACTTGTACTTTAAGTACTAGTTAACCCTTGTGGGACTGCGCGGACTGCATAAGAACGGAATCAGCCCAAGGGTTCGGATTCTGGACCTTTTAATCGATTTCATGGCTATCGAACATATATAAAAAATCACGATAACTCAACAACTAATGACGCTATCTTCATGAAATTTGTGCTGTAGGTTATTGGTAACGAAACTACGGTGGCCATTGCGTACGGTGAAGATTGGACATTGGGTTCGGAACCTAGAACTTTTTGATCGAATTTAGGCCAAATTAGCATATTTCCGAAACCAATGAAGATAGAACCTCCAAATTTGGTATAAAGGTGTCGCTTTCGATTTTCTTAGTTTCCCCGAAATTTGAGCTCAATTGGAGTTGTGGGTGGGGACCAGCCACTCATTTCCGAGCATATTTTCAAAATTAAAGCATATTTTCGAAATTAGTAAAGATAGTAACTTCAAACAAATGTAGAAGCTTCAAATTTGGCACATGAGGGTTCTTTACTATTTCCTGCGTGAACATCTAATTTTGGATCAATTGGAATGGTGGTTCAGGACCTCTCTTAGACCCCCAAATGTGCAAAAGCTTATCATCGAAATTAATAAAACTAGTAACTTAAAATTAAGATAGAACGTTCCAATTGTGTACAAAGGTTAACTTGTATTGAAAGTATGACGGGACTGCATATGGGCGAAATTGTACCATGGTTTCGGGTTCTGGAACCCTTGAAAAGTTCAAGGACTAACAAACATATATCTTAAAACACCATAACTCAAAAAATAATGCCGTTATTTTGATGAAATTTAAACTCTAGGTTACTAGTAATGAAAGTACCATACGAATTGGTTGTGGTCGAGTTTAATTTCGAAGCCAAAGAATATATTTCCTATGTCCTATGTGTCTCCGAAATCTAGACTTAATTGTAGTGGTTCAGTTATGTTCAAAGGTACTTGCTGCATTTATGTAATATTTATTTTTATATTTAAATGAATTATATGAAAAGGTCTTAGTTTGTAATTGTATTTTAGAAATACATTTATTGCATATTTTGCGTTTTTAAGCTTTTTTATTAGGTATATAAACTAACTATTTAAAATAATTGCAATTTTGAAAAATTTAGATTATTAAATATATTATGCTTTGATTAGCTTTTTATCATAAAATTTAATAATTATAATTTTTTCATTTTGTAATTGAATTGGAATAAATATATTTTTATTTATTTCAAGTTTTTTTTGTTTTGTAATATTTTTAAATAAATAAATTAGTAAGAATTTGTAATATTTTTTAATAGATAGTGTAATTAGAAAATGTTTTTAATATTATAAAGTTAATTTGGTTAGCTATGTCTTACGATCAAATTAATAAGCTTTTATGGTTTTAAAATGACTTATGGATATGTCTTTAAATTTGAACCAAATAGGTGTAGGGTATTTCTAAGTATGACTGTTTCTTTACTTGTTTAAATATTATATATTATTAATACATATAAGAAATTCTTTAATTTTTTCATACCATATCATATATACATATATATATTTCGCTTTTCTCTTTATATATATATTAGTCTAGATATATATATATATATATATATATATTATGCATATTTGATTTTTGTGTTTCTTTGATTCTTAATTTAATACAGTAATCTATTATCAGTGAAACCTCAATTCATATGCTTTTTTTTGTTTTCATTTTTGTTTTTTATACATAAAAAATATATATGTAAAATATTAAATTATATAAAACACTTTATGAATCCATGAATCCAGAACCCGCTTATTCTACGACTGGAACTTATAAAATTTTTAATAGATACAGGCTCAAATTAAAACTATATCCACCCGAAACGTACACAAAACCCAATAAATAATAAGATTATATTCGATGCAAATTCCATAGGTGGTAATGTAGAAGTTGCTCACCATGCTGAAATAGAGCTTTTTAAAAACAAAACCCCAAAAATTAAATTTTATCTGTTACCAAATTTAACTTCTTTTGAGGGAACTGTATATATCATTTATCTGTTACCAAATTTAACTTCTTTTGATATGATACATTAAAAGAATTAAAAGCAATTTTTCATACAGATTTAGAAAAAACTGCTTAACCAATTAATTTTTAATGCTGAATCTGTAAAATGTAACAGTTTCTGTAAGAAGCGCTTCCATGGAGTTTGTTTAAATGCTCCCAGAGGAGGCTGCTACTCGGCATTTCTCGCTCAATATTTTGTATGTGAGTCATGCTTGGATTTTCATTCAAGCACCAAAATGATTTTAGATGATGTTAAAACGTCATTTAAGAATATGTGTCAAAAATGTCAAATAGTAAAGTGGTAAATTGTTTTGAATGCAAAAAAAATTTAAATATAAAAAAAGTTAATGCCATACAATGTGAAGAAGTATGCAGAAAATGGTTCCATAGCGAATGCGCAGGGCTGGATATCGAAGAATACAAGGAACTGTGTTCGGACGACACCAAACCTTGGAGTTTTAATATTTGCATAAGCAATCGAAAAAATGGCGCTCCTCTGGTGTAAATGCTACTGCAATCAATAATACCGCATTGAATAACAAAAAAAATAGCAATGATATTATTTTAGAAAAATTAAGTGAGATATTAAATAGAATGAAATCACAAGAAAATGAAATAATTGAAGTAAAAAAGGAGGTTAAAGAATTGAAAGGAAGTTTTGATACTCTACTAGAAGAAAATATAGCACTAAGGAAAAAGAAAGCTATATTAAAAGAAAGAGTTAATTACAACCAAATTGAAATTGAAAAACTCAAGCAAAGCAAAAACCGAAATATATTGGAAATGTCTGGAATAGATGAACTGCAAGACAAAAAACCAGAAGATTTTGTTAAAACAGTGGTAGAAAAATTGGGCATCGAATTCAAACAGATGACATTAAAAAATGCTTCAGAAAGCAGAAAAGGTCGAAAAATTCGGGTGAGCCACCAAAAATAATTTCAGAACTTAACAGTGTTGAGCTAAAAAACCAAATATTGATAAAGAAAAAAAAGTAAAACTGAATATGTCAATCTTTAATCATTTATTTTAAGATGAAAAAACATATAATAATACAATACTCATAAATGAACCACTTACGCAGTACTTTAACTTACTTAACAAAAAAGCAAGAGACTTGTAGAGAAGCAGTATTATTAAATTTTCATGGGTAACAGATGGCAAGCTGCTAAGTAGGAAAACAGAAAAAAGTAAAATAATCAGAGTTTTATCAGAAAACTGTTTTTAAAAATTTTATCTTGCCACGGTGCAAACTCTCTAAAGATATTATATCTTAATGCTAGAAGTCTTAGAAATAAAATAGATCAGGTGTCACTAATATTGGATGGTTTAAACACAACCAGACACTTAATTATAATTACTGAAACATGGCTAAATAAATTCGAAATATATCTTATTAATATCCAAAATTATGAAAATATAGAAAAACACGGAAAGGTGGTGGAGCAGGTATATTTATTGGTATATATATATATTCATATTATGTTTATTGGTATATATTCAATTCTTTTGTAATTATTCTGCTACCAGGTCAATAACAGGTAGCTGTATGTATCATATTATTACAAATAATCCACAAGTTAACATGCATATATCTCACCTGAATACAGATATCTCGGATCATCAAATTTTAATTACCGAAATAAAATATTAATCAATTTTGCCACAATCAGTACAAAATATTTCAAAAATAAATTGTGTTAACATAAATAAAATAAAATAACAGCTGATAAGTGACCCAATTATTTTTACAAGTAATTATGTCAATACTAAATGTTCGCAATTAATTTCAAAATTACAAAATAAAACAAGTAAAGAAACAGTCAGTCGGTGCAACCGACTTAGAAATACCCTACACCTATTTGGTTCAAATTTAAGGACATATCCATAAGTCATTTTAACACCATAAAAGCTGTTATTAATTTGATCGTAAGACATAGCTAACCAAATTAACCTTATAATACTTAAAAAATTTCTAATTACACTATCTATTAAAAAATATTACAAATTCTTACTAATTTATCTATTTAAAAAAGTTAAAAAACAAACAACTTGAAATAAATGAAAGTATATTTATTCTAATTCAATTACAAAATGAAAAAATGCTAATTATTAAATTTTGTGATAAAAAGATAATCAAAGCATAATATATTTAATAATCTAAATTTTTAAAAATTGCAATTATTTTAAATGGTTAGTTTATATAGCTAATAGAAATGCTTATAAACGCAAATATGCAATAAATGTACTTCTAAAATACAATTACAAATTTTGAACTTTTCGTATAATTTCTTTAAATATAAAAATAAATTTTACACACACGCAGTAAGTACCTTTGCATAGCTGAACCAATTAAGTCTAGATTTCGGAGACACATAGGACATAGGAAATATATTCTTTGGCTTCGAAATTAAACTCGACCACAACCAATTCCCATGTTACTTTCATTAGTAGTAACCTAGAATTTAAATTTCATCAAAATACCGGCATTATTTTTTGAGTTATGGTGTTTTTAAGATATATGTTTGTTAGTCCTTGAACTTTTCAAGGGTTCCAGAACCCGAAACCATGGTACGATTTCGCCCATATGCAGTCCCGTCATACTTTCAATACTAGTTAACCCTTGTATACAATTGGAACGTTCTATCTTAATTTTAAGTTACTAGTTTTATTAATTTCGATGATAAGCTTTTACACATTGGGGGGTCTAAGAGAGGTACTGAACCACAACTCCAATTGATCCCAAATAAGGGGGGCCCGCAAGAAATAGTAAAGAACACCCTAGGCCAAATTTGAAGCTTCTACATTTGTTTCAAGTTACTATCTTTATTAATTTCGAAAATATGCTTTAAGGTCCTCGGAACTGAGTGGCTGGTCCCCGACCCACTACTTCAGTGGGGCCCAATTTTCGAAGACACTTAGGAAAAAGGAAGGGACACCCTGATACCAAATTTGGAGGTTCTGTCTTCATTGGTTTCGGAATTATGCTAGTTTGGCCTAAATTCGATCAAAAAGTTCTAAGTTCCGAACCCATTGTCCAATCCTCACCGTACGTAATCACCGCCGTAGTTTTATTACCAGTAACCTACAGCACAAATTTCATGAAGATAGCCTCATTAGTTGTTGAGTTATCGTGATTTTTTTTATATGTTCGTTAGCCCTGACACCGATTAAAAGGTCCAGAATCCGAACCCTTGATCTGATTTCGCCCTTATACAGTCCGCGCTGTACTTATAGTACTAGTTAACTCTTGTACACAATTTGAACGTTCTATCTTAATTTTAAGTAACTATTTTTAGTAATTTCGATTATAAGCTCTTAAAACTTGGGAGGTCTGAGAGGGGTACTGAACCACCACTCCAATTGATCCCAAATTAGGGTAACACGCAAGAGATAGTAAAGAACACCCTTGTGGCATATTGGTAGCTTCTACATTTTTTCAAGTTACAATTTTTAATTATTTTAAAGATATGCTTTAAGGTCTTCGGAAATGTGTGGCTGGTCCTCGACCCACTACTCCAATGGGCCTCAAATTTCGAAGACACTTAGGAAAAAGGAAGTGACACCCTGATACCAAATTTGGAGGTTCTATCTTCATTGGTTTCGGAATTAAGCTCATTTGGCCTAAATTCGATCAAAAAGTTATAGGTTCCGAACCCATGGCCCAATCCCGATGTTACGCAATTCCCGAAGTAGTTTCATTACCAGTAACCTACAGCACAAATTTGATGAAGATAGCGTCATTAGTTGTTGAGTTATCGTGATTTTTTTTATATGTTCGTTAGCCCTTCGATCGATTAAAAGGTCCAGAATCCGAACCCATGGGCCGATTTCGCCCATATGCAATCCCCGCCGTACTTTCAGTCCTAGTAACCTACAGTTAAAATTTCATCAAGGTAGCTCCATTATTTTTTGAGTTATCGTGCCTACGGACGGACGGACGGACGGACGGACATGGCTATATCGACTCAGGCGGTCACGCTGATCACAAATATATATACTTTTCCATATCTAGCTCGCTTCCTTTAGGTGGTTACAAACACCATACCAAAGTTAGTATACCCCTTTACCTATTCTATAGGTGTAGGGTATAATAAGTGATGCCACATACCAAAAAACATCGTCAAAAGTGAATAAAAACTTACCTATATGGTTCGATAATGAATGTGTAAATACTAATAAAATTATAACGATGAATATATTCATAACGAATAAAATTTTGGCTTAATAAATATACTGCAAAAAAAGAAAAAAAGAATGATCTATGACAAAAATATCTTTAAAAATGCTGAAGGAAATCCAGAAAAAACACGGAAATATATAAAACACATAATTCAAAATAACACAACTAATCGAAATGATTTCTTTGTGGAACAACGTGAATTGCGACAAAAGTAAATTGACAAAACTTAATAATTTTAAAAACTACTATGCACATATTGGCAGTGGTTTGGTCCACAATTTTAACAACATATATCAACCAAAAAATAGAACATCAAGAAGATTTAGGTTCAAAATGATCACAAATTATGAAACAAAGAAAATAAAAGAAAAGAAACAATTTACCAAACACAGGAGCAACAGGTTATGATGGAATAGAAAAAAAGGTTATAAAAGAATGCAAAGATGAACTGGCAGAAAACATAAGTGAGTTAATCAATGAATAAATGAATCAATGTTTTATGCCTGAAGAATTAAAAATAAATAAAGTCATTCCAATTTAGAAAGGTACTGTTGAAAAAAACAATATAAACAATTATAGACCTATCTCAATAGCTTCGATATTTAGTAAAATCATTTAAACATATGTGGATACTCAACAAGCTAAATGTTTGAAAGACAATAATTTGACAGATGATGGACAATATGGCTTTAAAAAAGGTTCTAATACAAATGCGGCTTTATTCGATATGATCACCTACATCCAAGAAGATATAAATAATAGGAAAAAAGTATCCGTTGAATTTTTCGATTTCACCAAAACCTATTTGGATAGGAAAATATTGTTACATCAATTATTAAAAATATCACCAATTGAACTACATAAAAAAATGTCACAAGCTATAGAAATATTTAATATTCAAAATAAATTAATAAATACAAATACTTTGTTATTACACAACATGGAAATACAAGGCCATAATACTCATACATCAAGCTTAATACGCAACACGAATCAAAAAAGTAAATTCAATGGTGTAGACGGAATCTACTATACGTCAATTAAAACATTTAACAGCTTGCCAAACGAACTAAAAACATGTGTTACGCTATCCATAAAATCGAAAATAAAATTTTCTTCTTAGAATTAATAACATAACAAACAAGACTTCTGCAAAATAAAAAGAAAAAAATAAAAAAAAATAAATGAAAAAAAATAACGAATCGAATCAAAAAAAAAATAACCCGCTAACTTTTTATAATAAATTCTTCTATTTAAATATATTAACTACAATATAATGTAATTTTAATTTTGCTATGATTTTTCTAAATTTTGAAAATTTTTTTTTCTCTTGCATTAACATTAGGTATTTTTTTTTTGTTTTTGCTAATTTTATTATTCTATTACTATTATAAAGACTATTTTGTAAGATTGTAGTATAATGCATCTTTGAGCGGAGATAAACAAAAAGCTTCTTTGTCGCGGCACTCAATTCCAAAATTAGATGAGCTTCTTAGATATAACCAAATGTATCTATGTCAAAATGCAAAAGATGTATGGACTCAAACAGTATTTTTCAAAATGCTTTCATATTCAACCCGATTAATTCAAAACGGTTGAATATTCAAGTAAATTGACGCAAGATGTTATAGATTCAAAAACTATTACATCCTTGGAGAATTCAAAAGCAGTCAAAGAAAATAACTCTTTACATAATGAATTACTGCAATGCGATTGCTCTGTTATGTTGTAACCTGCTTCATCTGCATCACTTTCATCTCCATTAATTTTATCAACTTAACTTGTTGATCACAATTCAACGTCTACTTCAACATCAACGTCATCATTATCATCATCATTATCATCATCATCATCATCATCATCTTCACCATCATCAACATCATCATCATCATCTTTATCTAGTACTTCTACTTCAAAGTTATTAGCCAATAAATTTCGTTTTACACTGCCACTTGATAAGGAAGTCATTACAAAACAAAGGCTTAAATCAACTAAGGCTACAAACTAATGCAAAAAAGGTTTGCATTCGTAATACTTTACAAAATTGGCAGCATCAACAACTCCTAGTTACCTCAGTAAATAAGTTTCTAAAAATTACATTTAAGTTAAGCAATATAGAAATACAAATAACTAATATTACTCCTGAGAATCTTAGATTTAAACCTCAGTATAGGTCTTTTAAAATTATGGTATCCGAATCCAAAAATTGTGAAATATTGAATTAAACTTTCTACTCAACAAAAAACACTTCTTTTAAATCCATTTGCCGTTCCTTTTAATAATCATACAAAAAAAAATTTCCTAATCAAAACACAACAATTAATAGTTCTAAATACAAAAACTTTACTAGAGGAGAAACTTTAAAGCCAGCTTCTTTTAACATTATTAATAATACTAATAATAATAATAATAATAAGAATATTAATAATAAAAATAATAATAATAATAATGACAATAAAAATAATAATGTTAATAATGATTATACAAATACTATTAATAATTATAATAATAATAATGACAATAATATAAATAGTAATAAAAATAATAATAATGTTAATAATGATATTACTAATACTAATAATAATAATATTAATAATAATAATAATAATAATAATAATAATAATAATAATAATAATAATAATAATAATAATAATAATAATAATAATAATAATAATAATAATAATAATAATAATAATAATAATAATAATAATAATAATAATAATAATAATAATAATAATAATAATAATAATAATAATAATAATAATAATAATAATAATAATAATAATAATAATAATAATAATAATAATAATAATAATAATAATAATAATAATAATAATAATAATAATAATAATAATAATAATAATAATAATAATAAAATAATAATAATAATAATAACAATAATAATAATTATCTTAATGCTAATTTCTCGTTAAATCCTCTTTTACCCCCAATTGTAAGAATGACTCAGAAATCTCTAATGGAAGACTGTATCTACGCACTTTCCAGATATAGAGTGAAAAATTTCTAAATTAGATGAGCCTATTTCTTACATTTTTGCACGATGACAAAAATAATCGCGTAATTGAGGGCAAAACAAGAACAAATTAACTTTTGTTGATATATAATGAAGGGTTACCATCTAATAACAAGGAATTATGCGGCCTCTATTTTAAGTATCACATTAAAACTGGTTTCACTTTCAAACAGGTAGAAGAAAATCTTAGTGCTTTTTGTAGTTATTGCAATAGCAGTTACTACAATCACTTGTATCAGTCTCGTGAAAATTAAAATAAGTTTTTTCGGCCGAGTAGCAAGTAATAATTTAAATTCAAAATTTTATATAATTTTATTTACACTGTCTAACCATAGTATCAAAAATAAATAGCATTAGTTCCTCTAATAAACTGAAATTATTCTACCACAATTGCAGTGGTATGAGGGGAAAGAAGAAATTATATTTCTTATAAGTCAAGTAAATTTAATATTCTGTTTTAATTATAAGTCATGTAAATTTAATATTCTGGCTATCACTGAACATGGTTAAACGATATAGAGATGATCGGGATTATCTTGCTACAAATTGTTCCCGTGGTGGTGGTGGTGTACTAATTTCAATTAACAATATCTCATCTAGTTTGCATTAATCACTAGGACTTATCATTCTTTCGCTCATCAATTTATTAAAGTTAACTTAGGCAACAATTTTTAATACCTTGGTATTGTTTACTTTCCTCCCAATTCTGACAATTACACTTTTACACTTTATTCAATTATAATTTTTGGGGACTTTAACCGTCCTTCTTTATCTGTTATTATTACGAATCTGATAATTTGTAACTACCAATCAACTTTCAGGACGAAATAGATTTCGATCTTATTAATGTATTTTATGGTAATGATTTACAACATATTATCAGCTTTCCGAATACTTATTACAAGTGGTTAGATCTTGCATTCACGAATGCATATGATAAAGAAGGTGTAAAGCTCGCTGATGATTCAGAAAACCCTTTTAGAAACACTCCTCATCATAACGCAATCATCTTCGAATTTTCCACTACTATACCACTATTTACCAAATCTTACAATAATATTTTTGTGTATGACTTTCTTAATGCTGATTATCAAAGCATTAATAATGCTTTATCAGTCATCAGTTGGGACGACCTGTTAAAGCTATTTGAGATAGTTAACTCCTTTGTTCCTTAAATTCACAAAAAGGATACGACCTCCGAACCTTGGCTGAACAAAGAACTTAGGACATTGTGTAACCAACGCAATAAACTATACAAAATAATTAAAAATAAAGAGCCTAATAATGACTTATTAAACAAGTACAAGGATCTTGCTTTTGAATTTAAACAAAAAAATAGCCCGGCTTATGATAGATATCTCACTACCGTAGGCAACTAATTAATTACAGACCCTAAAAAGTTTTTGACTTTGTTAACACAAAACGTAAAACTTACGGTTATCCAAGCTTAATGTCAAAAGACGAAAGAATACGTTTCCTAATTGTCCTAAAACGATCTGCAATTTCTTTCCTAATTCTTTCCAAAAAGGTTATCGTCCACACGAGTCTCCATTTGATTTTGATTTCTCTAACTTAATATACAGTAATTTGATAAAAGA
Organism: Dolichopus griseipennis; assembly: GCA_963082915.1. Lineage (NCBI taxonomy): Eukaryota > Metazoa > Arthropoda > Insecta > Diptera > Dolichopodidae > Dolichopus > Dolichopus griseipennis. Next base: position 201,637,198 of record OY720441.1, on the reverse strand, counting down.
CATATGTTAAAATTGTGCCGCACAAAATTGAGTATGATGATTTGTTAATAAATATACATATTACAATAAGTAAGTTTCTTTTTGTAACTTGATACTCAATTTAGTTTCTAAAGATAATTTTGATTAAAAAAATTATAATTAATCTTCTAATATATAAAGGAGAAAATTTGTTTGTTTGTTTGTTTGTCCAGGATTCACGTGAAAACCACTGGTCCGATTGTCACAAAATTTTAGAGGAATAATTCTGAGAGCCCGGAGGGCGACATAGACTATGTCACAAATGTTCGTCTTAGGAACCAGAATTAGTTGTATAAATTTGGTTAGAATAAATTAACCCATTTCGGCCTGGCGGGCTTCCAAAAAATTTTGTGTTTCCGATTTGTGTCATATTTTACAGGGTGATTTTGCAGTCGAAAAGATAGGTTGACACAAATTTTTATAAAGTTCGGTTAACCCGTTTGGAAACGAGGGCGCAATGAAGCTTTTTCAATGTTTTTTATGTCGAGTCAAAACGGTTTGGTCGATTGACTTGAAATTGTGCACAAATGTACCTCTTAGCAACCGAAATTTGTTTTATAAATTTGGTTGGAATGAATTAAGCCATTTCGGCCCGGCGGGCTTCCGAAAAAAGTTGTGTTTCCGATTTGTGTCCAAATTTACAGGTTGGTTTTGGATTCCAAAAGAGAGGCTGCAAAAAATTTTAATTAAGTTCGATTAATGCGTTTTCCACGATGACGCCATGAAGTTTTCTATAAATTTTATTTGCTTAAACTATTAAAAGAATTTTATTGAAAATTTTTTATCAGCATTTTAATTATAAAAACCCACAAGGGTTAATTTGGTTTTGACCTGTTTTTGCACAAAGATTCAATGAAATTTTCAAATGTTTGGTATAAACGCAAGTTAACCTTTATTCCAAAAGCTCACTTAATTCATAAGACTATTTTTTTTGCTCACAAAGTCAAAGCAAACAATAAAAATAAAGCTAAGTAACGTAACATTTTCCTTCCTACATTTTATAGTAAGTCTTTGTTTTTTATCTACTTTGCAGTTGTTGTTTTTTAAAAAAAGATTTCAGCATAAAAATGCAGTTTTCTTCAATTAAAATTTAAAAATCAAACAAATTCAATTTCGTATATATTTGGCTTAAATACATAATATTTTAAAACAGTTTTTCCAAGAAAGAAGCCTACATTTCTCTCATAAAATCATAAACAAACGAAAAAGAGCTTAATAGAACTGCCAGGTAAGTACAAAACAAAATATAAGTTCAAAAACAGATTTTTAAATCTTTTCTAAGCCCTCAACTATATTTTATTCAAACACTGGCAATTCAAGTAAACTACTATTTACTTAATATTATGACAAATTTAGTATACCCTTTTCACCTCTCAATGGAGTTTTAATTTAACTTAATGTTATTGAAAAAAGTTAACATAAGAATGGTGTACATGTTAATTTTAAAATGTAATGAAGTAATTTTTTAAAATGATTTTTTTAGGGATTATTCAACAAATTTATCTAATTGCACTTCAAACTTTTCATAATTATTAAATAATAACAATAAAAATTCAAGAAGTGCCAAATTGTCAAGAAGCAGAAGAAAAACGTATAGAAAAATTAGAGATAATCGTTAAAACTGTTTTGCAAACTGTTTTTTAAAGTTTTTGTTTCGCAATCGGTTAAAAGAACTTGGCAAAACATTTATTTAAGCATTCCCCTAATTCAAAGAAGTTTTACGTACTTTCAAAAATTGGACGTAATTTACTTACAAAAATATTTTTTTTGGAATAATCTTAGGAATGATAAGTATATACATGTACTCATACAAAATTTACATTCAAATGGTCAAACAGTTTGTGCTTAAGAGTAAAGTAATAAAAAAATCTGTAAAAAGCTCCTGTGCCGCAATGGGTTAATGAACTCAACAAACCTGTTTTTGAAACTTTGACCAAGCAATATTTCGCAAAATTTGACGTAATATCCATCCCAAATTTTTTTTGGAAATATTATCGGGCGACAAGGGTTAACAAATTCCAAGTCCATTAATAGAGTGAACTCTATTCTCAAAGAGGAGCACATATACAAAATTTGAAGTCAATCGGTTAAACCATTTCTAATTTATAGTAAAGTAACGAAAAAACCTATAAAAAGCTGTTGGGCCGCAACGGGTTAACAGAACTACACAAATATTTTTTTTAGGCTTTCTTTTTAACCAAAGCAGTACTTCGAAAAATTGGAAACTTGCTTTTTTGCAATTTGCACGCTCCCGGGCAACGCCGGGTAAATCTGCTAGTGTTAATTTAAGTAGATTTCATTTTTGTTTTGATTTAGAATAAGAATTCAACAATTATTAAAATATGTATTATGAAACCGATATTGTTTAACATAAATATAATATGTACACATATTTAAGTTTGAACAATATTATATATTATAAGTACTTGTAATTCGAACTCAAATTTGTTGTGAAAGATTTCATTTATTAGTTTTAAGATATTATAAATACGTTTGTAAAAAGAAAAGAAAGCGGTGTCTTAAGATTTTCTTTAACAAAATTCGAAGTAAATTTTTTTATATTTTATTTAAAAACCCATAATTGGCGCAGTCGGTAGGATATCGATCTAAAAATTCATTAAAATCGAGCCGTTAAATATTTAAAAAAAAAAAAAGAATTATGGCAGATCAATTAACACTTCAACAATTTGATAACATCAATTATAACACCAGGAGTTTCAAAAAACTAAAACTTCAAAAACAACTACCTTGGATATATATACACAGTTTGAGCAACTATTCAACGGGTATTCAACATATTTGAGATTGCTAAATTACTCAAAACGAATTAAGAAATTCACTTTCAAACAATATTAAAAGTAAGAATTTAACGAAAATTATTTAGTTTTGTTATATTTAGTAGGAATGTAGAAATGTAGAAATATATTATAAGAATTATAGTATAGTATAGTTAAAGTTTGCTTATATGAATATTATTGAACATTAATATACATTAATAGCTAATAGACGGTGCGCGTTGCTGCGCCTCTCAATGGAGGCTTAGTGTAAGTTGATGTCACTACAAAAGTTAACATAAAAATTACATATGGTGTAAATGCTAATTTTAAAATGTTTTAAACGGTTTTGCTAGGATTAGTCTAGTAATTTTTTTGACATGGGTTAACAGATTTCAAATTTGCTAATATTTTCAACTCAATTCTCAAGAAGCATCACGTTTACAAAATTTGAAGTCTATTGGTCCAACCGTTTCTAATTTAGAGTAAAGTATTGGGTTAATGGGTTAATGGAACTCAACAAAATTTTTTTGAGGCTTCCTTTTTGGTCAAACCAGTGTTTCGAAAAATTGGACAAAATTTGGACCCAAAATTTTATTTGACCAAGCGTCGGCCCGACGTGGGTTAACAAATTCCAAATTTGCTAATAGTTTTAACTCAATTCTCAAGGAGCATCACGTATACAAAATTTGAAGTCAATTGGTCAAAACGGTTTTAATTTAGAGTAAAGTATTGAAAAAACTTATGAAAAGCTGTTGGGCCGCAATGGTTTAATGGAACTCAACAACATTTTTTTGAGGCTTTCTTTTTGGTCAAAGCAGTGTTTCGTAAAATCGGACAAAATTTGGACCCAAAATTTTTTTTGACCAACCGTCGGCCCGAAATAGGTTAACAAATTCCAAAACTGTTAATAGTGTCAACTGAATTCTCAAGGAGCGTGAAGTATACAAAATTTGAAGTCAATTGGTCAAACCGTTTTGAATTTAGAACCAAAAAATTCGAATACTTGCACTACAGCCCCAACTTGGCGGGAAAATTTTTACCCCACGATTTCTTTTCGTACTCAAAAACCCCTATATAAAAATTTTCATGAGAATCGGCTGAGCAGTTTAGGAGTTTACTCGACACATACAAATAACAAACAAACAAACTTTCGCTTTTATATATAAAGATAATATATATAAGAGCAAAAAAATATTCAAGTTTATTTTGCATGTATTGCAAAATTCATTGTTTTGTGTATACCGCACACAATAAATGGATTCGCAAAATGCAATTACAAAATTACATATTTAAAACTTTTATGTAATTCAATAAAATCTTACGCACATGCAGCAATTACTACTTTTCAGGATTTTTATCTGTGGTGCATTTACTGTTGAATGATTTAGTACCCTTGGTTAACTATTTCAATTTTCAATAATTTTTAAATTTATTCTCTTAATTTCCTTATTTATTAATGTTCTATATAATTAAACTAAAAGTTATTTAAAAATAGTAGTATAGAATTTTACAACGAAATTAAAAATAAACTTAGATCCTTAAACAATAAAACAGTAATTGTACTAGGCCAAGGAGCCGCTGCAAACGAATGCGCGCGGAATAACATGCGAACCGCTTTAAACATATTTAAATCTAAAATACCTGATCCTATGAAAACTATCTTAGCCTGTCGGAACCCCGATACTTTAGAAAACGCAATAGATATCCTTTTCACAAGTGGCCATGCCTCTTTAAATTTCAATAATCGTAACAACATAAATAATAACCGTGGTAACCCTAACAAAAATTTTAATTGTAACATAAATACCTACCGTGGTAACCTTAATAACAATTTTAATCGTAAAAACATAAATAATAATCATAGTAACCCTAATAACAATTTTAGTCGTAATAACACAAATATCAATCGTGGTAATCCCAATAATAATTATAATCGTAATCACAATTATAGTAGCAATTATAAACGTGCTAACCAAAATTTTAACCAAAATATACCACAGAGTAACCAAAATCAAAACTTTTTTAAATCACAAGGCAACCCTAATCAACGTCATTACCAAAATAATAACTACTACCAACCTAACCCATACAACTTTAATAACAACGACAATCATAATAATTATTATAAAAATTCTAGAAACCCTCAACACCCAGAACCAATGGATGTTGACGTAAATACAAATAGTAAAAACCAGGCAAATCAAATTGAAAATTTTCTATCAGAAGCCTCGAACTTTCATTACCCTATATCTTAATCAAAACCCATTCACGACCTTTAAAATTTTTAATAGATTCAGAAGCAACTCACTCCATAATAAACCCTAATATATGTCATCCTCGATTAATAGAAACGTTAAAAGAAGACGTGCAATTAAGAACAGTTACAAATGTTGCTAATATTAACCAAAAAGCTAAATTCCCACTTTTCGAAACAGAGTGCGAAAATAGAAATGTTTGTGTATCATTTCCATGAAAACTACGACGGACTAATCGGAAACGATATTTTAATACCTTTAGAAGCCATAATCGATTTAAAAAATAATATTCTTATAACTAAGGGAAAACAAATCCAATTACATTTATCTAATAGAGATCATGAAAATACTTTAACTTATCCTGGAGAGCAGAAGTCTTCAGATAACAAAATTATAAATAACTCTTCATCAAAAAGTAAACTAAAATTAACACCTAATATATTTAACTCTAAACAAGTAATAAATCAAATAAAAATAGATAAGCAGAATTATAACACTGAGCATAAAATTAATTATAAGCCCATTATAGATAAAGTACGTATCCAACATTTAAATTCAGAAGAAAAGAATAATTTATTAAATGTATTAAAAAAATACAAAGATGTATTTTACCAAGAAGATTGCGATTTAAGTTTTACAAACGCTATTAAACATCAAATCAGAACAACTAATAATATCCCAAGTCAAAAATTATAGATATCCATATATACATAAAATAGAAGTCAAAAAACAAATTCAAGAGATGCTAGACAATGGAATTATTCGTCATAGCAACTCACCTTATTCTGCTCCAGTCTGGATAGTACCCAAGAAGGTAGATGCCAGTGGAAAACAAAAATGGAGATTGGTAATTGATTATCGAAAACTGAATGAGATTACAGTAGACGATAAATTCCCAATTCCAAACATCGACGAAATTTTGGACAAACTTGGTAAATGTCACTACTTTACCACTTTGGACTTAGCAAAAGGATTTCATCAGATTGAAATCGAAGAAAGCGACATTCATAAAACTACTTTTAGTGTTGAAGATGGACACTACGAGTTTTTACGAATGCCTTTCGGTTTGAAAACGGCACCCGCAACTTTCCAACGACTAATGAACAATGTTTTGACTAATGAACAATGTTTTTTTTATTATTACATAAATAAAATTTGCCTAGTGTATCTTGATGATATAATAATTTTTTCAACATCTCTACAAGAACACTTAGACTCTATAACAAAAATTTTACAAAGACTCAGAGAAGTAAACCTCAAAATTCAAACGGACAAATCCGAATTTCTAAAAAAGGAAACAGAAATTCTTGGACATATAGTTAGTGAAGAAGGTATAAAACCAAACAAAAAAAAGGTAGAATGCGTTACTAAATTCCCAATACCAAAGACCCCGAAAGAAATAAAACAATTTCTTGGTCTTACGGGCTATTACAGAAAATTCATTAAAGACTATTCGGCTATAGCAAAGCCAATGACCAAATATTTAAAGAAAGACACCAAAATAAACGTTTTAGACCCCGAATATGTAAAAAGTTTCAACACCCTAAAACAAGTACTAACTTCTGACCCAATACTCATATATCCAGATTTTACAAAAGAATTCACTCTGTCAACGGACGGTAGTAACTTCGCTCTAGGAGCAATATTATCTCAAAATAACCATCCTATTTGCTATGCAAGCCGTACACTCAACAACCACGAAATAAATTATAGTACAATAGAGAAAGAATTGCTTGCAATCGTGTGGGCAACAAAATTCTTCAGACCATATTTATTCGGAAGAAAATTTCTAATCGAAACTGACCATAAACCTCTAACCTGGTTATTTTAAATTAAAGAACCTAATTCTAAATTAGTTCGATGGAGAATAAGACTATCAGAATTTGACTACACAATTAAATATAAAAAGGGAGTAAAGAACTGAAACGCCGATGCATTATCTAGAATACCTCACATAGAAACGCACAATTTAGAAATTAATTTAAATACCATTGAAAGCACAGAGTCGCCTATAAATATATTTAGAAACCAAACCATTATTGAAAAATCATTATCGGGAGCCATGAGGATTAAAAACATAAAAATATTTAAGAATAAAATGGAAAATAATATACTTAAAAAATTTAGATAGAGAAACTGCAATTACTATACTTAAGAACCACTTAAATCCAAGACAGTTAAACGCAATCCTAATAGAGGAAGAATTTTATCACATTTTCGAAGAAGTTTACAATAACAATTTTTCAAATAACAAAGATTTTAAAATATTAAGATGCTATAAAAAATTACAAGATATAGAAAATGAAAATAAATTAGTAGAACTCATTGGAAAAGAACACAAAAATAACAACCACAGGGGAATCGACGTAGTCTATAAAGAATTAAAAAATATCATCTATCACCCAAATTTAAAATTAAGAATTACTCAATATATAAATAACTGCGAGATATGTATGTTAGAAAAATATGATAGAAATCCACCAAAAATACCATTCAAAATCACTGAAACACCAATAAAACCTAACGAAATTGTACACATTGACGTATTTTACACATTAGAAAAAAATCTATTTATGACAACTATCGACAAGTTCTCCAAATACGCTCAAGCCTATAAAATACTAGGACGAACATGGACAGAATTTAGAACAAAACTTTTACAATATATAAGTACACACGGTAAAATGAAAAAAATTATAGTTGACAACGCACTCGGATTTAAAGCACTACCAATCCAAGAGTTCCTTAGAGAACAAAACATAGAAATTCATTATACTTCTAATAGTAACCATTGTTCAAACGCCGATATAGAAAGACTACACAACACAATTAACGAACACATTCGCTTATTAAAGCGCGATAATATCAATAATTCGGGAACGGTCGAAGAGAAAATCTTAAAAATAATACATTTCTATAATAATACAATTCATGGTACGACTAACGAAAGACCAATCGACTTTATTAATGGCAAAATTTCTGAAATAGATTACCCAAAAATCCATAATTTAATCGTCAATAAAAAACTTAAAGCAATTGATAAACTAAATGAAAACAGGAAAGACTTTGAAATTAGAGAAGGAAAAAATTACATTAAAGAAATCAGAAGTGGAAAAAACCACTCAAAATATCGGAAAATTACTGCTAAAAAATTATATGACGACCACATTATTGATAACAAAAGGAATTTAAAATACTACAAAACCCATATAAAGAAAAGAAAAAAATTCCAACGATAAAAGAAAAAAAAATATATAACTATATATATTTTTATTAAGAACTCAAATTCAATCGATTCTTAATAAAACTACATTACAATTTTCAGTATATTAATTTCCCCACAGCACTCAAAAAGAAAAATAAAGAGAAAAATAAATCTTTGCTACTATATAACCAAAGGCACGAGCCAAATGAAACGACACCACAAAAATGTTCTTAATACGAACCAATCCAGACCCTATAAAAACAAAAAATCTCTTACGAAACACACGCTAAATTTATCAAATTATAATAGACTATTTAAATAACATTTTTTTCCCAAATTAAAATCTAAAATTACTAAAAATTCAAAAAAAATAATATATACTTACATGCATATTAATTTCATAATTACAAAAAATGCTTATCCCAACAATTATATTACTCACCTACATAATCACTACACACATACAGACTATTGAAATTCAAGACCTCACTAATAATAACGGGTACATTAATATAAAATTAGAGAATATACAAATTACAGACAACTATACGAAAATACTACATATAATAAACTTAACCGAGTATCAAATTGCAAAAGATAACATATTAGACAATCTAAATGCGCTATATAACAAAAAGAAAACAAATTCAATTATTCAAACTACAATTTATAATTATAAATGATTAGAAAATAAATTAAATAAATTGCTTCCCTACCATAGGAAACGTCGCGGTCTCTTTAACGGTTTAGGAACAGATTTAAATATATTTACCAAATTAACTATAACATAGACCTCTTACGAAATCACATCGATGAAATATATTAACGGATGATGAATTACATAAAATTCCAAGCATAGAAGCTCTCGCCAATATAAATATAACATTAGCCAGTCTTAACAATGAAATTGTAGTAATCCTATTAGTACCGAACTTTTCAAATAAAAAATATTTTACAACTTATGTAGATTCTTTACCAAACAAATATAATAAAACACTAAGTATTGATATAACAAAAGAAATAATTGTAGATGAAAATAAAAATGTATACATGGGTAACGTAAAAGATAACTATAAGAATAATTTAATAGAAATAAGAGATGAATGTATTAGAAGCATATTTAAATCACAAAATGTATATTGTAATATGAAAGATTTTACCGATAACGTTATAAACGAAATAAAAGATGGATTAGTTATTACAAAAAATATTAAAGAAACCAATATTAATCATAATTGTAACAAATTAAATATTACGGTAATAGGTACTAAACTAATTAAATTTGAAAACTGTGAAATTGAAATTGACAATATCACATATACAAACAATGCAATAAAAATTAAAGACCATCTCATATTACCTAATTATTATACACCGGTAAAAGAAAATAAAAATAATACTGAAATAATTTTTAAGAAATTACACTTAGAAAAAATTTTTAATAATAGGCAAAATATAGAGGAAATCATGGAAACAAATAACTTAAGAAACTTATTAAATATTAGCTTATTTTCGGGCACAATAATAATTGTAACTTTGCTACTAGTGATTACTGTTTACCATCACATTTCAAATAAACGCGTAAAATTTATAATACCTTCGTCGGAGCCTCAGACTAAGAGGGGTGGTGTTATAAGTAGTATAAATATAATATAGATATAATATAAAAACCTTGAACTTAAATAACCCTTTTATTGCACTTGCATAATTTCCAATAATTGTTTTTAATAAACAATTCTCGGAAATAATAACATTTATATTCATGTCTAAATGATTTCCGCTATAAACGAAAGTCACATTACACCCATAAGGTCATTAACATATTAATAAGTAAATTACTAATATATATTAAGTCAGCAACACTTTCAAGGTAAATTGATCGAACATGATTTTACAAGCCTATATTAAACCAATAATGTTATGTAATCAATTATTAAGAATAATTATATTTATTAAGAATTTATGTCAGTAATTAAGAATTATATTAATAAAAGCTGACTTATGCAAAATTAGTCGATAAGATCTTAGTATAAATAGAAGCTAAGAATTATTGTAAAACAGAGTTCCAGTCTGGCTATCGAAGCCCTAACATAGTAACATCATAATAAGTGTTTAGTGGAATTTTCAAAATAAAACGAGGAAGATTATAGTTGCCCTTGTCAACTTTTAGATACCCGTGCATACCCACTAACCGTTATTTATTTCCCCTATGCTATTATAAATATTACAAAAAAAATATAAGAAAGTAAAATAGTTTAAAAAATATTTAACTTATTAGGTATCCCATAATTTTTGATTAACTTATTATCCCATAAAAAAAAATAAAATAGCCCACCCTAAAAGTTGGTCCGAGTGATGTCCAACTTTGCCAACTAACTTGTCCTATTACTTTATCTGCCCAGTTTTGATTTGAACCTCGTAGCTTTATTAGATTCACAGTTATCGAATTGATTACTTTGTATGGCAGCTGCCCGAAAACGGGTCCGTAACATTTTGAAACTTCATATAAGTGCTCGATTCATTATATAACTAACAGTGTGTAATTTTCATCCTAGTAGTATAATCAGTTTCCAAGAAATTCATATTGGTGCAAAGAAGTTGTATAGCAGCCCCCCGAAAATGGGGCCGTAAAATTTTGAAACTTCATATAAGTGCTCGATTCGTTATATAACTAACAGTGTGTAATTTTCATCCTCGTAGTATAATCAGTTTCTTAGAAATTCATATTGGTGCAAAGAAGTTGTGTGGCAGCTCCCCAAAACCTTGATCTGGTCTTAACCAAAAAGAATAGGGAACCTCAAAAATGTCCCAAAAATGTTTTGTGTGAATTTCAAAACTCTTGCTCTAATTTTTCAATTCCATCTCTTATAATTAATTTTTAATTCACGAATATATTAAACTTAAGCCAAATCAACTTCATATGATCATTATTCATATAATAATCATCATGATGATTCATCATATATATTCATAAATATCTATCAATATCAATAAGCCATTTACTTAAAAAAAATCTTTGTGTTCTTTTTTGCTTATCTTAAATAAACTACGCATCATTTAAATCATATGAAATTCTAACTCGAAATCGTACAAAAAAAAATACAAAAAAAAAAAATAAACAAAAAAACAAAAACAAACAAAATTCATATAATTTCATGTTACAAGGTGCATAGCTATATTTCAAATTTTTGTATGAAAATATTGGAGTTAAAAAAGTTAGCTGTTCGAGAGCTACCCGAAGTTTTGGTCCGATCTTAACCAAAAAAAATAGGGAACCTAGAAATTGATTGAAAAATATTTTGTGAAAATTTCAAAACTGTAGCTCTTTTAGTTTTTGAGTTATCGTGCTGACACACAGACGGACGGACGGACAGACACACATAGCTAGATCGACTAATTTTTCGATTCTGAGCCGATACGTACCCTTGGCACTATATCTAGCTCGTCTAGATCGATGCGTTACAAACGGAGGAGCAAATCTAATATACCCGATGTCATATATGTATGCACGGGTATAATAACTGTAAAAATAAATAAAGTGTTTTTTTTATAAATACTAAAATCCAGTTATAAAATTGTTAAACTCGACCAGAATAAATTCCCATGGTACATTCATTAGGTACTAGTAACCTAGAGTTTAAATTTCATCAAAATAGCCGCATTAGTTTTTGAGTTTTTTCGGTGTTTTTAAGATAGATGTTGGTTAGCCCTTGAACTTTTCGGCGGGGATTGCATATTTACCATTAAAAATCCATGTAAACAATACTTGCGACTACGTTTCACAAATTAAATTTCAAGATGCTAACTCACTCAAAATTCTATACCTTAATGCTAAAAGTTTGAAAAATAAAATTGAAGATGTGTCACTATTATTGGATGGATCTAAAATACATATAGTTTAAATAACCGAAACATGGCTAGAAGAATCTGAAACTCTTTTCACCAATAATAAAAACTATACAAATGCTTTTTCATGCAGGAAAACACGGAAGGTGAAAGTGAAAAAAACTTGGAACTATATAAAAACGAGGAAGATTATAGTTGCCCTTGTCAACTTTTAAATACCCGTGCATACCTACTATGATTTATAAAATAAACCGTTATTTATTTCCCTTATGCTATTATATATATTGCAAAAAAATATAAAAAAGTAAAATAGTTAAAAAAAATTTAACTCATCATCCCATAACTTTTGCTTAAAAAAAAAAAAAATTGACCATAAAAAAATAAAAAACCACCAAAAAAAACCATAAAAAAAAAAAATTTTAAAACCAAAACAAACCATACACAAAAAAAAAAAAAAAATTTTAATTCATTATCCTGAGTGATGTCCAACTTTGCCAAGTAACTTGCCCTATTACTTTACCTGCCGAATTTAAATTTTAACCTCGTAGCTTCATTAGATTCACAGTTATTGAATTGAAAACTTTGTATGGCAGCCCCCCAAAAATGGGGCCCTATTTTAACCAAAAACAATAGGGAACCTAGAAATTGTCTATAAATGACTTTGTGTGAATTTCAAGACTCTAGCCATTTTAGTTTTTGAGTTATCGTGCTGACACACGCACGGACGGACAGACACACATAGCTAAATCGATTTACTTTTCGATGCTGATCCGATACCCTTGACACTATATCTAGCTCGTCTAGATCGATGCATTACAAACGGAGGAGCAAATTTAATATACCCGGTGTCATATATGTATGTGGGATTGTATATTATTTTGATAATATAAATCGCTTACATATATCCAGTGGCAGCATAAATTTTACTTCTTTGTCTCAGCAATATTTAATTTTGTAATCTCAGCATAGCAGCTGATACCTAAAAAGAATATCATTTAATTTTTAAGGAAAGAATATATTATTAAAATACTTATCTTTTGACACTCCATATCTCTAGTAGCTCAGAGATATTTTATTCCAAACGGCAACCAGCATCCTATTTATTTTATTTAAATATTTTTATTTACTATTTGTAAAACATGTTTGTTTACAAATAGTAAATAATTATTTTAGACAGTTGTCATTGCTGACGGATAGAATGAAACGTCGATAGAATGAAACATGGAACGAAACAAAAGGCAAGATGTTCACGAATGACACTAGGGGAGCTAGCTAATGATAAAAAGAATTTTCAAAATCAAAAGTTTATTCACCTTTTCTTTTTTTTCATATATTTTACTAAACGGTTATTTACTTTTTCTTTTTTTTATTTAAAAGCTGTTACTTCCAAAAATATAAAAGGAGGAAAAGAAAGTAGAAGAAAGCAGAGTATATACGTGGACGTGGATAATAATACAAGCGGGAAGGAGTTAAATTTTTAAAGAAGATAATAAAAATAATTTGTAAAGAAAGTTTTAATTTATATTTTTGACTTTATTGTTAATATTGAAATTTGTATTTGAAAAAACTATTTAGTGAGATTAACGTAATTTTTTAAAACATTATTAAAACATAAAATATTTAAAAACTTATTTAGTGAGATTAACTTTAATTTTTTAACATAATTAAAATATAATTATTTTGTGATTTATAAAGAAAAACTAAATGAAATAAAAGAACTAGTTTCAATTTTTATATATAACAAAAAGTGTTTTAATTTAAATATATTTTTTATCCAATCCTACATTTGGGGGCTCAACCGGGATAATCCAGAATTGATCCAGGATTGGACGTTCGATCTAGTGATCTAAAAAAAAAAAGAACATTTAAACAGGTGAATATTAAAAAAAAAAATTTTATATTAAACGTAGATATATATAAAAAAAAAAAAACTTTTGAGATTACATATATAAAAGTGAATAAAAACAAGTAAAGAAACAGTCAGTCGGTGCAACCGACTTAGAAATACCCTACACCTATTTGGTTCAAATTTAAGGACATATCCATAAGTCATTTTAACACCATAGAAGCTGTTATTAATTTGATCGTAAGACATAGCTAACCAAATTAACTGTATAATACTAAAAACATTTTCTAATTACCCTATCTATTAAAAAATACTACAAATTCTTACTAATTTATCTATTTAAAAATATTAAAAAACAAACAAACTTGAAATAAATGAAAATATATTTATTCCAATTCAATTACAAAATGAAAAAATTCTAATTATTAAATTTTGTGATAAAAAGATAATCAAAGCATAATATATTTAATAATTAAAATTTTACAAAATTGCAATTATTTTAAATTTTTAGTTTATGTACCTATTAGAAAAGCTTATAAACGCAAAATATGCAATAAATGTATTTCTAAAATATAATTACAAATTTAGACCTTTTCATATAATTCATTGAAATATAAAAATAAATTTTACATAAATGCAGCAAGTACCTTTGAACATAGCTGAACCACTACAATTAAGTCTAGATTTCGGAGACACATAGGACATAGGAAATATATTCTTTGGCGTCGAAATTAAACTCGACCACAACCAATTCCCATGGTACTTTCATTACTAGTAACCTACTGTTAAATTTCATCAAAATACCGGCATTATTTTTTGAGTTATGGTGTTTGTAAGATATATGTTTGTTAGTCCTTGAACTTTTCAAGGGTTCCAGGACCCGAAATTATGGTACGATTTCGCCCATATGCAGTCCCGTCATACTTTCAATACTAGTTAACCCTTGTACACAATTGGAACGCTCTAACTTAATTTGAAGTTACTAGTTTTATTAATTTCGATGATAAGCTTTTACACATTGGGGGTCTAAGAGAGGTTCTGAACCACCACTCCAATTGATCCCAAATTAGGGGGCACGCAAGAAATAGTAAAGAACACCCTTGTGGCAAATTGGAAGCTTCTTCATTTGTTTCAAGTTACTATCTTTATTAATTTCGAAAATATGCTTTAAGGGCCTAAGAACTGAGTGGCTGGTCCCCGATCCACTACTCCAATGGGGCCCAAATTTCAAAGACACTTACGAAATAGGAAGGGACACCCTGATACCAAATTTGGAGGTTCTATCTTCATTGGTTTCGGAATTATGCTCGTTTGGCCTAAATTCGATCAAAAAGTTCTAAGTTCCGAACCCATTGTCCAATCCTCACCGTACGTAATCACCGCCGTAATTTCGCTGCCAATAACCTACAGCACAAATTTCGCCTCATTAGTTGTTGAGTTATCGTGATTTTTTATATATGTTCCTTAGCCCTGACATCGATTAAAAGGTCCGGAATCCGAACCGTTGGGCTGATTTCGCCCTTATATAGTCCGCGCTGTACTTATAGTACTAGTTAATCCTTGTACACAATTTGAACGGTCTATCCTAATTTTAAGTAACTATTTTTAGTAATTTCGATTATAAGCTTTTAAAACTTGGGAGGTCTGAGAGGGGTACAGAACCACCACTCCAATTGATCCCAAATTAGGGGAACACGCAAGAGATAGTAAAGAACACCCTTGTGGTAAATTGGAAGCTTCTACATTTTTTCAAGTTGTTATCTTTATTAATTTTAAAGATATGCTTTAAGGTCTTCGGAAATGTGTGGCTGGTCCCCGACCCACTACTCCAATGGGACCCAAATTCACAAGACACTTAGGAAATAGGAAGGGACACCCTGATACTAAATTTGGAGGTTCTATCTTCATTGGTTTCGGAATTATGCTCGTTTGGCCTAAATTCGATCAAAAAGTTCTAGGTTCCGAACCCATGGTCCAATCCCGACCTTACGCAATTCCCGAAGTAGTTTCATTACTAGTAACCTACAGCACAAATTTGATGAAGATAGCGTCATTAGTTGTTGAGTTATCGTGATTTTTTATATTTGTTCGTTAGCCCTGAAACCGATTAAAAGGTCCAGAATCCGAATCCATGGGCCGATTTCGCCCATATGCAATCCCCGCCGTACTTTCAGTCCTAGTAACCTACAGTTAAAATTTCATCAAGATAGCTCCTTTATTTTTTGAGTAATCGTGCCTACGGACGGACGGACGGACGGACGGACATGGCTATATCGACTAAGGCGGTCACGCTGATCACAAATATATATACTTTTCCATATCTAGCTCGCTTCCTTTAGGTGGTTACAAACACCATACCAAAGTTAATATACCCCTTTACCTATTCTATAGGTGTAGGGTATAAAAATAAAATATATATAAGATAAGATAGATAAAAATTTTTTTGAAGATTATATATATAAAAAATTTATTTTAACGATAAACGGTGAATACAAAAATAAAATATATTTTAAGAAATAAGACAGTAAATATATATTTAAAGTAGAACGTGGATTACTTAAAAATTATTTAGAACGTGGATTACTTAAAAAATTATTTAGAACGTGGATTACTTTATTAAAAAAAATATATATTTAACATACACAAAAACTTTGAACATTTAATTTTTTTTTGTTTTGCGAGTATTTAATATAATTTAAAAAATGAGTTCTAGACGTAGACTAAGTCGTCAAAATAGCGATTTGCCGGTAGTGAACGAAGTAATACGTGAATCTAGCAGATTTAGTACCGAAACTAATTCTCAAATTAAATTTAGTTTCAATGATTTTGAAACTTTGTTAAGAAAATTTACGGGAAAAGAAACCATTAGTGTACGAAAATGGTTTTCGGAATTCGAACAATATGCTTACACGTTTCACCTCAATGACTTAGAAAAGTATATAGTGTGTAAAAAGTTATTAAAAGGTGACGCGAAACTGTTCGTGGAATGTGAAGCGAAACCTTTAAACTTTCACATATTAAAAGAAGCTCTATTAAATGAATTTCAACCAAAAATTAATAGTGCTGAAGTTCATAGTAAGTTACAAGCGCGAAAGAAAAACGCTAACTAAAACATGTTGACGCGAAAATTATCGAAGTGCCGAAAAGAAATAATTTTACTAACAAAATGTCGCGCGCGAATAAATATTGCTTTAACTGTGGATCATCAGCACATGAATTTCACAGTTGTCCAGAAAAAGAACGAGGACCGAAATGTTTCGAGTGTAACCAGTTTGGACACAAAAAACCGGATTGTCCAAACAAGAAGCGTCCGATAGTTATAACAAATGCAGCTAATACAAATACAAATAATAATTGTGTTTTAATAAAGGTGAACAACGTTGTGATGGAAGGTTTAATAGATACTGGAAGCGATATTTGTTTGATTAAAGAATCATATATTAATTTAATTAAACCTTTATCTATTCTCAGAAACAATCAGATAGCAATATCAGGGTTAGGTTCTAATATTTTCAGTAAAGGTTGTTGCAACATGGAAATTCAAATAAATGAAGATACTTACCAAAATGTTGAGGTACACACAATTGATAACAACAGCATGAAGTTTCCTGTTATCATAGGTATGAGTTTGCTAAGACACTCTGTAGTCAAAATAAGTGGTGGCGTCATTTCCGTAAACAAGAATAACACTTCAACAGTCAACACTAAAAAAGAAGAAAACGGTTGTTATTTAGCTGAAATAAAATTAGAAGATGAGTTTACTTGCCAAGATCTCCCAGGGTTAGCCAATTTGGACAAAGGTAAATTTAATAAAATTGTTAATTTAAATAAAAATGGTACAGTATCACCGTCCAACTCTAAAACTAAGGCAGTCAAAAAATTCCCGGAACTCAAAATAGCAAATCAGGTTCAAAGCTTTTTAGGTTTAACGAGCTATTTTAGGAAATTTATCCCACAACACTCAATCATTGCAAAACCGCTAAGTGGCATGCTCATGAAGGATGTTAAATTTACATTTGACAACACCGAGAGGAGTTCTTTCGAAAAATTAAAAAATATTTTAAGCGCATCACCCGTTTTAAAAATTTTTAGCTATGAAGACTATACTGAGTTACATACAGATGATTGCAAAGATGGAGCGTTACACCCGGTGCACTATTCAAGCAAAAAAACAACAAATGCACACCAAAAGTGGAGTAGCTATGAACTGGAAGTACTAGCTGTGGTGGAAGTGGTGAAAAAATTTAGAACATATTTACTAGGGAAAAAATTTAAGTTGATAACGGATTGCAAGGCGTTTACAATGACACTAAATAAAAAGGATTTAGTAACACGAGTGGCACGTTGGTCGTTGCTGTTAGAAGACTTTGACTATGAAGAGGAACACCGAGAAGGTACAAGAATTCGCAATGTTGATGCATTAAGCAGAAATCCGGTAACTTACTGTGTTGAAATAAAAAAGAATTTTATATGTCAATTACAGGAATTACAAATGAAAGATGAAAAGTTAGCTGCGATAATAGAAGTATTGAAACATGGTCAATACAAAGATTTTGTCATTCACCATAATATTTTGGCCAAAGATGTAAATGGAAAAATTTTATATGTTGTTCCAGAGGGGATGAAAAATTCGTTGGTAAGATCAATACACGAAAATGGTCATTTTCATTTTGCGAAAATGAAAAAAAAAATTGAAGAAGAATTCTATATGCCTGATCTGAAAAGAAAAATAGATGTTTGCATTGGAAACTGTGTCGAATGTATTTTGGCAGAAAGAAAGAGCGGAAAATAAGAAGGTCTACTCAACCCAATACCCAAAGGGGATACACCGTTGGACACGTTTCATATTGATCATGTAGGGCCCATGAGTACAACTAAGAAGGGTTACCGATATGTGTTGGCAATAGTTGATGGATTTTCCAAGTTTTGTTGGTTGTTCCCTACAAAAAGTTTAATGCAGAGGAAATAATAAAGAAATGTGAAATAATTGCCAGTACATTTGGTTTTCCATCGCGGATAATTTCTGATAGAGGAGGAGCGTACATATCAAATCAATTCCGTGAGTATTGTAAATCACATGACACTAAACTTTACTTCATAGCCACAGGAATTCCAAGAGGTAATGGTCAGTTGGAACGTCTACACAAAAACAGTTGCAGTTCTAACGAAATTATCGTTAAACCAACCTGAAAAATGGTACACGCATATTACAGATGTACAAAGAATTTTAAATAGCACTTTTCATCGCTCTATTCAAACAACACCATTTGAACTCATGTTAGGAACTAAAATGAAAACAAAGAATGATAAAAATATAATACAGCTAATAGAAGAAGAATGGATTCAACAATTTCAAAATGAACGCAGTGAAGCAAGAGAACAGGCCAAGTTGGACATTATCAAAATTCAGGCCGAAAATAAAAGAAATTTTGATCGCAAAAGAAAAGCAGCAATAAAATATAATTTAGGAGATTTAGTTGCAATCGAACGTACACAATTTGGAGTTGGTCTTAAAATTAAACAAAAATTTTTTGGTCCATATCGAGTGACAGCTATTAAAGGATTTGATAGGTACACAGTGCAAAAGGAAGGCGAACACGAAGGTCCAACCAATACTGAATGCAGTGCTGACAAAATGAAATTATGGGTGCAATACGAAACTGATAGCGATCTGGATCAATCCGAGACGGATTAAAATACAGGATGGCCGAATGTGGGATTGTATATTATTTTGATAATATAAATCGCTTACCTATATCCAGTGGCAGCATAAGTTTTACTTCTTTGTCTCAGCAATATTTAATTTTGTAATCTCAGCATAGCAGCTGATACCTAAAAAGAATATCATTTAATTTTTAAGGAAAGAATATATTATTAAAATACTTATCTTTTGACACTCCATATCTCTAGTAGCTCAGAGATATTTTATTCCAAACGGCAACCAGCATCCTATTTATTTTATTTAAATATTTTTATTTACTATTTGTAAAACATGTTTGTTTACAAATAGTAAATAATTATTTTAGACAGTTGTCATTGCTGACGGATAGAATGAAACGTCGATAGAATGAAACATGGAACGAAACAAAAGGCAAGATGTTCACGAATGACACTAGGGGAGCTAGCTAATGATAAAAAGAATTTTCAAGATCAAAAGTTTATTCACCTTTTCTTTTTTTTCATATATTTTACTAAACGGTTATTTACTTTTTCTTTTTTTTATTTAAAAGCTGTAACTTCCAAAAATATAAAAGGAGGAAAAGAAAGTAGAAGAAAGCAGAGTATATACGTGGACGTGGATAATAATACAAGCGGGAAGGAGTTAAATTTTTAAAGAAGATAATAAAAATAATTTGTAAAGAAAGTTTTAATTTATATTTTTGACTTTATTGTTAATATTGAAATTTGTATTTGAAAAAACTATTTAGTGAGATTAACGTAATTTTTTAAAACATTATTAAAACATAAAATATTTAAAAACTTATTTAGTGAGATTAACTTTAATTTTTTAACATAATTAAAATATAATTATTTTGTGATTTATAAAGAAAAACTAAATGAAATAAAAGAACTAGTTTTAATTTTTATATATAACAAAAAGTGTTTTAATTTAAATATATTTTTTATCCAATCCTACATGTATGCACGAATATAAATATAATAAATAGCAAAACCACCACCCAAAATTATTTGTTTTCAGATCGAGAACTATCAAATAGAGAAGAAGTAATAAAATTAAAAAATTTTAATGAGTATTATGTTAAAATAGGCCGTAACTTAGCACAAAATTTTGATCCGATATATTTGCCAAATAATAGAAGCACAAATAGGTTTGGTTTCAAAATGATAAATATTTATGAAAAAAAAATTTAATTAATAAATTACCAAATACGGGTGCAAAAGGCCATGACGGAATCCAAATAAAAGTAATAAAAACATGCCAAAATGAATTAGCACCAATTATAGCCGATTTAATTAATGGATCACTCAAAGAAAGTGTCTTCCCAAAGGTGTTAAAAATAAACAAGGTCATTCCTATATTTAAAGGTATCGGAGATATAAAATAACATCAGTAACTACAGACCGATCTCAGTTGCGTCTACCTTCAGTAAAATAATAGAAACATGTGTAAACACTCAGTTAGCACAATATATAGATTGTAATAATTTATTCGATAATAGACAATATGGATTCAGAAAAGGCTCTAACACAAACACTTCTTTATTTGATTTAGTCACAAGTATTCATCCCATAATTTTTGCTTAAAAAAAAAAAATTAACCATAAAAAAATATAAACAAGTAAAGAAACAGTCAGTCGGTGCAACCGACTTAGAAGTACCCTACACCTATTCGGTTAAAATTTAATGGGAAGTTAATAAGTCATTTTAAAACCATAAAAGATTTTATTAGTTTGATCTTAAGACATGGCTAACCAAATTAACTTTATAGTACTAAAAAACATTTTCTAATAACTTTATCTATTCAAAAATGTTACATATTCTTACTAATTTATCTATTTAAAAATATTAAAAAACAAAAAAACTTGAAATAAATGAAAATATATTTATTTCGATTCAATTACAAAAGTTAAAAAATTTTAACTATTAAATTTTGTAATAAAAAGCTAATAAAGCATAATATATTTTATAATTAAAATTTTTCAAATCGATCGAAAGCTTCTATAATCCGAACTCATTGACCAAACTCGACCACAACCAATTCTCATGATACTTTCATTCCTAGTAACCTACAGTTTAAATTTCATCAAAATAGCGGCATCATTTTTTGAGTTATGCTATTTTTAAGATATATGTTTGTTAGCCCTTGAACTTTTCAAAGGTTCCAGAACCCGAAACCATGGTACGATTTCGCTCATATGCAGTCCGCGCTGTATTTTAAATACTAGTGAACCCTTGTACACAATTGGAACGTTCTATCTTAATTTTAAGTTACTATTTTTAGTAAAGTTCAAAGGCTAAAGAACAAAGAATATATTTCCAATATATAGCCAAAGAATATATTTCCTAATTCCTATGTTTCCCCGGAATTTAGACTTAAATGCTAAATTGGGTGGTTCGGGTGGTACCTAAGAAATCCCAAAATTAAAAAGCTTATCTTCGAAATCCATGAAGATAGAAACTTTAAATTTGATACATGAGGGTTTTTCCTATTTCCGTTTTTATTTAACACTTTTATATTTTTGAAAGGCTAAGGATTTTACCATAAAACATATTTTGTTTAATATTTTATAAATTAAAAGCAAAATATTTTTTTAATAAACGGTTGAATTCCTTTTTTTTTTAATGTTAATCATATCATATATTTTACTGAATTATTACCAAAGATGATACATAATTAAGACATTGTGTACAATACTTAAGCTATATTCAAAGGCACTTCCTGCATTTATGTAAAAATTATTTTTATATTTAAATAAATTATATCAAAAGTTCTAAAATAGTAATTGTATTTTATAGCATATTTTGCGTTTATAAGCTTTTCTAATAGGTACAAAAACTAACAATATAAAATGATTGCAATTTTGAAAAATTTGAATTATTAAATATATTATGCTTTGATTAGCTTTTTATCGGAAAATTTAATAATTCAAATTTTTTCATTTTTGTAATTGAATTGATGCCGAAACCATGCCCCGATTTCGACAATGTGTAGTCCCCGCCATACCTTTAATACTAGTTAACCTTTGTACACAATTCGGGATGCCTTTTACGTTTTCTACTTCTTTTTGCATTAGCAGATTTACTACTTGCTGTAAATAAAATTTTTATGATAGTCTTCATTTTGTTTCATTAAGAATAAAGAATAAAGTAGGTATACTGGTATACTGGTAAGGGTCATGTAGGTATACTGGGAGATTCGGCCAAGGGTTCGGAACCTAGAACTTTTTGATCGAATTTAGGCCAAATGAGCATACTTCCGAAGATAGAACCTCCAAATTTGGTATCAAGGTGTCCATTCCTATTTCTTTAGTGTCCTTGATTTTTGGACTTGATTTTTGGAGTAGTAGGTCGGGGACCAGCCACACATTTCCGAAGACCTTAAAGCATATCTATAAAATTAATAAAGATAGTAACTTGAAACAGAACTAAATTTGAAACTTCTAAATATCTTTGAAGCTACTATCTTTATTAATTTCGAAAATATGCTTTAAGTTCTTCGGAATTGTGTGGCTGGTCCCCAACCCACTACTCCAATTGGCCCCAAATTTCAAGGTCACTAAGGAAATAGAAAGAGACACCCAGATACCAAGTTTGGAGGTTCTATTTTCATTGGTTTCGGAATTATGCTCGTTTGGCCTAAATTCGATCAAAAAGTTCTAAGTTCCGAACCCGTTGTACATTACCCACTGTACGCAATCACCGCCGTAGTTTCATTACTAGTAACCTACAGCACAAATTTGATGAAGATAGCGTCATTAGTTATTGAGTTATCGTAATTTTTATACCCGTATGACTATATAGTCAAAGGGTATAATAAATTTGCCATTACGTTTGTGACGCAGAGAAGGAGGGGGGGTAGATATATACTCAAGTGTATGGATCGGATCAGAATCGAAAAATAAATCGATTTAGCTATGTATGTCCGTCCGTCCGTCTGTCCGTCCGTCCGTCTGTCCGTCCGTCCGTCCGTCCGTCCGCACGATAACTCAAAAACTAAAGGAGCTAGGATCTTGAAATTTTAGCAAATTCGTTTTTTTGCAATAGCCGTCATCGCTATTTAAATCCAGCCATTTTGGTCCATGGGTTCGGGTGGCTGCCATACAACTTCTTTTTTTATATGAGTATTTCTCTGTACCTATTGCAGCTTCGTGTCTGAAATTTTGGCAAAAGTAGTTTAGTTTTATGGCCAAAGTTTCTGCAAAATTTGGTTGGTCTACTGCAGAGGGTTCGACTAGCTGCCATACAACTCCTTCTATTATATGAGCATTACTCTACACCTAATAAAGCTGAATGTTTGAAATTTTGCCAAAAGTAATTAACCGGATGATATAATGTATATGTTACGGTCATACGGGTATCCCAGAGTTGACACAGTCTACTCTACTACACTCTTCCTCGTTTATATATGTTCGTTAGCCCTTAGACTGATTAAAAGGTCCAGAATCCAAACCCTTGGGATGATTTCGCCCATATGCAGTCCGCGCTGTACTTTAAATACCAGTTAACCCTTGTATACAAGTGGAACGTTATATATTAATTTTAAGTTACTATTTTTAGTAATTTCAATTATAAGCTTTTAAACTTTGGGAGGTTTAAGAGGGGTACTGAACCACCACTCCAATCGATCGAAAATTAGGGGGACACACAAGAAATAGTAAAGAACACTCTTGTGACAAATTTAAAGCTTCTACATTTTTTCAAGTTGCTATGTTTAGTAATTTTAAAGATATTCTTCAAGGTCTTCAGAAATGTGTGGCTGGACCCCGACCCACTACTCCAATGGGGCCCAAATTTCAAGTACACTAAGGAAAAAGAAAAAGACATCTTGATGGCCTAAATTCGATCAAAAAGTTTTAAGTTCCGAACCCATTGTACATAACCCACCGTTCGCAATCACCGCCTTAGTTTCATATCCAGTACCCTACAACTCAAATTTTGTGAAGATAGCGTCATTAGTTGTTGAGTTATCGTGATTTTTTTTTATATGTTCGTTAGCCCTTAGACCGATTAAAAGGTCCTGAATCCGAACCCATGGGCCGATTTCGCCCATTTGCAATCCCCGCCGTACTTTCAGTCCTAGTAACCCACAGTTAAAATTTCATCAAGATAACTCCATTATTTTTTGAGTTATCGTGGCTACGGGCAGACAGACGGACGGACGGACATGGCTATATCGACTAAGGAGGTCACGCTGATCACAAATATATATGCTTTTCCATATCTAGCTCGCTTCCTTTAGGTTACAAACACCATACCAAAGTTAATATACCCCTTTACCTATTCTATAGGTGTAGGGTATAAAAACACCAAAAAAAACCATAAAAAAAACATAAATAAACCAAAAGAACACTAAAAAAACCATACACAAAAAAAAAAAAATTTTAATTCATTATCCCATAATTTTTGCTTATAAAGAAAAAACAAAAAAAAAAAAAAAATTGGCCCATTCTAAAGATCCTGTGGTCCGAGTATTGCCCAACTTTGCCAAGTAACTAGCCCTTCTACTTTACCTGCCCAATTTGAATTTTAACCTCGTAGCTTCATTAGATTCACAGTTATTGAATTGAAAATTTTGTATGGCAGCCCCCTGAAAATGGGGCCGTAACATTTTGAAACTTCATACAAGAGCTCGATTCATTATATAACTAACCGTGTGTAATTTCATCCTCATAGTATAATTAATTTTGAAGAAATTAATATTGGTGCAAAGAAGTTGTAAGGCAGCCCCCCGAAACATTTTGAAACTTCATATAAGTGCTCGATTCATTATATAACTAAATTTCTGTAATTTGCATCCTCGTAGTATAATTAATTTTGAAGATATTCTAATTGGTGCAAAAACGTTGTATGGCAGCCCGTCGAAAATGGGGCCGTAACATTTTGAAACTTCAAATAAGTGCTCGATTCATTATATAACTAACCGTGTGTAATTTTCATCCTCATAGTATAATTAATTTTGAAGAAATTCATATTGGTGCAAAGAAGTTGTATGTCAGCCCCCCGAAAATGGGCCGTAACATTTTGAAACTTCATATAAGTGCTCGATTCATTATATAACTGAATTTGTGTAATTTTCATCCTCGTAGTATAATTAGTTTTGAAGATATTCATATTGGTGCAAAAACGTTGTATGGCAGCCCCCCGAAAATGGGGCCGTAACATTTTGAAACTTCAAATAAGTGCTCGATTCATTATATAACTAACTGTGTGTAATTTTCATCCTCATAGTATAATTAGTTTTGAAGATATTCATATTGGTGCAAAAAAGTTGTATGGCAGCTCCCCGAAGCTTTGGTCCGATTTTAACCAAAAACAATGGGGAACCTAGAAATTATCTATAAATGACTTTGTGTGAATTTCAAGACTCTAGCTCTTTTAGTTTTTGAGTGATCGTGCTAACAAACGGACGGACGGACAGACACACATAGCTAAATCGATTTACTTTTCGATGCTGATCCGATACCCTTGACACTGTATCTAGCTCGTCTAGATCGATGCGTTACAAACGGAGGAGCAAATTTAATATACCCGGTGTCATATATGTATGCACGAATATAAATATAATAAATAGATTAAATGAATTAGCACCAATTATTGGCGATTTAATTAATGGATCATTCAAAGAAAGTGTCTTCCCAGAGGTGTTAAAAATAAACAAGGTCATTCCTATATTTACAGGTCCTGGAGATAAAAATAATATCAGTAACTACAGACCAATCTTAGTTGCGTCTATCTTCAGTAAAATAATCGAAACATATGTAAACACTCAGTTAACACAACATATAGATTGTAATAATTTATTCGATAATAGACAATATGGTTTCAGAAAATGCTCAAACACAATTACTGCTTTATTTGATTTAGTCACAAGTATTCAAAGAGGAATAAACAAGAAGAAAAATGTGTCAATAGTATTTTTTGATCTTACCAAAGCCTTTAATACTGTGGAAAGAAAAATTTTATTACGCATCCTATCTGAGTATAAATATAATATGTGGTTTAAAAGCTATCAGAGTGGAAGAAAACAACATTCTGAGTGTGACCAGTTTAAAAGCCTAATAGAAGAAATAGAATATGGAGTTATCCAAAATAGCTTCTTAGGTCCAACTTTATTTTCCTATTTAAGTAGCTTTTCGAGATTAAAATTTCGTGGCGAAGCTTTTTTATATGCAGATGATTTAGCATTGATATTCACAGAAAATACATACACAGAATTGGAAATAACAATGAACAGAGATAATAATTATTTAAATAATTAGCGCATAGATGAGTAGGTTGAAGTTAACTCCAAATATAGGGAAAACTAAATACATGGTTATAAAAAATTATTTAAATGTACCTTTAAATATAATGTTTGGCAGTACCAAAATTGAAGAAACGAAAAATTATAGATATCTGGGAGTAACTCTAGACTCAGAATTAAACTAGAACTTGCACTCTACTGACGTAACAACAAAAGCCAGAAGAATTGATGGAATACTACAACTTATTCAAAATAGGACTCCAGCAGAAATGAAAATATCACTATACTACTCTCTCTTCCACTCGACTGTCTCGTACGGTATACTAGTGTGGGGAAACACATATTTAAAAAATTTAAATACAATTCAAAGAATTCAAAATAGAGCAATTAAAAACCTCTTTCATTTTGAAACCAAGAAAGAAACAATCAGTCGGTGCAACCGACTTAGAAATACCCTACACGTTTTTGGTTCAAATTTAATGGAAGTCCATAAGTCATTTTAAAACCATAAAAGCTGTTATTAGTTTGATCGTAAGAAATAGCTAACCAAATTAACTTTATAATACTAAAAACATCTTCTAATTACTTTATCTACTCAAAAATATTACAAATTCTTACTAATTTATCGATTTAAAAATATTAAAAAACTAAAAAACTTGAATCAAATGAAAATATATTTATTTAAATTCAATTACAAAAGTGAAAAAATTAGAATTATTAAATTTTGTGATAAATAATATATTTTATAATTTTTTAAAATTGCAATTATTTTAAATTGTTAGTTTCTGTACGTATTAGGAAATCTTATAAACGCAAAATATGAAATAAATGTATTTCTAAAATATAATTACCAATTTAGAACTTTTCATATAATTCATTTAAATATAACAATAAATTTTACATAAAATCAGCAAGTAACTTTAAATATAGCTTAAGTATTGTACACAATGTCTTAATTATATATCACCTATGGTAATAATTATAAAATATTATACAAAATATGTTTTATAGTAAAATTCTTAGCCTTTCAAAAATATAAAAGTGTTAAATAAAAACGCAAATAGGAAAACCCCTCATGTATCAAATTTAAAGTTTCTATCTTCATGGATTTCGAAGATAAGCTTTTTAATTTTGGGATTTCTTAGGTACCACCCGAACTACCACTGCAGTTAAGTCTAAATTTCGGGGAAACATAGGAATTAGGAAATATATTCTTTGGCTTCGAAATTATATTCGTTTGGCCTCAGATCGATCAGAAGCTTCTAGAATCCGGACTCATTGTCCGAACTCAACCAGAACCAATTCCCATGGTACTTTCATTACTAGTAACCTAGAAAGTTAATAGTTTAGCTTTCATCAAAATAGCGGCAATATTTTTTGAGTAAACCTGCTTTTAAGATATATGTTCGTTATACCTTGAACTTTTCAAAAGTTCCAGAAACCGAAACCATGGTACGACTTCGCCCATATGCAGTCCCCGTCATACTTTCAATACTAGTTAACCCTTAACCGTTAACCCTAAATAAGAAGAGACACCCTGATACCAAATTTGGAGGTTCTATCTTAATTGGTTTCGGAATTATGCTCGTCTTGGCCTAAATTTTATCAAAAAGTTCTAGGTTCCGAACACATTGTCCATTTCCCACCGTACGCAATCATCGCCGTAGTTTCATTACGAGTACTCTACAACACAAATTTTATGAAGATAGCGTCATTAGTTGTTGAGTTATCGTGAATTATTATATATGTTCGTTAGCCCTTGGACCGATTAAAAAGTCCAAAATCCGAACCCATGGGCCGATTTCACCCATTTGCACTCCCCGCCGTACTTTCAGTCCTAGTAACCTGCAGTTAAAATTTCATCAAGATTGCTCCATTATTTTTTGAGTTATCGTGCCTATGGACGGACGGACGGACGGACATGGCTATATCGACTCAGGAGGTCACGCTGATCACAAATATATATACTTTTCTATATCTAGCTCGCTTCCTTTAGCTGGTTACAAACACCATACCAAATTTAATATACCCTTTTACCTATTCTATAGGTGTAGGGTATAATAAAAATAAAAATTACTGCTTTGCCCAAACAGAAAGTTTAATTCCGTTAACCCATTCGGCACATTGGCTTTTTATAGATTTTTGCGTTACTCAACTTTAAATTAGAAACGGTTTGACCAGTTGACTCCAAATTTTATAAGCATGAAGCAACTTGAAATTGGAGTTGAGTCTGTTAACAGGCTTGGTGTTTGAAAACACATGTCGGTCCTACGCTTGGTCAAAAAAAATTTTTGGATGCAATTTTGGAAAGTAGTTTGAACTGCTTTAAATTACCGAAAGTTTCAAAAATTATTAGAATAATCCTAGAAAAATAGTTTTAAAAAAATTGTTTTCATACGTTTTAAAATTTACACCGTGTATAATTTTTGGGTTAACTTTTTTCTGTAACATCAACTTCAATTAAACCTCCATTGAGAGACGCAGCAACGCGCACTGGGTATTAGCTAGTTAAGTATAAAAGGAGTAATCCAGTAGTTTTTTTTCCGTCTTCTAACTATTCTTAATGAAGAAGCTAATGCTTTACTTACATTTACACATTCCATGATTTCATCATAAGAGTTACACATTTGAATTTTTTACGCAACGAAGTTTTGAAGTGCATTCCCGCTAGTTTTTTCAATAGTTACTCGTGTCATTTGTTCAAGTATGAAGTCGCATTTTTCAATATTTATGTCCAGCAGCTGTATTCCAATAGGATTAAATTTCTTATTTATAGAGTTTGGTAATACAAGAGAAGTAAATGAAATATGGTTTTTTACATAAATGGCTGCTCCACCTCCCTTGTTATTTTCTCTACAAGAATAGATAGATGAAAATTCAGGAATCTGCAAAAATGAAGTTTCAGATGAATGTTTCATTTAACATAACAATATCCGTGGAATGTGATTTAATTGATAAAGTTAGATCATCAATTTTATTCCTCACACTTCTAATATTAACATACAAAAAATTTGTTGATTTATTTTTATTGACTGTAATGATAGAGTTCATCATTTTGTGATGGGTGCCATATATTTATACCCACTTTCTTTAACTTTTTGAATGTAGTCTCTATAGTTATTATCAATATGTCTTCTGTATGAAATTAAATCTTTATTGACATCTTCTTTAGAAATTCCTATTCCTTAATGGTAAGTGAAATATATTTGACAAAGTTCTTTGCAATTTGTTGGGCACATCACATCCACCTTGATTTATTAAGACATATCAGCATATCATATATCAGTATGATCACAAAAGTGTGAAAGGAAGAGCCTGACATTATAGTAAATTCTGAAGTCCCTTAGCCGCGAAAGCACGTAGATACTGCCACCTTCCTCTACTGCTTTACATGTTAATTTTACTATTGGTGGTCCTAATGTGACAAAATGGTCTTTCTTAAACGATTCAAGTTTTTATGAGGATCAAACGTTCCACTTTTAACCCAATTCGAATAATTGCGATTTGTAATGTCATTGATAGAATTAATACTGTTGATAATTTTCAATGTTGATATTAGATAAACTAATAATAATTTTAATTTTTATTATTATTATTTTCATTCTTTGTTATATTATTATCATTATTGACGTTATTATTTGTGTTTATAACGTTTTTCTTATTACCCCATAATTTTGATAGATATTTGTTAAACACATTGCCATTAATTTTATTGAAAGAATTTGTTTTAGAAGCAGTTCCTTTTATTTTTTTTTTGTTATCGCTAACTGTGCTAATAAGCCTGTCTGTATCATAGGTACATATTTGGACCGGGGGACTTATTATATTCGTGTTATTAAAATTGGTCTTATTGAATTCCACATACAATTTAAACATGCGATAGTACCAGACCATATAACATGTAGAAAGGTCTTAGATTTTCAATATTTACAATTCTATTTTTTGTTTAAATAATCTAAATATAATAAAAGACAAACTGCTACTGATTAGCGTGCCCTATGTTATGTTAAGTGTCATTCACACATGTAACATACTTCTAATTACAAATACTTATATACAAAAGAGAAAGAAAAAATGAAATTGATAAAATGTAAATTATGAACAGAAAGAAAAAAAAATTAAAACGTAAAAGAAATCTGTTAACAGGTAGTTACAGAAAATTATAATAACAAGTGATGAAAAAAACCAAGGGTTTTTAAAAAAGCATATTTTCAAAATAATACAGTTTTTCATACTGAGTATTTTATCGGAACCAAATATCTACGTTGGTGACTAAGTTACTACTTACTTGTAAAAACAGTAAATTTAATGTTTAGTTTAATAGCCTCTCTATGGGGAAGGTTGTCCAATTTCTGAAGGATCTAATCCTCACTACACCCCTTCCCCCAACTTTTTTAGGTTCTAGTAATTAAATTGTGAATTCCACAAAAAATTGGCATTTTATTTAGAGTTCTACTATTTAAGCAAAAATGGTTAAAACTGAGACACACTTTCTGTAATTTAAAGAACCGCTTTTAAATTTAAGACAATTTTTTAACGTATGTGAAAGTATAATGCTGGACCTTGTATATCAACAAAAAAAATTTTGAACAGGTACTCAAGTTACAGGTGTTTAAAAATAGCAAAATTTCAATTTTCCAGCCCTTATAGCTGCTAAACAGGGGACATGCCAAAAAAATTTTGTTAACTGACTCCTACTAATTTCTAAAGATCTAACTTCTCCTAAAATCTCAAGACCCAAGCTTAAACCGTTTAGAAGTTATGTGGGGCCAAAAATTTTGCAAAAATTTAGTTTTGCATTATGGTAAATTTTAGTACCGTATGGCAACCCTAAACATTTATTTTTTAAAAAATTATAAAGTTTATAAAACCAGCTATCTCTTGCCGTTTTCAGATTGAAAATATACCTAATATACCTAGAACTCTTGTTATATCAATTTAAATATAGGGCTTTTCCCAACTTTGGGGGGCTGCAGCTCCCTAACGGGTTGGGCTACAAAAAAAATTCTTCTACGAAATTATTTTTTTTGTAATACCTGCTCGTGGTTAAAATTTCTTTTCTCTTTTTCAAACGATGTAAAAGTTTTTGTAAACATACGGACAGACAGACGAACAGACAGACGGACGGACAGAGTGAAACTATATAGGCACATTTTTACAAAATTTTTTGAAAATGTGCTAAAAACGTATAACGCTATTTTTTACATTTCAGTATGTATACTTTTATTTTAAAATAACTTACAGAACTAATAAATAACAATTTCTAACTACAATTTGTAGTTTTTATTTTTTATAAGGGGAAAAAAATCAAAACGTATAAGAAGTATTTTAGAAAATACATACATCTAAATATAATAAAAAGCAAACTGCTGTTGCTGTTGCATTATGTTAATGTTAAGTGTTATTCACACATGTATCACTTACAGAACTAA
This sequence comes from Dolichopus griseipennis, assembly GCA_963082915.1. Classification (NCBI taxonomy): domain Eukaryota; kingdom Metazoa; phylum Arthropoda; class Insecta; order Diptera; family Dolichopodidae; genus Dolichopus; species Dolichopus griseipennis. Next base: position 201,604,894 of record OY720441.1, on the reverse strand, counting down.
AACAAACTCTTTTAATGTTAACTTAATGTTCTTTAGGTAACGAGTTTCCTTTTATTAGTTCTGTAGCGCAATAGTGGGAGATAGGGGCGGAACTTCAAAATTTGGGCCCTCCCGCGCAATGTAAAATAATTTCACAAAAATTTTTTTTTAACAAAAACAAGTTATATATTTATTTCATATATCATAAAAATAATACAAAAATGAAACTAAAACTTAATGGACCTTAAATATTAAAAACTTTCCTCCTTGCCTTCATATTGGCAAAATCAGTAATAATACCTTTTATTTCCATTTTCTCAGCCACTTTTGCTTCAATGGCAAGTATTGAAAGATCGTTTAAACGGTCTTTACCAATGGTATTTCGCATATAATTTTTTATTATTTTCAATTTTGAAAAAGAACGTTCAGCTGATGCAACCGTAACAGGTAGCGTAAGAAACAATAACAATGCTGTTATCACCTGTGGAACACTTGCAGCTACAGTTGACAATTTTACTATTAAAAGTTCAGCGAATTCGCATATAGATGATATTTTTGATATTACATCGTGCAGCATTGCCTTTACCATAACCATTTGCAAAAGAAATTCTTTTGATATATCTTCACTATACTTTTTCTGTAGTGCTTCTGCAGAATTTACGATATCATGTTCCGTTATTAGCATTAATTTATTTGGATGGATGCAGGAAAATAATTGTGTCAGTTCTTCGACGACATCCATAACTTTTGTAAATATATTGACCCGAAAAATGTCTTCGCTATTGTCAAAACTGATCAAATCTGTCGATAATTCGTCAAAACGCCTCTTCACAATTTTCCGTCTTTTCTGAACAAATATAACACTAATCTTCCATGTAGTCGTTATTTCTACTGCTTCAACTTTTGCTGAATCAAAAATATTTCTATACCGTTTTAAATTTTTGCTGGCATTTTCTAGAGATGTTGAAGCAGTCATCAGATCTAAATTTTTGGTTTGCAGCTATTTTGATGGTATATTTACTTCACTCAGTATTTTAGCCAAAATCACGCATAAAAAAACAAATTCGAAAGTGCTCATATTTTTTTGTATCCTTAATGCTTCTTCGCGCTCTTCACGTTTTTTACTTGTTATCGATATCTCGGATAAAGCTTTCATTATATCGAGAAAGCAGATTTTAACAGCCAATAGCGAAGTATATCGTCCTGCCCAGCGCGTTGGATTTAACCTTTTTAATGTTATTTGTGATTCTCCTGTAAATTTTGATAGTAGATCCCATCTGTTTATGCTATTTCCAAAAAATGAATAGACATCTTCCAGAGTTATAAAAAATGAAGAAACTTCAATACAACATTTAATAGCATCGTTAATAACAAGAATTAAATTATGAGCTGCGCAATGTATGTACATAGCATTGGGTTAATTTTTTTTTAAAGGGCCTGAACACCATTGTATATTCCACTCATAACGTTCGCACCATCATAACCTTGACCTCTACAGTTACTTAATTTTATATCATGTATTTTTAGTAGATTTAAAATTTCTTCATGAAGTCTAGCCGCAGTGTGATTATATATTTCTATGAATCCCAAGAAAACTTCTTTTACTTCAATTAATTTGGCCTTTAACGTATCTAAATACTTATTCTACGTCGTCGTATTATACGTCGTATCTTTTATGATGGTATAAAAAGGTGAACTATTAATATCGGCAGTAAGAGTATTTCTTAAATGTGTTGCAAGACAATGTACGACTTCATTTTGAATTTCATGGCTTAAATATTTTACAGAACCATTTGGCATATTTATAACTTGGTTTCTTACATTATCATACTTAGCTAAAAGTCGAACTCGGGTTAAAAAATTGCCATTATATTCATTGTCAAATGTTTCACGATGACCACGAAAAGCTAAAGAATTTTTACAAAGTGATAATGTTATATTTACTATTCGCTCTAGGACTTGCACCCAAAATTTTGATTCGTATCGTATTTGTTCCTCTATATCTTTATCAATGGTTTCATTGTGTCGCCATTTTTCATAAATACAACAAGCAAAAATATTTTGTTGGCTATTTTCGTGAATTTTAATTTTCTTAGAGAGACCACGCCAATCTCCGATACCACGTTCACGCCAGTTGTCCGTTGCCTTTCGTTCTTCTGAGAAAAGCAAACAGGGCTCACAATACACGGCATCAAGTTTCGGGGAATAGCAAAGCCACATTCTTTCTATAGATCCATATTTTGTATTAGTTTTATAATATTCCTTGGAAAACCTACTGTTTTCTTGCATTGGTCCCGTATAAAAGGACCTTTTTAACGACATGATTCAGATAATACAATCATTTTTTTAATATCTTTAGTAAGTGTTTTACCACGATAATTCGCAATGTCGCTAGAAAACAATTCGCTTGATATTGCTTAATCAATTTGGTTAATATTGTCATTCGTATCGTTTGAAGCTTCATTTTCTTCATTTTGGTAGTTTCTTGCCAAGGTTTCTGCTATATCATGTTGTTGTACTGACTCATTTATAAATACCACATCTACAGATGCTGGACTTTCCACTACCGTTTCCTTTTCAAAAAACTTCGTCAGCTTCGGTAATTTAGCTAAACTAGCTTTTGTTTCTTTTAATTTTCTTCTTTTTGCTGCACCGCTTGTGCTACTTATTTTTATTCCATTTTAAATAACTAAATTATAAATTTACAAATACCTATGTTATTATTAATTTTTAAATATTACAAATTAATATATTAATTACCTTTTCTTAATTAGAATTTCATTTATACCAGTCGAATATATATTAACACTTGTATCACATAAATAAATTCGATTCAGTAGCTTATTACCAAGAAATTTGTTGATTAAATAAATATATTGAAGACTATACTATAGTAATTCAGAAAAAATAATAAATTAAAAATTGAATAATAGAACTAACTGAAACTTTAACTTATGAAATTGCAAACTTACACTTAAGATGCAACAAATTATAACTTTTGGGTAACTCAATCTTACACATTAGATGGAAGCATGTTCCATATTCAGTTTTGAGCTACCTAGGAATTTCCACTGTGTAGTAGTGAGCACTTGAGGCCTGGTGTTGCGTTGGAATTGTTCAAAGAGAGACATTATTGATTTTAATTCAATAGAGCAAATTTCAATATCTACAAGATATCTATAAAAGAGAGTTAAAGCTCCATTATTACGCGAGTGCTAAGACAGGCGAAAGTAACCTAGACGAAAGGGTCGCCAATTAGGCGTAAAGCGCTATTTTGAATTTTTGTCCAGACCACTGTATGATTTTTCCCTGGAATCTCAGAATAGGGGTTATTTGATCTCTTTTGCAAGATATGCAACAGCTTTTTCTTGGAAGTGTTAAACTCACCTCTGTTAGTTTTACTCCATTCAGATATTTTTTCTAGTTCGTGATTGACTGAGCTAGCCATCAGATTTTTCTTTAAACTGATTGCGGCCGAATCGCCATTTGATTTTTTTTAAAAGATGTAGGATGCCACTAGAATACTGTCATTGGCAAAACCTTGGATTCGATTGAGGGTGGAAGAGAGCAAATAATTGATCAAAATCAAAAACAGAGTGGGAGATAAGCCGGAGCCTTTTGAGACACCAACAATTATTTCATGAGTGTCGGATATATGACTGTCAACAAGAACACTAATACGACGATTCGAAAGGAAATCCTCAATCCATGTACAAAAACGCTTACCCAAACCAATTGCCTGACGTTTACCCAAAAGATCTCTATGCCATACTCGATCAAAAGCTTTTGAAATGTCTAGAGAACAACCTCAGATTCACCAGAGCAGTGAATTTTGATGTTAAGCTTTTCGCAAATGCAAGTTAAAAGATCGGCTGTCGAACGTTGGCTTCTAAAACCATATTGCCGATCGTTTAAAAAACGCGAGCTTAACAGAAATATCAAAAGTCTTTTGTTAATCAGGGCTTCCATTATATTGGAAAGGATCGAAATGGCAGTTGGTCTGTAGTTTAAGGGGTCGCTTTTGTCATCTTTTTTGGGAATTAGCTTGAATTCCGTCAGGACCTGTGGACTTATTCACATTCAGATTCATCAGAACTTTCACTACCGTACGAGTCCTAAATAAAACCCTTTAAAGAATTCTAACCCTTGAAGGATCAACTGAAAGGAGTACTGGAGGTGTTTGTGCGGTAGGAGGAACTGTGGATTAATTATTTTTTGTCTCAACCTTTGGTTGTAGAGAAATTTTTGCTGATTGATAATTCTCTCGCAATTATTTCTGGTCACTTTTTAGTCCGGAAGTGAAGACTCCGATACATTTGCCTTATACTTTTTAAAATATTCCTCTTTAGAAGCGATTGCCCTTTTAAAAATGTCATTAAACCATGGCTTGCATTTCGGTTTAATTGTTTTAAATGAACTAGGAATGAATAGCTTCATAACTACCATATTTGTTTTACTAATGGCATTTGCAGCAAAGTCAACGTTTCTGTGGCGAAAGCACATTGCCCAATCGAAACGCCCCAAGAAACTGTTTAGGCCTACCCAGTCAGTCCGGTTGTAGTGCCAGACCATTCTCTTAGGGAAGATGTTTCGGCTGGACCATGAGCTTATATGGAAACTAGATATAATAAGGCAATGATCAGAACCCTCAATTGGCGAGTTAACAGAAATGTTATATTTTTCTGGATTTGTGGTCAGAAATAAGTCCAATAGATGCTCATTTTGATTATTACGGTCAGGAATTCTATTTGGACTTTTTGCAAGTTGAGAAAGTTGGAAAAAATTTGAGAATAATTCAACTTGCTTGCCTTCCGGGGAATTGTGACTAGAAAAACTGAACCAGTTTTTGTTGTGGACATTGAAATCATCTGCAATAACTATCTCACATTGTGGGTTCTCTTCCAAGGTTTTCTTGATAGTGTCAGATAACTGTTCAATCACCATAGGGGTGATCTGTAGAAAAAACAGGAAAAGATTGTGGTGTTTCCAACACGAAAGTTTACCCAAACATAGTGGAATATTGGTTTGGAGTTTTTGGAGTCGTGAAGGGTGCTGAAGACCACATCAGAACGAATATATAAAGTGACACCTCGGTGTGGGATGAAAAGCAGAACTAAGAATAGCCGTTGAAACTATAATTAGTGGCATCGCATTTAACCTGGGTTTCGCTTAGGACTAATATAGCTGGTTTTTCTGGTTGGAGGTGAGCTTCATCTGATTGCAAATTACATGCTAAACCTCTGATATTGAAAAATTAAATTTGTCACCATTGGCAATTTGTGGGTGGAATGGGAGTTGGGGAAAAAATTTTTTATTGTTTTCAAAATAAATAAATAAATAAAATTATGAACAAAAAGAAAAAAAAAATTAGAATCATATCGTACATCAAACATTTTACACAAAAAATAATTAGAAGCATTGGAAAAATTAGAAAATGCCAGTACTAAATAAATGACAAATATGCCAAACGAAATCCTAGGTACTACAGTCGTTTGGCCTAAATTTGATCATAAACTTCTAAAATCCGAAACCATTGCCCCATCTAGACCATAAGTAATCTCCCAGTTCTTTCATTACTTGTAACATAATGTTTAAATTTCATCAAAATAGCGGCATTAGTTTTTGAGTTATGGTGTTTTTTAGATACATGTTCGTTAGCCCTTAAACTGATCAAAAGTTCCAGAACCCAAACACATAGTAAGAGATCCTTTCGGGGAATCGGTTTTTGGAACTACCGGATAATGACACTGGTCAACCTGATCCAAAAATTAAAAAAAGATCTAGAGGACAAAATATAACAGGCGAAATATTTCCAACCTTACCTCAGGTAAATAAACAGGAAAAAGTTTTAAAAAGCTTCGGAGTGGAAACCATCTCATCCTGGTAAAATCCCAAAAAGGGGCAGAAAAATTTGTCAAAACCAAAAATTTTGGCGGTCTATGTACCATATCAGCAAAACTTCACGAGACATTGAACTCAACAAAAGGTACGATTTTTGATAAAAATTTTGGTGAAACTTCCGGAAAGGGGTTGTGAGCTATCAAGATGACGTCATCACATAACGGTACTAAATATCTCAAAGTTTTCGAATATATATACCATTAGTGGCGATGGCGCCATCTAGTGGTCGAAAAATGCATTACAAAATGTTCCTAAGATTTTGTAGCATTTTTATTAAAATGTTATATTTTTCCTGTTAGTCCATAAACTGGAACCAACTACTTACATTATTGTAGGGCATGATATTGTCTTTCATAAACATCTTGTTTCATCTGGATCGGTGCTACCATTTTTGAGATATTGCAATTTAAAGTGAAAATTTAAAAAAAAAAAAAAAAAAAAATCAAACTTTCAAAAAAACTACTATAACTGTGAAATTTTCAAAAACACCCTGTATTATTATTATACCATTAGAAAGGTCTCTTAAAACTCTTTCCAACGGTATATAATAAGTATGGCATATGTTGACAAATAGCCCCACCAGAGAACATAAATGCAAAAATGACGCAACAATTTTATTAAAAAATACATTTTCATACTTTATTTATCATAAATTTATTTTGCCTTTTTGTTTTCCATTTGAAATATTTATTTTAAAATTTAAGAATGTACTTTATAGTTTGATACAATATTGAGTTGGGTTTTGTTTAGAGGATTTTTGAGGTATTTATAAGTATGTAAAGTATAATTAGAAAGGACCTTAGAGTTGGTTATAAAGTCAGAATTATACGCTTTTTCCAGAATATTTATATACTAAGATTTTGAAGATTGACAGGGTTTTGAGTTGGATATAAAATTACGCTTATACTGTTCCAACAACCTGTACAACATTCAAATGCGAAATAAAGCCATATCGAGAATTTTTTTACGTATGGCTTTATTTCGCATTTGAATGCGAAATAAAGCCATATCATTTTCTAAAATTTTACCAAATAAAGCCATATAGTAAAATTGATACAAATTCTAACACTAAAATGAAAAGAATGGTATAAGAATTCGGATACCTAATTCATTCAAAAAATTAATAAGTTCCTAATTTTTTTTAATACACTGTAATAAAACATGTTAAATAATATTATATTTTCATTACGGGGGCTGCCGCCCCCGAACCCCCGCTAACTCAATTATTTAAGCTAGATTTTGAATCCAACACTAAAATGAAAAGAATGGTATAAGAATTCGGATACCTAATTCATTCAAAAAATTAATAAGTTCCTAATTTTTTTTAATACACTGTAATAAAACATGTTAAATAATATTATATTTTCATATCATTTGCCGCCCCGAACCCCCGCTAACTCAATTATTGAAGCTAGATTTTGAATCCAACACTAAAATGAAAAGAATGGTATAAGAATTCGGATACCTAATTCATTAAAAAAATTAATAAGTTTCTAATTTTTTTAATACACTGTAATAAAACATGTTAAATAATATTATATTTTCATTACGGGGGCTGCCGCCCCCGAACCCCCGCTAACTCAATTATTGAAGCTAGATTTTGAATCCAACACTAAAATGAAAAGAATGGTATAAGAATTCGGATACCTAATTCATTAAAAAAGTTAATAAGTTTCTAATTTTTTTAATACACTGTAATAAAACATGTTAAATAATATTATATTTTCATTACGGGGGCTGCCGCCCCTGAACCCCCGCTAACTCAATTATTGAAGCTAGATTTTGAATCCAACACTAAAATGAAAAGAATGGTATAAGAATTCGGATACCTATTTAATTAAAAAATTAATAAGTTTCAAATTTTTTTAATACACTGTAATAAAACATGTTAAATAATATTATATTTTCATTACGGGGGCTGCCGCCCCCGAACCCCCGCTAACTCAATTATTGAAACTAGATTCGGCAATCCTGCTTTTGAATCCAACTCTAAAATCCCTCCTAATTGAGAATCCCACATATACACATATATAAATATTCTGGAAAAAGCGTAAAACCCTGCTTTTGAAACCAACTCTAAAACTCCTTCCTAACTATTTAAATAAAAAAGTTTGGAAAATTAAATTGCTTCTATTTTCACAAATAAAATTACTTCTGATTTTGTAGCCTAAGGGCCTTTCTAATTATATTTTTACATACATATTTAAATAAAAAAAATTTTAAAACTTTGAGGTTGTCACCTCCAAAATCCCTCAAAACAAATTGTCAGAACCAAACTCAATATTGTATCCAAACCTAAAATGCATTCTTACATTTTTAAATTTGCCAAAAAGGCAAAATAAATTTATGACAAATAAAGTATGAAAATGTATTTTTTAATAAAATTGTTGCGTCATTTTTGCATTTATGTTCTCTGGTCAGGGCCGGCGTTTTCATATGCACAGTATGCACAGTAAAACAGGGCGCCAGAATTTAAGGGCGGCAAATTTTCAATTGAAATTAAAAAAAAAAATTTTTTTATCTAACAAAAAGTTATATAATAATAAAATAAGTATTGAAAAAATGTATTCGAAATTTGTTTTTTCAATATCATATAAAATAAAGCATGTTTTATTTTTTACCTATCTACCTACATTTTATAATTTAAGGAACAGCGATTTTTTGGTGTTCATTTGTATTTATTGTGGTTATCAAATTTTTTCCATAGATTAGAGAATAAGAAAATAAAATAATATAAGTTCTCTTTCACAGCAGCTATCATAAAAATATTGAAAGAGTAATTTATTTTTCTCTTTTCTAAATTCTTCTAATAAGTAATAACATTCCTCCTAACATTCATATTAACAAGCTATTGAACAAAATTATCAATTTAAAAAAAGTGCACCTTATACAACAACAAAATCTATAAGACCAAAAAATAACATTTTTATTTTTGTACTACATTTTCTAATTTAAGGAACAGTGATTTTTTGGTGTTCATATGGCTTATTGTGGTTATCAAACTCTTTCCATAGAATAAGAAAATAATATAAGTTTTCTTTCAACAGCAGCTATCATAAAAATATTGAAAGAGTAATTTATTTTTCTCTTTTCTAAATTCTTCTAATAAGTAATAACATTCCTCCTAACATTCATATTAACAAGCTATTGAACAAAATTATCAATTTAAAAAAAGTGCACCTTATACAACAACAAAATCTATAAGACCAAAAAATAACATTTTTATTTTTGTACTACATTTTCTAATTTAAGGAACAGTGATTTTTTGATGTTCATATGGCTTATTTTATTACAGAATCAGAAATGAGAAAATAAAATAAGTAAATAACATACTACTCTTTCAAATTTCAATATAAATTATTGAAATAAGAGCAATTTATTTTTATTCTTTATCTTTTATTCTTTTCTTTCTTATTCATTATTCTCTTAAATTTTTCTTTGATTATGTTGTATTCTTATTCTTTTGATTCTTACTTTATTAATTGAGATTTGAGAACATTATAATAATAGCTGTGTTGTGTGTAATGTGTATATATAATACGCATATAAATATAATACTATACTAATACTACATATATTTGTATAAATATACAAATACCATGGTCCATGATTAGAGAATTAGAACAAAAAACATTATTAATTCTTAAAAAATGTTAAATGTTATTATTTTTAGTAGGTACATGAAATATTTTTATATGGTGGAACAAAAAAAAAACACTGTTCTGTGTGTTATTTCTTAAAAAATGTTATTATTTTTAGTAGGTACGTACATGAAATATTTTTATATGGAGGAACAAAGAAAAAACACTGTTCTGTCATCTGTGTGTTATTTTCTTAAAAAATGTTAAATGTTATTATTTTTAGTAGGTACGTACATGAAATATTTTTATATGGAGGAACAAAAAAAAAACACTGAATTATAAATAATTATATTTATAATCTATAGAGTATAGAAATAATAAAAAAAAAGTTTTATAGTACCTACCTACTAGATTAGCATGTTAATTTTTTTTAATGCATTTTTTATTTAAACTGCCTTTTTAATGTCAAATCAAATTATTTTTCAAATATTATTAATTAAATACATATAATACATATTAATTAAAACATTTGAAAAATTTAAATATCTAAATTTTCATTTTTTAAAAGTTATAAAAATTTTATTGTTTGATTGTTTTTTTTTTTAAATTTAGTGCAGTAAAGCTTAAAGATATTGTAATTTGTAAGAAAAACCTACTTTCTCCACTATTGAAACATTAGAATTTATATTTGAAAAAAAATTAGAAATATTATTTCCCAATTTAGTTATAGCTTTAAAAATTCAACAATACCTATTACAGTAGTTTCAGCAGAACGTAGTTTTTCAAAATTAAAAATTATAAAAAATTATTTGAGAACAACAATGACTCAAGATAGATTAGTAGGATTAGCAACTATATCAATTGAAAGCGAACTTCTTGAAAATTTGGACTACGAAGAATTAGTTAACGACTTTGCAAAAATAAAAGCGCGTAGAATTAAATTTTAGTATTTTAAATTTTTTCATAATGTTTTAATTAATTTTAACTTTTTTAATAATTTGTTATCGGTTAAAATTTTTGTTATTGAGGATTATACCTCCGTGGGACACCTCTTTAAAAAAAATGCATTGAAAGTTCTACCTCAAGGATGATGTGGAAACGAACTTTTCCAGGGCGGCGTTTTCAAAAAGTGCACAGGGCGCCAAAAAGCGTAGCGCCGGCACTGTCTCTGGTGGGGCTATTTGTCAACATATGCCATACTTATTATATACCGTTGGAAAGAGTTTTAAGAGACCTTTCTAATGGTATAATAATAATACAGGGTGTTTTTGAAAATTTCACAGTTATAGTAGTTTTTTTGAAAGTTTGATTTTTTTTTTTTTTTTTTTTAAATTTTCACTTTAAATTGCAATATCTTAAAAACGGTAGCACCGATTCAGATGAAACCGGATTTATATGAAAGGCAATATCATTCTCTACAATATTTTATGATGTTGGTTCTAGTTTATGGTCTTACAGGAAAAATATAGCATTGTAATTAAAATGCTACAAAATCTTAGGAAATTTTTGTAATGCATTTTTCGACCACTAGATGGCACCATCGCCACTAATGGTATATATATTCGGAAACTTTGAGATATTTAGTACCGTTATGTGATGACGTCATCTTGATAGCTCACAACCCCTTTGCGGAAGTTTTGCCAAAATTTTATCCCAACAAGCCAAGAAGAAATTCTGATCGATCTAAAAGATCAAGGTGTTGCTAACGTTCACAAATTCCCAAAAATAACTGACGGAAAAAGTAATTATACCGGCCTTATACTTTTAACCTTTAACAAACTTAAAATTCCAAATAAAATTGATATTGCCTGGTATCAAGTTAAAGTAAAAGAATACTTTCCAAAGCCAGTGCGGTGTAAAAATTGCCAACTCCTTGGACACAGCCAAACATTGTGACAATCCCGCGAACTGTGTAAACTGCAGTCTTCCGCCACATCAACCTTCAAATTGCACTAGAACAATGTGTTCTAATTGCCTTGGAAAGCACCCAACAAAAAAATATATTGAAAATCCAAAGCTCGCAGAATTTACAACCAAAAAAATATAACTCCAATAAATAACTCACAAAGTTATTCATCTATATTAAAAAATATTACATCACAAAAAAATAATGATAACCAACCAAAACAAACTCTAAATAAAATTCATCAAACACTTTCAAACATTTTTAATCACAGTAATAATCCAAACGAACAAAACATTAAAAGCCTTACTCAACCAAAAAATCAAAATAATAAACTAATTGAACAAAATAATAATCTAATTGGACAAAGTAATAATCTAATTAAACAAAATAATAACCCAAGCTTTTCAAATATAATTTCCTATCCTATTACTCCAATAATAAATGAAATAGAAAATGATAAACAATTTCAAAATAAAAACAATAAAATAGAAAGAGAAAAAAATATATTTAAAAATAATTCAAATAAAAACTCTACAATTCTCAATAAAGTTAATTTCCCAGTAAACTCACTAGCCGCAACACAAGCCACACGAGCAAATTCAACCGGTAGCAATGACAACTTGATAACACCAACTCTTAAAAGAAACAAACGAAGAGTTTATTGACCTCTCGGATGTTTCTGATATATAAACAAAATATCAATTTTAAGAGTACAAATAGTAAATTTATAAAATATATAAATTATAATATATTAAACAAAAAAAAAAAAAAATCAATTCATTTCTTATTTTATATTCTTCTCTTATCTTTCTCTTTATAATCTGCAATAATATATATTGTTCAGTTAATTTTACGTTATTTATAATGCTTTATATTCTTAAATTTATTTTATAAGACAATTATAAAAAAATTAAACAATTAAAAATTAATAATAAATTACAAATCGAAATAAATTTTTTTAAAAAAGTAAAAAACTTCAAAAATCAAAATTCTTCTTTTTCTTTTTCTATCATTTCTTAAGTTTCTCTAGAATTTTAATCTTTTCTAATTTTACTTTATTTATAATTCTTTATATTTTTAAATTGAATATAAAAGACTATTATGATAAAGAATCTGAAATTCTGAATAAATTAAAAATTCCAATAAACTTTAAAGAAAGGCAAATAATTCTGCAGAAATGCAAAAAACTTGTCAAATTTTCCAATATCTTAGAGTAGTCCATTCCCAAAAATTTTTCTTATATCTCAAAATAAAAACAAATAAATACCAATTATAGATACCTCGTAGGGACGAACACTTGTTCCATTGAAATCAAACAATTAATGCCTCCCCTGAAAGTTTTTCAACGTGAAACAAGGAGTGCGACAGATGCTCACCCTACACTGTTGAATTAGTAAGATGGCGAAACACGCCTTATGGAAATTCGTTTGTTCTGCGCACATCGCGATTATGGAATCAGTTACCATGTAAGGTGTTTCCCAAAGTTGGTAGTTTTTATATATCCGATCCAATAAAGTTTAAGAAAAACATTGACATCCATCTTCATGACTTTCCTTTAAATTAATTCCTTCATCCATCATAATTCAAATTCCTAAATCCTAATCCTAACCCTAATTTCCTTCCCAATCCCGATCCTAAAAACCAAACAATACATTTGTATTTAAGGTCCATACCAAGTTTGGTTTTAAAAAAAATGGGTGGTTTTAGTTGGTTAAAGCCCAACACTCCCCAGATGAACCCCGTACATTGATTCTGGGCGGCTTTCGATGCTTTTCATCAACCCCCGCAAAAAAAAAAAATTTAAGAATTTCACTACTTTTTCAATGAGTAAGATAAATAACAGAACAATAAACGATATAGTACAATGGAATATTCAAGGCTATCATAACAACAAACCATTTTAAGAAGTACTAATAGAAAAATATAATCCATTAATTATAGCTTTGCAAGAAACAAATATACATAAACCTATCATTAATGACAAGTATAAACACTACATATGTCTACTACGGAAAACGCACCACAGGTGCGGAGGTTTAGGCTTCTTGATCGGCTCCGGTATAAAATTTGAACAAATTCAATTAAATACACCCCTTCAAGCTATCGCTATCAAAACTAAATTACCAAATTTTAAAGAAAATATCACTATTATTAACGTCTATCCAGAAAACGAACTTAAGCTCGAAAGCGCGGATTTAGATCAATTAACGTCACAAATATCCACTCCATACCTAATCTTAGGAGACATGAATGCTAGAAGTCAAACCTGGGGAGATAGAATAATAAACCAAAGATAAGTGCAGTCATAGATGGACGGACAGATGACAATGGCGAAGTTTGCATTATAAATGATGGTTCTCCAAAACTTTTAAATACCAGAGGAACTCTGACATGCCCAGACCTCACAATAGCCCATACATCAATAGCATATCAACTAAATTGGAAAATTGGAGAAAATCTGAAAGGATACGACCACTACCCTATAATTATTAACAATAGAAACAAAACAATTATAAAGAAAAAAACAAAAAACAAAACCAACTACAATACAAGGGAAGCAAACTGGGAGCAATACAGAAAACTTATATATATATTTTTCAAAAACAAGAACAATCAGAAAACATCAACCAAGAAGCAGCCTTTCTCACGAAAACTATAAGATACGCAGCATAAATTAAATGCCAATAATATTGTCAAGAAAACAAATAAACAAACCAGCATGGATGAATAACTTACATTATGCTGAAAAATACTACAAAAAAATACATAGAAAGGTTAACAAAATTACAGTAAAGTGTACAGTACTGGGAAGCTGGAAAATGGCAGAACTTAGACCAATATCCAAGCCAGGAAGAGATCCAATATACCAGGGAAATTACAGATATATTTCTTTGTTAAGCACAACTAGCAAAGTACTGTAGAAAATAGCAGCAAGAAGAATAAGCTCTCTAATAAAATACATTCTACCAGATGAAATACATGGTTTCAGAGAACATAGTGGTACTAGTACGTTGAATCAAAAATCTTAACCAAGGATTACCACAAGGCTCACCCTTCTCAGTACAATTCTTTAATTTATACATTCAAAGTTTAAGCACAAAACTCTTGGAAATCGAAGAGATAGAGCACCTCATATATGAAGATAATTTAATAATCACTGCAACAGGAGACAAGTCACACAGAGAAAATGCTTTACAAAGAGCATTGAATCTAATGGACAACTGGGCTTTAAGTACAGGTGCTTATTTTTCACCCAAGAAGACCGAAGCCCTACATGTTTGCAGAAAACGAATTTGTCAAAAGTCAGTTATTCACCATCAAACCGAACCTGTTCAATTTGCAAATGACCTAAAAATACTTGGGCTCACCTTCAGCAGAAATCTAAAACTTAACAAACATGTGGAAAATACAGTCGCAAATATGAAAAAATCAAACAACCTCTTAAAACTTATATGCCGCAAGTATGTAGGACCACCCCCAGAAACCGCAGCTCGAATAGCAAAAAGCATACAGTTTGGAAAACTAAACTTCGCATAAACCATCTACGCATTTACCACGAAGGGAAACTTAAAAAAACTGCAAACGGTAATAATTCAAGCGGCGAGAATAGCAACTGGGGCTATCAGACCAACAAGGATCGATGCCCTATTATCAGAGGTGAACTTTTCAAGAGTGGAACAGAGAAGAGATCCACTAGCACTTAGACTAATAGCAAAAGGCGCCTACAACAATACACATCCGCTATAATAATTCAAGCGGCGAGAATAGCAACTAGGGCTATCAGACCAACAAGGATCGATGCCCTATTATCAGAGGTGAATTTTCAAGAGTGGAACAGAGAAGAGATCCATTAGGACTTAGACTAATAGCAAAAGGCGCCTAAAACAATACACATCAGCTATATAAACTAACTAATGCAGCTCTACGAGAAGAAGCACAAGTTCCAAAAAATTCAGCTTTTTCAAAAGTATTAAATAAAATAGAGGAAATAGAACTAGAAATGCTTACTCATCAAGAGGCACAAGAAAGAGACCAGCATTTATGGGGAAACTGGAACCAATGGGTGGGTATATGCAAGAATGGCAGAAAACAAGAAATCTGAAACAGATGAAGAAACATACAGGAAACTCTTTAAAGAACACCGGGAGCAAACCAAAACACTAATACCAATGTTTACTTATGCCACAAAAGGAATAAGAGGAGTGGCTATAGCCATAATAGAAAACGAAAAGTTACTAAAAATCACCCTACTGCCCGACTACTATCATATATATGTAGCGGAGGAAATGGCTCTACTGGAAGCTGTCAAAGAAGCCCAGGATAGGAATAAAAAATACGTAATATATACTGGCTGCCTTAGTGTGGTTAGAGCAGTCAAAAGCCAAACAACATCTAATCAGCAAATAAATAATATTAGAAAAATTATAATAAAAAATAAAGGAAAAACTCAAATCGCCTGGATACCAGGGGACGTAGGAATAAGTGGAAATGAAATGGCAGACAAGGATGCAAAAAATGCATTAACGAGCCCAATTACATTTTCAGATCTTAGATCATACACAATGATTAAAAAACGAATTACAAAACACATTCAAAATATAAGACAACAAGAATGGGACTGCTCAACTTCCTTTAGGAAGAAAATCTTCCCAAACCTTAAAGAAACCAAAAATATCAATAAAGGAAGTAGAGAAACAGGAATAAAGCTGCCCCGGATTAGAATGAGGTTGCACTCTATACACAAATTAACACATATTCACCGGAGAAAATCCTCCCACTTGTCGATTTTGCAACAATACTGTAACAATAAAACACTTATTTCTAGAATGTCCGGAAACACTTAGAATCTGGGCCAATGAATCTAACCCAATCACAACAACAATAACAGAAAATAGCAAAAACCAGCATTAACAAAATAATAAAACTATTAGAACACCATGAAATATGGAAAGAAGTATAAAGCCACAAAGAATAAAACACACACTAAATAAAAAGTATAGAAGTTTTTTTTGAGCTGGCCCACATGTCCTTATGGCAACCGGCCCAAACTAATTAATAAATAAGAATAAATAAAATAAATAAATAAATAAATTTAATAATATGAATAATAGAATATAATCCCAATGCACTCAAGAAAACCTGTTAACAAAAATATATTGTTTGAGCTTCAATGTTGAAGTTTAATTTTGGAAAAACATACACAATTGAATATGTTACTGTTTTTTTATGAAAAAATGTTTAAAACTAAGAGACAGCTTCCTCAATTCAATAAACCCCTTTAACATATGTTGAAACATAATGCCACAGCTTTAAATTTTGTTTATTTGTAAAAAAAGTATGAACCTGTATTCAAGTTACAGGTGTTTAAAAATAGCAAATTTTCAATTGTCAAACCCTTACAGCTCTTAAACTGGGGACGTACTAATTTTTGAGGTTCTAACTTCTCCCAAAATTTCAAGACCCTAGCTTGAACTGTTTATAAGATATGTGTGGCCAAAAATTTTGCATAAATTGGGTTTCTCATAGTTTTAAATTTTAGTACCGTATGGCAACCCTAAACATTTGTCTTTTAAAAATTTATAAAGTTTATAAAACAAGCCATCTTTTTCCATTTTCAGATTGAAAATATACGTAACATAACTCCTGTTATAATAATTTAAATATAGGGCTTTTTCCAAATCTGGGGGGCTATAACTCTGTAACAGGTGGGACTACAGAAAAAGTTCTTCTACGAAATTAGTTTTTTTGCAATACCTACCCGTGGCTAAATTTCTTTGCTCTACGAGTTTTACAAACAGTGTAAAAGTTTTTGTAAACATATGGACGGACGGACGGACAGAGTGAAGCTATATAGGCACATTTTTACAAAAATTTTTGAAAATTTACTAAAAATCCTGAGCGTAAAAATAATGTTTAATGAATTTATTCGCATTTACAAAACAAATATTTAAATAAAAACTATTCCGAATTAAACCTTACAACCTAAAAATTATTAGATTTCATAATCCTCGCTCTATTCGACCGCTTGGTTACTTATACTTTACTTTTGACTTTAATTTTGACAAAAAGGGCACCTGAATTAGCATTAGTTTCTAGCCTTTTATTATATGTGTATATTAGATTAGAATGAAAAGAAATTTGTAATACCTCAACATTTAAATTAACATTTTAATAATGTTTTATTTTTTGTTTAAGTTTATGTCTGTAAATATATTTAAAAACATTAATGTCAACTTGCCTAAAGAGCCGACAAAAAATTGATACAAGTGGTAAATGATGTACATCGTTCGCAGGCTTATCTTAGTGGACAAAATGGAGGAGCTTCGAAAAAAAAATGAATTAATTATTAAAGAAAGCACTGAGCTGAAAAATAAAATGAATATTATGGAAAAACAACTAAATATAATGGAAAACATTATTAAAAAAAACAACAGAAGAAAACAAAAGCAACATAATAATTTCCGAGCTTCCAGCTAATATAAAAGATCCGCGGGGAGTTGTGCTGAAAGCTGGTCAAAAGTTGAGCTCAAGTATATCAAAAGAAAACATTGTCACCATCACAGAACTAAAAAGCTAAAGTAATTGTATATTCAGTCAATAAAAATAATAATAACAAAAACCAATCACTATACTTGTTGAAATTAAATTCCCAATCAACTAAACTTGATCTTATGACTAAAAAAAAAATTAAAAAGTATTTTTACTTCGGAGCTTGAAATTGATCCTCCAGGAAATCACCAAGTGTTCTTTCGCCATCATCTCACAGACTATCAAACAAAACAATATAATCAAGCAACGCAAATTAAAATACATCATCAATGTAAGTACCTGTGGGCTAATAACATCACAATATATATTAGGAAGGCCGACAACACAAAGGACTATAAAATACAAAATAATAATTACATTCATTTTATTACAAATAATCTATCTAATTAAATTTAACTTAACAATAATTTAAAAAAAGTATTCCAATAATATTAATAGCAGTTATATTTGTATAATTCTTTCCTATATTTATCATCAATATCAACATATTTATATTATTCATAAATTTTTATACCTTATTTACTCGTTTTATGCATTAATTTATCACTATTACTATAATTACGGGTACATTAACTTACTGTTAATATCTATATTTTATTATTTATTTATTTAGTTATTTTTATACCCTACACCTATAGAATAGGTAAAGTTGTATATTAACTTGGTATGGTGTTTGTAACCACCTAAAGGGAGCGAGTTAGATATGGAAAAGTATATATATTTGTGATCAGCGTGACCTCCTGAGTCGATATAGCTATATCCGCCCGTAGACACGATAACACGAAAAATAATGGAGCTATCTTGATGATATTTTAACTGTAGGTTACTAGGACTGAAAGTACGGCGGGGATTGCAAATGGACGAAATCGGCCCATGGGTTCGGATTCTGGACATTTAATCGGTCCAAGGGTTAACAAACATATAGTAAAAATCATGATTTTTTGAGTGAGTGTTTTTTACAAGTGCACGCGTTTGTTTTGGTTATATTTAAAATAAAAAAATTAAAATATTTATTGACAATTAAAATTATCAAGTTTACAAAAAAAGATTAATTTAATAGTGTCTCTTTATTTAAAATAGAACAAGTAAAGAAACAGTCAGTCGGTGCAACCGACTTAGAAATACCCTACACCTATTTGGTTGGTAAGGACATATCCATAAGTCATTTTAACACCATAAAATCTGTTATTAATTTGATCGTAAGACATAGCTAACCAAATTAACTTTATAATACTAAAAACATTTTCTAATTACACTATCTATTAAAAAATATTGCAAATTCTTACTAATTTATCTATTTAAAAATATTAAAAAACAAACAAACTTGAAATAAATGAAAATATATTTATTCCAATTCAATTACAGAATGAAAAAATTCTAATTATTAAATTTTGTGATAAAAAAATAATCAAAGCATATTATATTTAATAATCCAAATTTTTCAAAATTGCAATTATTTTAAATGGTTAGTTTATATACCTAATAGAAAAGCTTATAAACGCAAAATATGCAATAAATGTATTTCTAAAATACAATTACAAATTTAGACTTTTTCATATATCATATATCAAATATTCAAATAAATTTTACATAAATGCAGCAAGTACCTTTAAACATAGCTGAACCACTACAATTAAGTCTAGATTTCGGAGACACATAGGACATAGGAAATATATTCTTTGGCTTTGAAATTAAACTCGACCAGAACCAATTTCCATGGTACTTTCATTACTAGTAACCTAAAGTTCAAATTTCATCAAAATAGCGGCATTATTTTTTGAGTTATGGTGTTTTTAAGATATATGTTTTTTAGTCCTTGAACTTGTCAAGGGTTCCAGAACCCGAAACCATGGTACGATTTCGCCCATATGCAGTCCCGTCATACTTTCAATACTAGTTAACCCTTGTATACAATTGGAACGTTCTATCTTAATTTTAATTTATTAGTTTTATTAATTTCGATGATAAGCTTTTACACATTTGGGGTGTCTAAGAGAGGTCCTGAACCACCAGTTTAAATGATCCCAAATTAGGGGGGCACGGAAAAAATAGTAAAGAACACCCTGGGCCAAATTTGAAGCTTCTACATTTGTTTCAAGTTACTATTTTTATCAATTTCGAAAATATGCTTTAAGGTCCTCGGAACTGAGTGGCTGGTCCCCGACCCACTAGTCCAATGGGGCCCAAATTTCAAAGACACTTACGCAATAGGAAGGGACACCCTGATACCAAAGGTTGGAGGTTATATCTTCATTGGTTTCGGAATTACGTTAGTTTGGCCTAAATTCGATCAAAAAGTTCTCAGTTCCGAACCCATTGTCCAATCCTCACCGTACGTAATCACCGCCGTAGTTTCATTACCAATAACCTACAGCACAAATTTGATGAAGATAGCCTCATTAGTTGTTGAGTTATCGTGAATTTTAATATATGTTCGTTATCCCTGACACCGACTTAAAGGTCCAGAATCCGAACCCATGGGCTGATTTCGCCCTTATACAGCCCGCGCTTTACTTATAGTACTAGTTAACCCTTGTACACTATTTGAACGGTCTATCTTAATTTGAAGTAACTATTTTTAGTAATTTCGATTATAAGCTTTTAAAACTTGGGAGGTCTGCGAGGGGTACTGAACCACCTCTCCAATTGATCCCAAATCAGGGGAACACGCAAGAGATAGTAAAGAACACCCTTGTGGCAAATTGGAAGCTTCTACATTTTTTCAAGTTGTTATTTTTATTAATTTTAAAGATATGCTTTAAGGTCTTCGGAAATGTGTGGCTGGTCCCCGACCCACTACTCCAATGGGACCCAAATTCCCAAGACACTTAGGAAATAGGAAGGGACACCCTGATACCAAATTTGGAGGTTCTATCTTCATTGGTTTCGGAATTATGCTCGTTTGGCCTAAATTCAATCAAAAAGTTCTAGGTTCCGAACCCATGGTTCAATCCCGACCTTACGCAATCCCCGAAGTAGTTTCATTACTAGTAACCTACAGCACAAATTTGATGAAGATAGCGTCATTAGTTGTTGAGTTATCTTGATTTTTTATTTATGTTCGTTAGCCCTTCGATCGATTAAAAGGTCCAGAATCCGAACCCATGGGCCGATTTCGCCCATATGCAATCCCCGCCGTACTTTTAGTCCTGGTAATCTACAGTTAAAATTAGATCAAGATAGCTCCATTATTTTTTGAGTTATCGTGCCTGCGGGCGGACGGACGGATGGACGGACGGACAGACGGACGGACGGATGGACGGACGGACAGACGGACGGACGGACATGGCTATATCGACTCAGGCGGTCACGCTGATCACAAATATATATACTTTTCCATATCTAGCTCGCTTCCTTTAGGTGGTTACAAACACCATACCAAAGTTAATATACCCCTTTACCTATTCTATAGGTGTAGGGTATAAAAAAGCTATATTTATAGTAAATTAATATATGCAAAATTTGCATTAGTAAAAATTAAATTGCAATGACATTTTTTTTAATTTCATAAATCAAATGCAAAATGAGTATAATTTGTCTCGAAAAAAACTGTAAAAAACCTATAAAGAGTACTCAGAGTTTTATATTGTGTGCATTTGGATGTGGTGGATCGTCACATGTAAAATGTACCAAGCTCACCGCTAACGAATTACATATTATAAATGCAAATAATAACATAAAATACTCTTGTGTTAATTGTAGTTAAAAAGGGTTTGAAAGTGTGAATAAAAAAATTGATGAGCTAAAAGCAACAATAGATGAGATGAGTAAAAATAAAAATCATTTGAGTAATAGTGAAGAAATAGAAAAAAACATAAACAATATAAATAAAAGTATAAAGGTATATAAAAATGAAATTCTTGTTGAAATAAAAAAAGACAATAATACAAAAATGCAAAAAGTAGAAACATATGCTGATCAATTAAAATTGCCTATAATTATTAAACCAAAAGAAAATAATCAGAATAGTGAAAAAAGAATTCAAGATATAAAAAATAATATAAATCCATCAGCTCTTGCAGTTGAAGTAAATAGTATTCATGGCTTAAAAAATAATGGTGCGGTATCAATAAGTTGTTTGAATCAGCAATCAGTTGATAAAATTAAGTCAGAAATAGAAAACAAATTTGGTAAAAATTATGAAGTGAAAATACCTTCTTTACTTAATCTAAAAATATTAGTAGTTGGTATGAGTCAAAAACTAAGTGCAGAAGAAATTGTTAAGGCAATTAAAGTCCAAAATAATGTAGAGATAAAAAATATTAAATGTCTTAAAGTTTATGAATCAAAAAAGAAAAAAATAGTATTTAATAATGAAATAATAACGCATAATGTAATAATAGATATAGATTGTAGTACATTTAAATAATTTATTGAAAAAGGAAAAATTAATATTGAGTGGGATCGATGTAAAGTGTATGAGCTGTTAAGTGTACACAGATGCTATAAGTGTTTGGGTTATAACCCTAACGCAGATAAGTGTTCAATTGAATCGTGTTGTTATAAATGTGGCAGTAACGATCATTTAGCAGCAAAATGTACGGAAACTACAAATAAATGTTTAAATTGTGCTAGAGCTAAAATTGATTTAAATCTCGAAAACTGAAGTGTTGATTATTTACCTGAATATTCAAGGTTTAAACAAAAATCTACCAGCATTAGAACACATGAATAGTTTTAATTATTTCGATTTTTTAATTGTGAAACGCATATAACACAAGATATTAATGAAAATAAAATTTTATTAGAAGGGTATAACGTTTATAGATGCAACTCTGTGTCAAGACATACAGGAGGAGTTATGATGTACGTAAGAAATTCCATTAAGGTATTGGCAAAAAAAATTTTTGAATTTTATTATTATATTTTAATTATAATTATAATTATATTTTATTATATAATTATTAAATTTTATTATTATAATAAATTGTGGATTATGCAAAACAAAGTTAAAATAAATAAAGAAATTTGGTACTTTAATGTTTACAAGTTACCAACTAACTTCGGGTGCAATGAATTTTGTGAAATATTTGAACAATGGCTTGAAGATAATGTTATACCATCCAACAAAAATATAATATTCGGTGACTTTAATGTAAATTGGTTTCTTGAAAACAATGACAAAAATAAACTTATAAGAGTTATTGAACTATATAATTTAAATTTTAATTAAAAATAACGCCAAGCTCGAGAAGTCTGATTGATTATGTAGTGTAGTGACAGGTTGTGCAGAAAGAAATAGAATAAAAGTAGAAGATAAAGTCGATTGTAAAATTGCAGATCATCAAGCAATAATAATTCGTATAAATGAAATGAAACAAAACACATTTAAATTCACAGAAATAAATACAATAAAAATAAATACTGAACGATTTAAAAACCTTTTGATCTCTGAAAATTTAAGTAATATATGTCAAATCCAAAAATTAAGTCTATCTGCAAATATATTTAAGAGGACTATCGAAAAAGGTGTTGAAGTATTCAGGAAAAAATTTCGTGTTGGTTTTAGAAAACAAGAATGGTTCACCAAAGAATTAAGATTTCTTAATAATGACAAAACTACAGCATATTGAAGAGCTTCATTGGTAAATGATTCCGGAAGCTGGGAACAATATAGAATGGCAAGAAATAAGTCTAACAAAGTCGTAACAAAAACTAAAAATCAATTAATTGAAAATAAGCTAAAAAATTGCGAGGATGATAATAAGTCAATGTGGAAATCACTTCAAAGGTATATAACAAAGCCATCAAAAATTCAAGAATAGAAAACATTTTTATAAACAACATTGAATTTAATGAACCACTTCAAATAGCAAATGAATTGAACAAATTTTTTATAAGCAGTATCGAAGATATAACTAGAAGCATTAATTTTGTCGAATATATAAACATGATCGAAGAACATCAAAACAGATTTAAGTTTAAAGAAATAAACAAAAGCGAATTGTTAGAAATAGTAAAACAAATGAACAAAAAAACTGATTTCTTGGGTATAAACAATAAGATAATTTTTGACAGTTTCGATCTGTTAGGCGATATCTTGCTTCATATCATTAATATGTCAATGAGACAAGGTAAATTTCCTTTAACGTGGAAGGAAACAATAGTTAAGCCAATACCGAAAATATCTCATCCAAAGTCGCCAAATGAATTGAGACCTATCAACATGATACCTATGTATGAAAAAATTTTAGAAAAGAAATAAATTCGCAATTACAACAATACTTAGAGCAAAACAAAATCCTGTGTAATGAACAAAGTGGTTTTCGTGGTAAACACTCATGTGAAACAGCACTAAGTTTAGTTTTATATGATTGGAAGCTTGCAAAAGAAAATAACCTTGTGGTGGCAACAGTTTTTCTTGACTTTAAACGAGCGTTTGAGACTGTAGATCGCAAGATTTTATTGATGAAGCAGCAGTTTCTTTGATGGTAAAACACAAAGAACAAATGTAAATGGTGAGTTTTCTGACAGTCAATTAATTAATAATGGCGTGCCGCAAGGGACAATTTTAAGTGTTTTGAGCTTTCTAATCCACATCGTAATCATGATATAAAACTGTGTATTAAGTTTTGTAAAGTTATTTTATTTGCTGATGACACTTTAATATACATAGTTGGTCGAGATTTCAAAGAATGCTGCAATAAAATTAACTCAGATCTTGAACATTTATTCAAATGGCTTTGTATGAACAAGCTAAAATTAAATTTAGATAAAACAAAGTACATGATTATAAACGACAGAACAAACGATACTACAAACATAAATATAGCAAATGAAAATATAGATCGCGTAAACGTTATTAAATACCTTGGAGTTTTGATAGAAAAAAATCTGTCATTTAATAATCATGCAGAGTACATTAGCAACAAACTTTCGCAAAAGATTGGCTATTTTGGTCGAATCAGAAATAAATTAACACCTAAATGTGCAATAACTGTATATAACACTATGATTTTACCACACTTTGATTACTGTGCATCTTTATTGTTCTTACGCAATGAAAATAAGAAAGACGGACTTCAAATCCTACAGAATAAAGCGATGCGTGTTATATTAAAATGTAGAAGGAGAACAAATGTGCAATATATGCTGGGAAAATTGAAATGGATTTCTGTACGGCAAAGACTGCATTTTAATGTATTAATCTTCGTTTTTAAAATTAAGCACAACATGTTGCCTGAATATTAAACGAGTTCTATTAGCTATGTCGGAGGAACAGAAAATTATAATTTAAGATCAGCAAGCATGTTCAGATTTATTTTACAAAGGCCTTCATTTGTTCAACGCGTCCAGCTGTAATTCGGTAAATAGACAATTTGGATAAATTTAAAAAAATATTAATACACTATTTAATACATGATGCATTTTGATCATATATTTTAATATTGTTATTTAATTTTCGTTATATAAGTAATTTATTTTCTTTATATAATTTTTTTTAATTTTAAAAACTGTTATTAATATAATCTTTATATACTTAATTTACTTTTTAAAATTTGTTTTAATTTGAAATATTTTATTGAATCTAAAACAGTGCTAAAAAAGTTTTAACAAAACAAAAAAAAAAAGAGGAAAAATATTTATTGTTATTATTTTATAGTATTTTATACATATATATAAAGAAAGTAAAAAAAAAAAAAAAACACAAAATGATAACTCAACAACTTATGACGCTATCTTCAACAAATTTGTGCTGAAGGTTACTAGTAATTAGACCATGGCGGGGATTGCGTACGGTCGAGATTGGACCATGGATTCGGAACCTAGAACTTTTTGATCGAATTTATGCCAAACGAGCATAATTCCGAAACCCATGAAGATAGAACATTCAAATTTGGTATCAGAGTGTCCCTTCCTATTTACTTAGTGTCCTTGAAATTTAGGCCCCTTTGGAGTAGTGGGTCGGGCCAGCCACACATTTCTGAAGACCTTAAAGCATATCTTTAAAAATAATAAAGGTAGCAACTTGAAAAAATGTAGAAGCTAGGACCAATTGGAGTAGTGGGTTGAGAACCAGCCACACAGTTCCGAAGACCTTAAAGTATATTTTCGAAATTAATAAAGATAGTAACTTCAAACCAATTTAGAATTTTCAAATTTGGCACATGGGTGCTCTTTACTATTTCCTGCGCGTTCCCATAATTTTGGATCAATTGGAGTGGTGGTTTAGTACCTCTCCTAAACCCCCCAAGGTTTAAAAGCTTATCATCGAAATTAATAAAAATAGTAACTTAAAATTAAGATAGAACGTTCCAATTGTGTACAAGGGTTAACTTGTATTTAAAGTATGAAGGGGACTGCAAATGGCGAAGTCATACCATAGTTTCGGGTTCTGGAACCCTTGAAAAATTCAAGGGCTAAAGAACATATATCTTAAAAACTACATAACTCAAAAAATAATGCCGCTACTTTGTGGAAATTTAAACATTACTAGTAATGAAAGTACCATGAGAATTGGTTCTGGTCGAGCTCGGACAATGAGTTCGGATTCTAGAAGCTTTTGATCGATTTGAGGCCAAACGAGTATAATTTCGAAGCCAAAGAATATATTTCCTATTTCCAATGTGTCCCCGAAATTTAGACTTAATTGTAGTCGTGGTTCAGGTGCCTCCTAAGAAATCCCAAAATTAAAAAGCTTATCTTCGAAATTCATGAAGATAGAAACTATAAATTTGATACACGAGGGTTCTTTCCTATTTACTTTTTTATTTAACACTTTTATATTTTTAAAAGGCTAAGAATTTTACCATAAAACATATTTCGTATAATATTTTATAAATTAAAAACCATAGGTGATATATAATTAAGGCATCGTGTACAATACTTAAGTTATATTTAAAGTTACTTGCTGCCTTTATGTAAAATTTATTGTTATATTTAAATTAACTATATGAAAAGTTCTAAATTTTTAATTATATTTTAGAAATACATTTATTGCATATTTTTCGTTTATAAGCTTTTCTATTAGGTATATAAACTAACCATTTAAAATAATTGCAATTTTGAAAAATTTTAATTATTATTTAATACTTTATATAATTTTTTTTATATAAGTATAAAAAGCATAATATAACTTATTTAAGTTTTTAAATAAGTTATATTATGCTTGGATTAGCTTTTTATCACAAAATTTAATAATTCAAATTTTTCCACTTTAGTAATTGAATTTAAATAAATATATTTTCGTTTATTTCAAGTATTTTTGTTTTTTAATATCTTTAAATAGATAAATTAGTAAGAATTTGTAAATAAATTAGAAAAATAATTAGAAAATGTTTTTAGTATTATAAAGTTAATTTGGTTAGCTATGTATTACGATCAAATTAATAACAGCTTTTATGGTGTTAAAATGACTTATGGACTTCCCATTAAATTTGAACCAAATAGGTGTAGGGTATTTCTAAGTCGGTTGCGCTGACTGACTGTTTCTTTACTTGTTTTTATATTTAAATGATTTTTTTATTGCAATTTTAAAAAATTTCACTTACTAAATAAATTATGCTTTGATTAGCTTTTATCACAAAATTTAATAATTCAAATTTTTTCACTTTTGTAATTGAATTGAAATAAATATATTTTCATTTAAGTCTAGTTTTTTTGTTTTTTAATATTTTTAAATAGATAAATTAGTAAGAATTTGTAATATTTTTGAATAGATAAAGTAATTAGAAAATGTTTTTAGTATTATAAAGTTAATTTGGCATTATAAAGTTAATTTGGTTAGTTTTGGTCACACAAATAACAGCTTTTATGGTTTTAAAATGACTAGTGGACTTCCTATTAAATTTGAATGTAGTAGGTGTGGAGTATTTATAAGTCGGTTGCACCGACTGACTGTTTCTTTACTTGTTTTGTATATTATATTCCTGCTGATTTTATTAGTTAATTACGTATTAACTTACTCATTTAATTATATATCAAAACATAATATTAACATTATTATTTGCCTTATAATACTATATTATAACAATAACGATAACTAATTTATTAAATCATATGTTTATATATTATACCATAATGCTTATCTTTTAATAAATACTGTTATAGACGTACATACCTTCAAAATAGTTTTAAAACTTTATATACTTAAAATATTCTATATACCAACATAATATATAAAAACACCCAAAATTAATTTATCAAAACATAATATTAACATTATTATTTGTCTTATAATACTATATTATCACAATAACAATCTTTTATGTATTAAATCATATGTTTATATATTACTAGCAGATTTACCCGGCGTTGCCCGGGAGCGTGCAAATTGCAAAAAAGTAAGTTTCGGCCGCTTTTTTTTCAAAAATTTTCAATTAACGTTTAAGTGTTTATATTTTCATGTAAAAAGTGTTTGTTTACAAGATTTTTCTAAAAATTTTTGAAAGTAAAGCACTTCTTATAAAATTAAAAATATAAATTGATTAAAAAATAAAACATATAAGATTAGAAATAACATACCCATCAAAAAAAGTGTACAAAACATATATATTATCGGATAAGGTTACATGGAAAAAAAATTAAAACTTAAAAAATACATTGTATTAGTGGTGGGGTGTTTTTCGTTGTTTATTTCAAATATTACAAAAAGATGAGTCATAAATTGAAATATTGTGAATTTGATATACATATATTAATTTTTTTTAATATTTTTAATAAAGTACAATATCTTAATTGGAATGTTTTAGTTTTTAAAAACGAAAACCAATCAAACTACTAATACACAAATATGTTAGCAAGACTTAGATATTTCACATCACAATTCATTTTCAAATAATGTAAGTTGATCATCAATTATATTGATAGAAGAGCAGTGATGCAAAATCTTGAAGAATCTTGATTTAAGAAAATCAGCCGGTCCGGACGGTATTAGAACTACCGTCCTCAAAAACATATATACTTCCATCTCAAAACCTCTACGCAACCTTTTCCATCTTTCCTTTACGTCGGGTATTCATTCTACCCAATTGAAGGTTGCACATGTTTTTCCAATTCCAAAAAAAGGTGATAAAAGCGATCCCTCTAACTACCGACGATTGATATTACTTCAATCCTCTCCAAAGTAATGAAAAAAGTTATAATCTTTAACCTTTTGAAATATCTAGATCGTAAAGGTTTGCTTAATGATCGACAATACGGGTTCAGAGCCCGTCGTTCAGATTAATTCAACAGCAAAAAATTTCACTATAAGTGAGTTAAACAAAGATTTAATTAAAATCCAAAAATGGGTTGAAATCAACAGAGTTATGTCTCCATTCAAGATTTTTCAACAGAGTTGATTTCTACACCAAAAAAACTGAATGCCGTCTAGTCTCGCGAAAAATAGCAACAACTATTCCGAACCTTTCTTTTCAAGGAGAACCTTTGCAGCATACGAAGACTTGAACATTTTGGGGATTGAGCTAAACCAAAAATTGACTTGGTCAAATCATAATTTTGAAGTAGCTAAGGACGCTGCTAAATGTTTGGATTTCTTGTATCGCTGCAAAACTTACTTCTCATCCTCTGATCTCATTAATATTTATAAAACTTATATTAGGCCGCAAATGGAGTTTAATGTACATATATGGGCTGTTGCTCCCATTTCGTCTTATAAATGATACCAGTGTTACCTGAACGCTCACTTCACTCAGCCATCGTCGCACTGTTGGTTCATTGACCTTGTTTTATAGATATCTTGCAGGGACTAACACCTGTTCTAAAGAAATCAAACAACCTATCCATTCAAGATTTTCCAACGGGAAACAAGGAGGAAAACAGATGCTCATCCCTACACAGTTGAGCTAGCCAGATGGCGTAACACGGCTTATGGAAATTCATTTGTCATGCGCTCATCTCGTTTATGGAACCATATTCCACCAAATGTGTTCCCCAAATTTGATAATGTATATATGTACGATTTAACCAAATTTAAGAAGAACATTAACATCTTTCTTCTAAATATCCCATCCAATGTTCCTTATCCCTTATAATCCATATATTCCAAATAACTTCCACCATAATCCTAAATCCTTCCATATCCTCATCCCTGTAACCAAACTGTACATTTGTATTACAGTTTCCCTCCTAAAGTTTGGTTCAAAAAGGGTGTGGTTTTGGTGTGTTAAAATCATACACTACCCAAAGAAACACCGCATAGTTTCAATGGGTGGCTTTCGAGCTTTCCATTCCCTCGTAAAAAAAAAAAAAATATATACTTCAAACAATAAATAATGATGACAATACTCTTAACTTTAAATTTATTCTTATGCATCCCATATACGAAGACCTGTTTTGTTGTAATACATCCTTTACACAATGTTTTTAACTTAGTACGCGTACTTGCGAAGTTGAATAGGTTGCATTACACGTTGTGAAATTTTTATTTTTTCCTTAACACAAAATTTTAGAAAAAGAAGAATATAAAATGCAATATTGTAAATGTACATACCAACACATTCATAACAAAATACAAACCGATTTTTAAAGAAATAGTGTGTAGTATGAATTATGAGTGTAGTATGCACGGGCTGTAAATGTATTTTTTTTGTGTAAGACAAAGATTTGCTCATTTATAGTGCGATCTTATCTCCTCCTTAGCCTAGGTGGTTAGAGCGCATCCTTGCAATCTAAACACTGTGGCAATCCCGGGTTCGAATCCTGGTGGGAGATAACATATCCAATAAAATTAATAATTATAATAAATTAATATATAATAAATTAAAATATAATAATTCTATACCTAAAAATATAATAATAAATAATTAGTAACAAATAATATAAAAATATACCTATAATCGTGTTTCCAGCTATACTCTATAATCTAATAACTAATACTGAATAAACAATAACCTATATGTGCAAATGATCAGAGATGACATATGCGATAGAAACGACAATGTAATTAGTAGTAGAACAAGTAGAATAACAAGTAGAACAACAAATGAGCAAATATAAATTAGATATCCTCGGAATTAGCGAAATGAGGCGGAACAAAAGTGGAGAATAAATAACATCAAATGGGAACAAACTAATATACTGTGGATGGAGAAAGCGGAGTAGGTATCATAATATCAAGGAATTTTCGTAACTCACTAAGCAGTTGGAAGCCAATATCAGACCGAATACTCATGGCACGATTTGCGACAAGAAATAAAAGTATAACGATAATACAATGCTACGCGCCTACAGAAGACGCAGAAAACGAGATAAAAGACGACTTCTATGAACAACTAACAACAGCATAAGGAAAGGAGATATTACGATACTAATGGGTGACTTCAATGCTAAAATAGGATCAGACAATCAAGGTATAGAAGATACAATAGGGACACATGGCTGCGGAGTTGGAAATAATAACGGAGAGAGACTCATAGGCATATGCCAGACATTCCCCCATAAAGACATACATAAGTATACATGAACCTCACCAAACGGTCAAACTAAAAACCAAATTGACCATATATGTATCAGCAGAAAATGGAGAAACACACTGCAAGATGTCAGAAACAAGAGAGGTGCAGATATAGGAAGCAACCACGAATTAATAACCGGAGATGTAAGAATATGGCAGAAATACAAAAGAAGATGAAGAAGAAACATAAGAAGAAAGATAAACCTCCAAAAACTCCGTAACACTGAAATAAGAAATAACATCGTAGAAAAAATACGCCAAGCCCTCCCAATAGACCAACCACACACATGGGACTACATTGTCGAGACCCTCAAAAACACAGCAGAAGAACACCTAGGGACAATTCAGCCGCAAAGAAAGATATAGATTTCCAATAACACCTGGAATCTAATAATACAAAGAAACAACCTAAAACAGCAATTGAATACCAATAACGCTATAAGACAACAATACAATAATATTTATTTATTTATTTATTTATTTATTTATTTCAATTTACAATGCCTTAAGAGAGAATAATAACCCTCATGTTAGGCTATATAGATTATTATACATTTCATTTTATCAAACATTATTTATAGAAAGTAATAAGATGTATTAATCAATTTGCAGGACAAGTGGAACAAAATAATCATAATAATTTTATCATTAAAAATTAAATATAAAAAAAATCAAAAATTAAAAATTAAAAAAAATTAAATAATTAAAAAAAAAATAATTAGAATTAAATAGAAAAGCCAGAAAGAAAATAAAAAGAAAACAAAAAGATAATGAATTTATAACACAGAATATAATCCAACAAAAGCAATAAAAAAAAAAAAAAATATATGAAAATGAATGTGCTAAAATTAATTATATATTATATAAGTCCGGAAGATTTCAGAACACAAAACAATTGTAGAAGAAGTTTAAATTCAATTTCGTTCTCTGCTATATTGAGTAATACATTTTTTTTTTAATTCAATTTTTAGTTGATTACTCCTTAAAAGTTTTTGATGGTTTGGTAAGGTATTATACAATTTAATTCCTTGATGTAACATTGTAGATGAACCATAATGTGAAGTTCTTTTCCTATTTATATGAATTAAATTTTGATTCCTTGTATTTACTTGGTGAAAATCACTACGTTTAGGCAATGAAGTTATAGTATGA
Source organism: Dolichopus griseipennis (assembly GCA_963082915.1). Lineage (NCBI taxonomy): Eukaryota > Metazoa > Arthropoda > Insecta > Diptera > Dolichopodidae > Dolichopus > Dolichopus griseipennis. The sequence continues at coordinate 201,572,430 of OY720441.1, read as the reverse complement.
ATATTTGAACAATTTATGTCATGAATATGAAGTATAAGTTTTATATTGAATAAATCTTTTATCAGTAACAAATTTTTTTCACTATGTATATAATGTGTTTTTTCTTGCCAACTGTAATTATACAAGCTTTTTATTGATTTATTTTGAATTACTTGAAGTTTATCAATTATTTGTTGAGTTGCTATACCCCATAGTTTTATACCATAACTTAAATGGCAATGGAACAGCGCATTATATACTGATGATTTCACACTATTTGGTAACAAATCAGAAATATTATTGAATACACCAACTGTAGAAGAAAGCTTTTTACAAAGGTTAGAAGTGTGAGTATTCCATTTTAATTTGTTGTCAATCCAAATCTTTTAGATTTTTGACTTCATTTTCAAGTGATTCATTTTTTCGTAGTAACTCATCTAGTTTTTTACTCAAATTTTCAATGCTTCTTGTTAAATCATTATTTTTATTATTATTTTTTAATATACTATTTTGGCCATTATTAACAACACTACTATTAGCCATAATATCAAAGTTATTTATAGAAGTAGACATTGTACTACGACGATCACTAATTGTTTTACATTTTGAACACAACCATAATAGACTATCTTTTTTTATTTCATCAAACTTTTTTACAGATAATCCACTACATTTTTTATGAAATATTTTTCTGCAATCACCATTACAAATTATGAAATTATTTCCACTTTTTTTACAAATTGATTTACATTTATCACAAAACGATGTTGAATTGTCATCCGCCATATTGAAACTGAAAAAATATAGTTAAACAAGTCAAAAGTGCTGCAAGAAGAGATAAAAGAACATACATTAACGATCTCGCAAATAAGGCTGAAACGGCTGCATTACACAACAACACAAGAGAGCTACATAACATCGTGAACCAGCTCACTGGCAGAAGGAACAACAAAAATCACCCAATCAAGGACCAAAATGGTGAACTAATAGCATGTCCAAAAGAACAAACCCGAATATGGAGACAACACTTTGCAGAAACCAGTAATAACAGCGACCCCAACCTAGAAGAAACCAGACCAGAAAATCGCTCAGATAATAACAATAACAATTACAACATCAGAATAAATAAACCATCCAAAGCAGACATCAAAAAGGCAATAAGAAAGCTAAAAATAAACAAAGCAACAGGCGAAGATGGTGTCCCAGCAGAAATTATAAAAATAGATCCAGAAACATCAGCCGAGCTTCTAGAACCTCACATCAAAACAGCATGGGATGAGGGCAGATTACCGGTCACGTGGAAAAATGGAATAATCATCAAACTTCCAAAGAAAGGTGATCTGATCAAGTGCGACATATGCAGAGGCATAACAGTACTAAACACAATCTACAAAATTATGGCAACAATAATACAAACAAGGCTGCAAGAGAAACTTGAGAACCAAATAAGAGATGAGCAAGCAGGTTTTCGTCCCCATAGAAGTTGCATAGACCAGGTTAATACGCTCAGAATCATCGTTAAACAGTCAATAGAATGGCGAGCCCCATTATACCTGGTTTTCATCGATTTCAAGAAAGCGTTCGATTGTATAAGCAGAAAAGCCATATGGAAAGCACTTAGAAACCGAAATGTGCCGGAAAAAACAATAGAAAAAATACAGAACATGTATGAAGAAACACAACTCTCAGTATTCCACAATGGTAATACCAGCGAACCATTCATCACCAACATAGGAGTGAATCAGGGTTGTCCACTGTCACCAATCCTCTTCACAGTAGTGCTAGATGACATAATGAAAGAGATTAGTACCATAAGAACTGGATTAACATGGAATCTCTTCAGGCAATTAGAAGATCTCGACTATGCCGATGACATCTGCCTGCTATCACACACAATAAATAATATGCAAGCTAAAATAGATCATCTAGCAACATTAGCTCACACTTCGAGCCTGGAAATAAATATCGAAAAGACGAAAGCGATGGCCATTAACATCAACAACCCACGCCGTCCGGTGATTAACAACACACCAATCAACTATGTAGATAATTTACTTAGGCTGCATCATAAATAACAGCGGTAACATAAACGCCGACATCGAAAGCAGAATCAAAAAGGCCAGGGCAATGTTCGGGTGCTTACAGCCAGTATGGAAAAGCTCACAAATGTCCACGGGTACAAAATTGAGGATATTTGGAACCTGCGTAAAGACCACCTTAACATATGGAAGTGAAACCTGGTTAGTTACGAACAACATCACACAGAAACTACAGGTTTTCATTAACAAATGTCTAAGAATAATATGCAGAATATACTGGCCGAACACAATAAATAACAAGGACCTATGGAAACTTGCCAAAGTAGAACCAATTGGGCAAGAGGTCAAAAGGAAGAAGTTGAAATGGATAGGGCACACACTTAGAAAGTCGCAAGATAGCATAGCAAGGGAAGCATTAGAATGGAACCCACAAGGAACCCGAAGACGAGGCCGCCCTAATAACACCCGGAGGCGAACGATATCGGAAGAACTAACCTCAATTGGAAAAACATGGGAGGAAGCAAAAATAACTGCTCCGAATAGAGTCAGATGGAGATGCCTAGTAGATATCCTATGCTCCCAAGAGGAGTAATAAGGACAAAAAAATAAAATAAAATGGTGCGATCTCAGTCTTACACAATAAAAACATAACATTTAACTGATATGTCGTTTAATAAAACGTTAAATATGGAGCTGCTCTACATATTTACTCAAAATTGATGCGAAATAAAAATGATTTTTCTTTATCTTTTAACTGAAATAAAGTCAACGAATGCTTTGATTGTTTAAATTTTTTAAAATACATACAAATAGAGCAGTTCCAAATTTTGACGTTTTATAAAATGACAAATCAATTATAATATGATTTCGTTGTGTAAGACTAAAATCGAACAAAATGTGAGTAAGTTAATACAAATATTTTAGCGAGACTTAGCTATTTCACATCACAATTCATTTTCATATAAAGTAATTCGATCATCAATTGTATTGATAGAACAGTAACAGATATGTATTTGAAATAGAGTATAGAGGCAAATATAAAAAAAAAATTAAAATGTATTGAATTTTGTTTTTATTTTTGTTAAAATTATAATAGGAAAGCGGGGATGATATTCAGAAAAATTTTAAAGTAATAAATAGATAAGTTTTTAGTTTCTCACTAATCAAATTGGTAACGCGTTCGAAATTAAATTTTTAAAAACCTGAATTTTTATTTTTTTCGCAATATTTATACAAAACGTAATTCAAATACATATTTGTCGAAGTATTAAAAAATTTTCTAAAGTAACTCGGTATTACAAAGAACTTCAAAATGACAGTGTTGGGTATCTATTGCTAAAAGAGTTAAAATATTTATATATACAAAAAAAAAAATTGTGCAATTGCGCAGGGATCCTACTAGTACTTTGAAAATATTTTATACACTTTATATACTTAAAATATTCTATATACCTGCTTATCCTAAAACACACCAAATTACTTTATATAATTTAAATTTAATTAATTCATTTAACTTTAATTTATTATTTGTTTATTTAGCTACTTTTTTTATGTATATCTCCACAAATTTTGTTTTGGGTATCCAATTTTACTTCTACAAATTTGTTTAACAATTCCAGTCCTTATTATTACCATCATCATAAAAGTAGCTTAATTTCAACAATCCATAAACATTTGCTCAGATAGTTTTTATATCAGCTCGTCGAAAAATTAATGGTTAATGTATCGACTAAATCTACTATTGAAAAGATTTATTATTTTCAAAAATTATACATATATAGATAAAGCAAGTAGAACCAAAAATGTCAATAAGAATTCTCTTAATTTTTTCTTAAAACCATTGCCCCATATGCTATCTCTTTCTCACTAATGCTTTCTTCCACTATTCATAGAGTTTACGTTTATAGTTTTTCTGGGTATCACAAAATATGTGGAATATGTATCAAATATAAAAAAAATACGATTATTAAACTTTAATGACAAAATACAAGTTTATATAGAAAAATTTTAAAAATAACCTCTGTTTTCTTTTATTTTTTATTACGTTTTTCAAATAAAACTTATTTACTAGTTAAAATTTCTTATACCTAATATAAAATTTTGAATTTGCCGACTGTATCAAACCATTTAACCCAGTATTAAACTATTAATATCCTCGTACAATATTTGAGTTAATTTTTTTTTTTTTAAAGAAGATGTATGTGTAAATGAATACAATATTGCCATATCATTTGCATAATTAAAAAATTAATTTTTTTTTTAATTTAAGTTTTAAAAACTTTCATAGGTATTTAAATTATAATTTTTTTGAAATTAAAAACTGATTAATGCAACTGATTACTCATTCAAGTACAAACACTGAAGAAGTCTGCAAGTAGTAGACGAAATCAGAAATTAAAATTAATAAATACGCGTATCTATTAAGTTAAGCTAATTTGGTTGAATTAACAGGAAACTACTCGATTTTTTTAAAATAACAAGTGATGAAAAAAAACCAAGGGTTTTTAAAAAAGCACATTTTCAAATTTATATTGTATTACATACTGAGTTTAACTTTGGAAATAGTTACTGCTTACTTATAAAATTTACTGCTAACAATAAAGTTTTTAATTTAAAGTTGTTATAGCCATTCAATGGGGAAGATTGCCAAGTTTCTCAAGGATCTAACTTCATCTAACTCCCCCCTCCGTCCCCCTCCATTTTTTTAGGTTCTAGGAATTAAATTGTGAATTCCACAAAAATTTGGAATTTTACTTAGAATTATACAATCTAAGAAAAAATGGGTAAAACTGAGAGACACTTTCTTCAATTTAAAGAACCGCTTTTAAATTTAAGAAAAACATTTAACATATGTTAAATATAATGTTGGGCCTTTAAATTTTGTATATTAATAAAAAAAAAAATTGGACAGGTGTTCAAGTTACAGGTGCTTAAAAATAGAAAAATTTAAATTTTCGAGCCCTTATAGCTCCTAAACAGGGGGCTTGACAAAAAAATTTTATTAACCTGCTCCTACTAATATTTGAGGATCTAACTTCTCCCAAAATTTCAGGATCCTATCTTAAACCGTTTAGAAGATATATGGGACCAAAAATTTTGCAAAAATTGAGTTTTATATAATGGTAAATTTTAGTACCGTATGGCAACCCTATACATTTAAGCGACATATTTTTGTAAAGCCTATAAAAGCAACTCTTTTCTACCGTTTTTTTATTGAAAATAAACCTAAAAGAACTCTTGTTATATCAATTTAAAAATAGGGCTTTTTTGGAATTTGCAGGGGCTGTAGCTTTGTCACCCTTCAAAATTAAGAAAAACCTTTGACACATGTTAAAATATAATTATAGAGCTTTGAATTTTGTATATCACTAAAAAAAAATTTGGACAGGTATTCAAGTTACAGGTGTTTAAAAATAGCAAAATTTCAATTTTCGAGCCCTTATAGCTCCTAAATAGGGTGTTTGACAAAAAAAATTTGTTAACCGACTCCTACTAGTTTCTTAGTATCTAACTTCTCCCAAAATTTCAAGACCGTAGCTTGAACCGTTCAGAAGATATGTGTGGCCAAAAATTTTGCAAAAATTGAGTTTTGTGTAATGTTAAATTTTAGTACCGTATGGCAACCCTAAATATTTGCCTTTTAAATATTTATAAAGTTTATGAAACCAGCTATCGTTTGCCGTTTTCAGATTGAAAATATATCTAACAGAACTCTTGTTATAACAATTTAAATATAGGGGTTTCCCAACTTTGGGGGGCTGTAGCCCCGTAACAGGTGGGGCTACAGAAAAAAATTCTTCTACGAAATAATTTTTTTTGCGAAAACTACCCATGGTTAAAATTTCTTTACTCTATTTCAAACGATGTAAAAGTTTTTGTAAACATACGGACAGACGGACAGACAGACGGACGGACGGACAGAGTGAAACTGTATAGGCACATTTTTACAAAATTTTTTGAAAATGTGCTAAAAATTAATATTTTACCAAAACGCTTTAAATCATAAAATAAAATTAAAAATATATTTTATAAATTTATAACTGATTTGTAGTTTTAGACATTTTAACAAATAATTTTTGTTGTTGTATTAATATTTTATATTTTTAATTACATATATATTTATATAATATAAGTTATATTATAATATGCATTATAATTAAATTATAATATATTAAAAGTTATATTTTAAATATTTTATATTATATTAAAAAAAAAATTTTCAAATCTTCCATAATTTTTAGAAAAACTAATTCTTTAAAGTTTTAATATGTAAGTTTTTAAAATCTTATATGTTGAAAAATCAGGGTAAATTACATTAGTCTTTCAATATGGTAACACCACAAACTATATAAGCTTTTAATATACAATATGATCAATAGACGTGGTGATCAAATCAAGTGTATTGTAATGTATGTTTATGATTATTTTCGTATGCGTTTGTACTTTAATATGATTTTATGTTTAAAAAAAAACACTGGAAGATGGTGTAGGTAATTTTTTCATAGTATTATTTTCAATGGCTGGGATTTTATATTTTAACCCTTGGTGGCTTGTCGTTTCATTGTGAAATTACCTATTAAATTGCGGTTGCTAGTTTCAAAGGGGTTAAAAAGTTAAGGCCAAAAAGTTATAAAAGAAAAATTCAAATTTGAGCGGTAAGTTGTCGTTTTATTTTCATAAATTTTAACTATTAATTATTAATTTCTCAACAAACTTTTAGTAGATTAGGTTTTCAATACTTTATACAGAGCCATAAAATTAAAATTTTACTCTAATTTATCTTTTTATTCATTTAAAATGTTAAAAAATTTCTAATTTATCTTTTTTTTTCCACACCCTTCAACTTGTCACCAGAGCATTGAATCTTGAAGTGGAACAGGTGGATCAGCTCTTGTTAAACAATGAAATATATTAAATAATTTATTTTTCTTTATTTTATTACATATTTCATTTGGTTATGTTTTACTACAATTATAGTTTTACGTTTGTTTTAATCTTATAGTTTTATGCAACATAGTAGCTACATGTTTATAATTTTTTTAATTTCTTTTTTTAAAAGGGTTTTTTACGCCGAATTGAACGTTATTCATTTTATTTATTATATATCTTCAATTCGGCTCTTTCCCTTTTCTAAAAATATTAAATTAAAATTTAATTTTTAAATTGATTGTGTTTTTTTTTTAATTAAACCAAATTTTTCAGATATTATTTTACTTTTCCCATCTCATCTATTTAATTTGATTTCTCAACAAGTATTAAATTTTATATACGATGTACGGAATTTTAATTGTACACACTAAATATCCAATTTTCATTCTGTTTAAATTCCTAAATTTAGTTTATTCTAAAAAATTCATTTGAAAGCAAAAAACAAATTCGTTTGTATGCTCTTATTATTTCTATATTATATCAATACGTAAAGAGGTAAAATGAATATTTTAAAAAGAAAAATTTGATTGAAAATTAGAAAAATAAATATTTATACATACATACAAAATATAGTGTATTATTTATATTTGATTAACTTAATCAGCAGTTAAATATATGTAGCCAGCAGTTAAATATATGTATATTTACATTGGTATTTGGTTTTATCAGTATTACATTGAAACACACAAACTCATTAAAAAATAAATTAATGTACCAACTCTAAACTTTTTTTTATTATTTGTTACTTTTTAGCACATTTTCAAAAAATTTTGTAAAAATGTGCCTATATAGCTTCACTCTATCCGTCCGTACGTCCGTCCGTATGTTTACAAAAACTTTTACACCGTTTGAAATAGAGTAAAGAAATTTTAACCATGGGTAGTTTTTGCAAAAAAAATAATTTTGTAGAAGAATTTTTTTCTGTAGCCCCACCTGTTACGGCGCTACAGCCTCCCAAATTTGGAAAAAGCCCTATATTTAAATGGTTATAACAAGAGTTCTGTTAGATATATTTTCAATCTGAAAATGGTAAACGATAGCTGGTTTCATAAACTTTATAAATTTTTAACAGGCAAATTTTTAAGGTTGCCATACGGTACTAAAATTTAACATTACACAAAACTCAATTTTTGCAAAATTTTTGGGCACACATATCTTATGAACGGTTCAAGCTAGGGTCTTGAAATTTTGGGTGAAGTTAGATAATCAGAGTCGGTTAACAAAATTTTTTTGTCAAGTCCTCTATTCAAGAGCTATAAGGGCTCGAAAATTTAAATTTTGCTATTTTTAAACACCTGTAACTTGAATACCTGTCCAAATTTTTTTTAGTGATACACAAAATTCAAAGCTCTATAATTATATTTCAACATGTGTCAAAGGTTTTTCTTAATTTTGAAGGGTTACGAAGCTACAGCCCCTGCAAATTCCAAAAAAGCCCTATATTTAGAATGATATAACATGAGTTCTGTTAAGTATATTTTCAATCCAAAAACGTTGTAAGAGAGTTGCTTTTATAGACTTAACAAAAATGTGTCGATCAAATTTATGGGGTTACCATACGGTACTAAAATTTAGCATTATATAAAACTCAATTTTGTGCAAAATTTTTGGTACCACATATCTCTTAAACGGTTTAAGATAGGGTTTTGAAATTTTGGGAGAAGTTAGGTCCTCAAAAGTTACTAGGAATCGGTTAACAAAATTTTTTTGTCAAGCCCCCTGTTTAGAAGCTATAAGGGCTCGAAAATTGCAATAGTAAGCAGTAACTTAGTCACCAACGTATATATTTCCTTAAACGTTAATATTGAAGCTTGAACATTATATTCCGATAAAATACTTAGTATGAAATACTATATTATTTTGAAAATGTGCTTTTTTAAAAACCCTTGGTTTTTTATCATCACTTGTTAAAAATAGATTTCAGTGTGAAATTGCAGTTTTCTTCAAATGAAATCTAAAAATCAAAAAATTCAATTTCGTATATTTAATGCTCAAATATATAGTATTTAAAAACGGTTTTTCCAAAATAGAAGCCTACATTTCTCCCATAAAATCTTAAAAAAACGAGGAAGAGCGTAGTATAACTTTCAGGTAAGTACTAAACAAAATATAAATTGAAAAGCAGTCTTTTAAACCTTTTCTAAACCATCGACTATATTTTATTCAAACGTTGGCAATTCAAGAAAACTACTATTGACATAGTATAATGACATAAGGGCAAATTTAGTATACCCTTTTGACCTATAGTCATTCTAATTCAGTTAACATTATTCGCCGGAAACCGACCATCCTCAACTCTATCGTCAAGGAGCACCAAATTGTCAAGAAGCACCATGTATAGAAAAATTAGAGATAATCTTTCAAACTGTTTTGCAAACTGATTTTTAAAGTTTTTGTTTCGCAATCGGTTAAAAGAACTCGACAAAACATTTGTTTAAGCATTCCCTTAATTCAAAGAAGTTGTACCTACTTTCAAAAATTGGACGTAATTTACTTACAAATTTTTTTTTGAATAATCGTCGGGTCGGCAGGGGTTAACAAATTCCAAGTCTGTTAGTAAAGTGAACTTCATTTTTAAAGAGGAACACATCTACAAAATCTGAAGTTATTCAGTTAAATCATTTCTAATATATAGCAAAACAACGAAAAAACCTATAAAAAGCTGTTGGGCCACAATGAGTTAAAGGAACTTAACAAACGTGTTTTTTGGTGGCTTCATTTATATGCAAAGTAGTATTTAAAAAAATTGTCTGAAACTTGCTTTTTTACAATTAGCAAGCTTCCGGGCAACGCCGTGTAAATCTGCTAGTATAATATAATTTTGAAAATGTGCATTTTTAAAAACCCTTGGTTTTATTCATCACTTGTTCTTTTAAGAAAATAATAATAATACAAAACATTGTGTAGGATGAGAAAGGTATATGTTTTTACAAATGTATAATATCGTTTTTTCTCTTTCGTGGGGCATTGGATTTCACAAAATATAGTGAGAGATTTTTTGTTCTACTTGCTTTATCCATATATGTATAATTTTATGTATATTTTAACTATTTATTATACCCTACACCTATAGAATAGGTAAAGGGGTATATTAACTTTGGTATGGTGTTTGTAACCACCTAAAGGAAGCGAGCTAGATATGGAAAAGTATATATATTTGTGATCAGCGTGACCGCCTGAGTCGATATAGCCATGTCCGTCCGTCCGTAGGCACGATAACTCAAAAAGTAATGGAGCTATCTTGATGAAATTACTATTATTAACTGTAGATTACTAGAACTGAAAGTACGGCGGGCATTGCATATGGGCGAAATCGGCCCATGGGTTCGGATTCTGGACCTTTTAATCGATCGAAGGGCTAACGAACATATATAAAAAATCACGATAACTCAACAACTAATGACGCTATCTTCATCAAATTTGTGCTGTAGGTTATTGGTAATGAAACTACGGCGGTGATTACGTACGGTGAGGATTGGACAATGGGTTCGGAACTGAGAACTTTTTGATCGAATTTAGGCCAAACTAGCGTAATTCCGAAACCAATGAAGATATAACCTCCAAATTTGGTATCAGGGTGTCCCTTCCTATTGCGTAAGTGTCTTTGAAATTTGGGCCCCATTGGACTAGTGGGTCGGGGACCAGCCACTCAGTTCCGAGGACCTTAAAGCATATTTTCGAAATTAATAAAAATAGTAACTTGAAACAAATGTAGAAGCTTCAAATTTGGCCCAGGGTGTTCTTTACTATTTTTTCGGTGCCCCCCGTTTTTTCCGTTTGGGATCATTTAAACTGGTGGTTCAGGACCTCTCTTAGACCCCCCAAATGTGTAAAAGCTTATCATCGAAATTAATAAAACTAGTAACTTAAAATTAAGATAGAACGTTCCAATTGTATACAAGGGTTAACTAGTATTGAAAGTATGACGGGACTGCATATGGGCGAAATCGTACCATGGTTTCGGGTTCTGGAACCCTTGACAAGTTCAAGGACTAAAAAACATATATCTTAAAAACACCATAACTCAAAAAATAATGCCGGTATTTTGATGAAATTTAAACTCTAGGTTACTAGTAATGAAAGTACCATGGGAATTGGTTCTGCTCGAGTTTAATTTCAAAGCCAAAGAATATATTTCCTATGTCCTATGTGTCTCCGAAATCTAGACTTAATTTTAGTGGTTCAGCTATGTTCAAAGGTACTTGCTGCATTTATGTAAAATTTATTTGAATATTTAAATGAATTATATGAAAAGGTCTAAATTTGTAATTGTATTTTAGAAATACATTTATTGCATATTTTGCGTTTATAAGCTTTTCTATTAGGTATATAAACTAACCATTTAAAATAATTGCAATTTTAAAAAATTTGGATTATTAAATATATTATGCTTTGATTATCTTTTTATCACAAAATTTAATAATTAGAATTTTTTCATTCTGTAATTGAATTGGAATAAATATATTTTCATTTATTTCAAGTTTGTTTGTTTTTTAATATTTTTAAATAGATAAATTAGTAAGAATTTGCAATATTTTTTAATAGATAGTGTAATTAGAAAATGTTTTTAGTATTATAAAGTTAATTTGGTTAGCTATGTCTTACGATCAAATTAATAACAGATTTTATGGTGTTAAAATGACTTATGGATATGTCCTTAAATTTGAACCAAATAGGTGTAGGGTATTTCTAAGTCGGTTGCACCGACTGACTGTTTCTTTACTTGTTGTTTATATAAATCAACTAATTGCTCATATTGTTTATATTGATATCAACTCAACATGATTTATTAGTCGAATAAATCAGTGGTTAACGCGTTAAATAAATTTATTACTGATATGATTTTATTAATTAATAATACCGGTCGATATTTTCTGTATTGGAAATATAGTATTATATTATTTTCTTTTAATATTATTTTCACCCTAGAGGGTATTTAAAGTATTGGTTTGTGGAATAGCTAAATTGCTCCGTTCTTTTAGTTATTTTTTAAATATTTTAATATTTATTTATCGTGATAATGGGTGGCAATGTCGTAAATTTTAAAGATCTATTAAAAATAAACCATTCAATAGGTTTAGAAACTATTTTAAGGCCAGATTTATTTAAAATATATATAAATGATATTGCTTCCTTGAAGCTCAAAGTAAAAGTTCAGCTTTACGCAGGTGATACAATAATAAAATATGCTTGTGTCAATAAAGAAGAGAAAGGAGATGCAATAGTTAATGATTTACGTACTGTTAATGAATGGCTACTAAAACATCGCCTTATTTTAAATTTAAATAAAACAAAAATTATATTTTTTGAAAATAAAACCTTTTTTAATAATGAAATTATTTTTAACAGCCAAAGAATTGAAATTGTTAAATCTTTCAACTATCTAGGGTTAGTTATAGATAGTAAACTCAAATGGTGCGAGCATACAGACTACATTTTAAAAAAAAAAATATCTCCCTACGTCTTTATTTTAAAGAGGCTAAGAAAATATTTAAATGAGAAATCTCTATACTGCATTTACTCGTCCTTCATTGTTTCGAATTTAGTATACGTAAACCCTATTTGGAATAGATCACCTGCTATGTATTTATCAAGATTGGATAAGCTGAACAAAAAGTTATTAGGATAATAAATAATATATAAAAGCCTACAACACATCCTTCTAGATCACTCTATACAGATAATTATCTCAGCTTTCTAAATATCGGTAAGAAGGAACTTTATTCTGAATAGAAATATTAACATACACACTTATAACACAAGAAATAAATCAAACTTTTATTTGTCATTATTCAAAACAGACAAACAAAGAAACAGCTGTCTATATAATTGCTTAAAACTCTATAATGAGCTTTTCAGCCTCTGTAAAAGAAATAGGTAATATTGACATTTTCAAAAAGAAAGTGAAAGCAATACTAATCAGTTCTTCAAAGGTATAGCATGTACATATAATATAGAATTTGTTGTTGTAGGTATAATTAAACAAAAATCAAAATAAAATCTAAAGTAGATAATATACTAACATATATACTACACTAACATACCACATAACTATATACTAACATGCTTATACTAATACTAATTAATAAGAAAAAAGAAAATAAAAAGAAAAAAAAAATGTTTGGGAATAATATGAATATGTATAAAAATATAAAAATATGTACTATAAAATGTATCCAAATTTGATGAATGATTTTTATTCTTTTTTGTCTTTTATTATTTTTTCTGTTCTATATTAATTAATGATAGTTTAGATTTAAAATAAGAATATATAAATTTATAAAATTAGAAGACCAGAGAACGATCACCCCTAAGGCCAAATATTGTACTTTATATTTATTAATTATAATTTTGTAATTTTATTTTTGTTTAATTTAAACAAATAAATAAATAAAGAAAAAAAAAGAAAAAATGTTAGGAATCATTTTTAGTCTGTAAATATATTAGAAAAACATTAATGTTAGAAATCATTTTTTGTCCGTAAATATTTTAGAAAAACATTAATGCTAGAAATTATTTTTAAACATTTTGATTTTTCTTTTTTCCTATTAATTTCCTATTAATTTCCTATTAAACACTAAAAAATTAACGAAAGAAATAGTATGTTACGTATATAAATAACACTTGAAATTAAGCTAATTTTATGATGATAGTAGTAATAAGAACTTGAATTGTTAAACAAATTTATAGAAATAAAATTGGTATATTGAATACTTATTTTTTTTTTTTTATCTGACCAATGACGTAGTTCACGTGGAAGGTCTCGGGTTCAAGCCCCGGACAGATCATATCCAATAAAAAAATATCGTAAAATTATTTAATTATAAAAAAGTTTATTTCGTAATATAAAATAAGATTTATAAAAATATATAAATAATTCTTGTGTAAGATTATAGATGGCGCACAAAGTAAACATTTGTGCATTCATATTTCATAACCTTATACAATAGCTACAGCCGAGTAATCAACGGCTTAGTGAATATTATGATTAAAAGAAATTGAAGCCTAGTTTAAAATAAAAACTTGGTGAATGCCCTATACTCCTTAAAGGAATGGAAAAGGAATAAAAAAAAAAGTATAGAATATTTTAAGTATATAAAGTATATAAAATATTTTAAAAGTATGTACGTCTATAACATTATATATTTTTTTTTGTAAATTAATTGTTTATTCTCCTTAAAAATATACATAAGCTATTTCATAAGACTAAATTATATAATTTAATTAATTTTGTTTACATAAGTATTATATTCTTATTTTATTTTTTTATATCTAAATTTATTTTTAAACTAGAAGAATGACGGAAGGTCAATTGAAAGAAGAACCTTTTCTAATTAAGAACCATTTCTAATTTCATTATGTACATTATGTTAAAAGTATGTTAAATAAAATTGCAACCGTTACATTTTGTATAACGCATATTATGCTTCGATTCTAGTAATAGATACACAAAAAATAAATAAATGACTCATATAATTTCTTGTTGTATCTAAAAAACTTGAAAAAGAATAAGTTAGTTAGTCTACTTTTTGACTGTTTCATATTTAATAAAATGTTGGGGTCGTTAGTTCAAATCTTAGTATATTTTTTTTTTTTAATTTCAATTAATATTTTTTATACCCTACACCTATAGAATAGGTAAAAGGGTATATTAACTTTGGTATGGTGTTTGTAACCACCTAAAGGAAGCGAGCTAGATATGGTAAAGTATATATATTTGTGATCAGCGTGACCGCCTTAGTCGATATAGCCATGTCCGTCCGTCCGTCCGTCCGTAGGCACGATAACTCAGAAAATAATGGAGCTATCTTGATGAAATTTTAACTGTAGGTTACTAGGACTGAAAGTACGGCGGGGATTGCATATGGGCGAAATCGGCCGGTGGGTTCGGATTCTGGACCTTTTAATCAGTTTCAGGGCTAACGAACAAATATAAAAAATCACGATAACTCAACAACCAATGACGCTATCTTCATCAAATTTGTGCTGTAGGTTACTAGTAATGAAACTACTTCGGGAATTGGGTAAGGTCGGGATTGGACCATGGGTTCGGAACCTAGAACTTTTTGATCGAATTTAGGCCAAACGAGCATAATTCCGAACCCAATGAAGATAGAACCTCCAAATTTGGTATCAGGGTGTCCCTTCCTATTTCCTAAGTGTCTTGTGAATTTGGTCCCCATTGGAGTAGTGGGTCGGGGACCAGCCACACATTTCCGAAGACCTTAAAGCATATCTTTAAAATTAATAAAGATAACAACTTAAAGCAATGTAGAAGCTTCCAATTTGACACAAGGGTGTTCTTTACTATCTCTTGCGTGTTCCTCTAATTTGGGATCAGTTGGAGTGGTGGTTCTGTACCCCTTTTAGACCTCCCAAGTTTTAAATGCTTTTAATCGAAATTACTAAAAATAGTTACTTAAAATTAAGATAGGCAGTTCAAATTATGTACAAGGGTTAACTAGTACTATAGTACAGCGCGGACTATATAAGGGCGAAATCAGCCCAGCGGTTCGGATTCCGGACCTTTTAGTCGGTGTCAGGGCTAACGAGCATATATAAAAAATCACTATAACTCAACAACTAATGAGGCTATCTTCATCAAATTTGTGCTGTAGGGTATTGGTAATGAAACTACTGCGGTGATTACGTACGGTGAGGATTGGACAATGGGTTCGGAACTTAGAACTTTTTGATCGAATTTAGGCCAAACGAGCATAGTTCCGAAACCAATAAAAATAGAACCTCCAAATTTGGTATCAGGGCGCCCCTTCCTATTTCTAAAGTGTCTTGGGAATTCGGGCCCCGTCAGAGTAGTGGGTCGGGGACCAGCCACACATTTCCGAAGACCTTAAAGCATATCTTTAAAATTAATAAAGATAGTAACTTGAAACAAATGTAGAAGCTTTAATTTTGGTTCAGAACCTCTCTTAGACCCCCCCAATGTGTAAAGCTTATCATCGAAATTATTAAAACAATTAACATAAAATTAAGCTAGAACGTTCCAATTGTGTACAAGGGTTAACTAGTATTGAAAGTATGACGGGACTGCATATGGGCGAAATCGTACCATGGTTTCGGGTTCTGGAACCCTTGAAAAGTTCAAGGACTAGCAAACATATATCTTAAAAACACCATAACTGAAAAATAAAGCCGGTATTTTGTTGAAATTTAACACTAAGTTACTAGGAAAGAAAGTACCATGGGAATTGGTTCTGGCCGAGTTTAATTTCGAAGCCAAAGAATATATTTCCTATTTCCTATGTGTCCCCGAAATTTAGACTTAATTGTAGTGATTCAGCTATGTTCAAAGGTACTTGCTGCATTTATGTAAAATTTATTTTTATATTTAAATGAATTATATGAAAAGGCGTAAATTTGTAATTGTATTTGAAGTATAAGCTTTTCTATTAGGTATATAAACTAACCATTTAAAATAATTGCAATTTTGAAAAATTTGGATTATTAAATATATTATGCTTTGATTATCTTTTTATCACAAAATTTAATAATTAGAATTTTTTCATTTTGTAATTGAATTGGAATAAATATATTTTCATTTATTTCAAGTTTGTTTGTTTTTTAATATTTTTAAATAGATAAATTAGTAAGAATTTGTAATATTTTTTAATAGATAGTGTAATTAGAAAATGTTTTTAGTATTATAAAGTTAATTTGGTTCTCTATGTCTTACGATCAAATTAATAGCAGCTTTTATGGTGTTAAAATGACTTATGAATATGTCCTTAAATTTGAACCAAATAGGTGTAGGGTATTTCTAAGTCGGTTGCACTGACTGACTGTTGCTTTACTTGTTTTTATTTAAGTGCGTACTTGCTTAAATTATATAAATTAATAAAAGATTTTAAATTTTTTATACCCTACACCTACAGAATAGGTAAAAGGGGTATATTAACTTTGGTATGGTGTTTGTAACCACCTAAAGGAAGCGAGCTAGATATGGAAAAGTATATATATTTGTGATCAGCGTGACCGCCTGAGTCGATATGGCCATGTCCGTCCGTCCGTCTGTCCGTCCGTCCGTCCGTAGGCACGATAACTCAAAAAGTAAAGGAGCTATCTTGATGAAATTTTAACTGGAGGTTACTCGGACTGAAAGTACGGCGGGGATTGCATATGGGCGAAATCGGCCCATTGGTTCGAATTCTGGTCTTTTTAATCGATCGAAGGGCTAACGATCATATATAAAAAATCACAATAACTCAACAACTAATGACGCTTTCTTCATCAAATGTGTGTCGTAGGTTACTAGTAATGAAACTAGTTCGGGGATTGCGTAAGTTCGGGATTGGACCATGGGTTCGGAACCTAGAACTTTTTGATCGAATTTAGGCCAAACGAGCATAATTCCGAAACCAAAGAAGATAGAACCTCCAAGTTTCGTATCAGGGTGTCCCTTCCTATTTCCTTAATGTCTTTGAAATTGGGCCCCATTGGAGTAGTGGGTCGGGGACCAGCCATACATTTCCGAATACCTTAAAGCATATCTTTAAAATTAATAAAAATAACAACTTAAAAAAATGTAGAAGCTTCAAATTTGGCACAAGGGTGTTCTTTACTATCCCTTGCGTGTCCCCCTAATTTGGGATCAATTGGAGTGGTGGTTCAGTATCCCTCTTAGACTTGTTAAGTTTTAAAAGCTTATTATCGAAATTATTAAAAATAGTAACTTAAAATTAAGATAGAACGTTTAAATTGTGTACAAGGGTTAACTAGTGCTTAAAGTAAAGCGTGGACTGCATAAGGGCGAAATCAGCCCAAGGGTTCGGATTCTGGACCTTTTAATCGATCGAAGGGCTAACGAACATATATAAATAATCACGATAACTCAACAACCAATTACGCTATCTTCATGAAATTTGTGCTGTAGGTTATTGGTAATGAAACTACGGCGGCGGTTTCGTACGGTGGGGATTGGACAATAGGTTCGGAACTTAGAACTTTTTGATCGATTTCAGGCCAAACTAGCATAATTCCGAAACCAATGAAGATAGAACCTCTAAATTTGGTTTCAGGGTGTCGCTTTCGATTTCCTTAGTGTCCTTGAAATTTGAGCCCAATTGGAGTAGTGGGTGTGGACCAGCCCCTCAGTTTCAAGGACCTTAAAGCATATTTTCGAAATTAATAAAGATAGTAACTTGAAACAAATGTAGAAGCTTCAAATTTGGCACATGGGTGTTCTTTACTATTTCCTGCATGTCCCTTTAATTTTGTACCTTTCTTAGATCCTCCAATGTGTAAAAGTTTATCATCGAAATTAATAAAACTAGTAACTTAAAATTAAGATAGAACGTTCCAATTGTGTAGAAGGGTTAACTAGTATTGAAAGTATGACGGGGACTGCATATGGGCGAAATCATACCATAATTTCGGGTTCTGGAACCCTTGAAAAGTTCAAGGGCTAACAAACATATATCTTAAAAACACCATAACTCAAAAAATAATGCCGCTATTTTGATGAAATTTAAACTCTAGGTTACTAGTAATGGAAATACCATTGGAATTGGTTCTGGTAGATTTTGGTCAATGAAAATTATATGAAAAGGAATAGGAATTATATGAAAAGGTGTAAATTTGTAATTGTATTTTAGAAATACACTTATTGCATATTTTGCGTATAAGCTTTTCTATTAGGTATATTAACTAGCCATTTAAAATAATTGCAATTTTGAAAAATTTGGATTATTAAATATATTATGCTTTGATTAGCTTTTTATCACAAAATTTAATAACTAGAATTTTTTCATTTTGTAATTGAATTGGAATAAATATATTTTCATTTATAACAAGTTTTTTTGTTTTTCAATATTTTTAAATAAATAAATTAGTAAGAATTTGTAATATTTTTTAAGAGATAGTGTAATTAGAAATTGTTTTTAGTATTATAAATTAAATTTGGTTAGCTATGTCTTACAATCAAATTAATAACAGCTTTTATGGCGTTAGAATGACTTATGGATATGTCATTAAATTTGAACCAAATAGGTGTAGGGTATTTCTAAGTCGGTTGCACCGACTGACTGTTTCTTTACTTGTTTGTATTACCAATAATATTATGTAAGTATTATTATATATTATACGAACCTACATATTTTTATGAATATTTTTACGTAAGCAAAATGCATTCATCTATTTAAACAGTCAATTTATAAACTGTACTTTTAAATTTTAATCGCATTCCTTAAAATGCATAACTGTACTTTAACTATAAAATTTCGTAAACGTTAATTTACGAAAATAACAAAACAACAAACCAAACTTGATTATAATCGTATGATTCTAATCAAGTTAAATATTGTCATGTATTAGAATTTTGCTTACGTAGTATTTTTTCCATTCAAACATAAAACAAATTGAATTATTAAATAATTTGTATTAAAAATCAGTCTGTAAGAACAACTCAAACAAACAACATAAAACTGGCGCAGTCGGTGAAATGAAAAAAAACTAACTAATTGTAAAAGATTACAATTAGAATAAAACAAAATTATAAAAATTATAAATAAAAAAAAAAAAATAATAAAAAAATAATAATTAAAACAAAAAAATAAAAAAAAAAATCTGGTCATCACCAACAACAATTGGATCTCCCGCAGCAAAAGTATTCATAACAAATAATTCATCTGTGTCAGCATCCACCAATTTCGGATATTTTGATCATCATCATCATCATCATCAACAGCAACATCAGCAACAACAGCAATATCATTTGCAACAACGAAGACAACATTTACAACAACAATTTCAACAAACCACAAATACAACAAATAGCTAGTTAATTGGTTCACAGGGACAAGAAACAGCAACATTGGTAACAACAACATTGGTAGCAGCTACATTTGTAACAACATTTACCAAACAAAAGTTAAGTAATATTTTAAAATTTTTACTATTAAAATTTCCAAATAAAAGGAAAATAAAAATCCTCAAACCTTATTATTATAATAAAAAAAAAAAACAAAACAAAAAAATAAATCAAAGTATTAATTCTCTTCTAATTAAATTAATAAAATTTTATTTATTTTTATAAAAATAAAAATTTATTTAAAATTTTAAACCTTATTATTATAAAAGTGTAAATGTTTTATCCCAATAATATTTCAAATAGAGGAAATAAATATTATTAAAATTCGTGTCTTAAATAAACCTCAAAAAAAAAAAAATATTATAAATAAGATCTCTTTTTTAAAATATTTCTACGTAAATTACAATTACAAAAAAAAAAGTAAATCGTTCTATAGTGAATTTTATGATTTGAATTCAATTATAATGCTTTTTATAATTTGAGTTCAATCTTTTAAATTTTTTAACTCTAGTTCAATTAAAGTTTAATTGTGAATTCTTTCTACAATTGTTGAATTTTAATTTAATTTAAATCTATCCTACTACTAAACAGGATATTAAATTTACTTTAATTTAATTATAATTTATAAGTCTTCATTAATTTTTTTATTATATTTCTCTATTGCTAACGTCTTCTTTTGACAATTTTACAATTTTAATTTTGTTACATGTATTGTTTTCGAATACAGTTATTTTTCATTTTTGGTTCATCAAGAAAACGAATTGTGAATCTTTCATAATTTTGTTTTAGTTACAGTTTATAGGTTCAAGTATATCCTTAACTTCTACGAAAATACTTTGAATTTTTTGAACAAAATCGTTAAATAAAAAAAAAAATAAGGCTCTTTATTTTATTTAGCTATTATTAGAATAAATTGCATTGAATAAAAATTTCTTTGCTTTACTACTATTTTATTTTATTAAACCTAAACAATTTTAAAATGTCTAACGCCAATGAAAGCGAAATTCCTAACTTCAACCTAATTGTGAAGTGCATCGCCCAATTGCCACCTTTTACTGGCGATCAACGCGACTTAACTAATTTTATACAAAGGATAGAATCCTTTATCCCACTTATAGAAGATCTAGCGGGGTCTCAGTATAAAAAACTTCTTTTCGGACATATCCAAGATAAAATAATAGGAAAAGCTAAACAAATCATACTTTCTCACGGGCCAGTCGAAACATGGACCGAATTAAAATCAATATTAATAAAAAACCATGGAGACACCGTCCCAGTTTCACGTCTTGTAGACAACCTAATATTAGTTAGGTGTACGTCCACAATAAAAAATTTCTATGATGAAATTAACTTTAAACTACCACGTATCAATAACGCGTATTTGCTCCAAGGGGGAGACAATAAAGAAAAAATAGAAGCAAATAAAAGAATTGCTCTAAACACATTTAAAGATAATTTACCCGAACCAGTCAGGGGAATTATTGTTAATAGAAACCCTACAACGCTATTTGACGCTTACGAGATTATAGCACAAAATGACTACTTATACTTTAAAGGTATTCAAAATAAAAATAATTATCCGAATAATAATAATGGAAATAAACAAAAAAAATATAATAATTTTCTAGGGAAAAATTACAACCCTAATAGTAATCAACAGCAAACCAATTTTAAAAATTCTAATTTCTCTACAAATAACCATCGCAACAATGGTTTCAATAAACGAAACTCATATAATTTTAACAATCAACAACAAACCAATTTCAAGAATTCAAATCTGCCTACAAATAATTATCACAATAATGGTTTTAATAAACGAAATTCACAACAAATTCATCATAATTATTCAAATCAGAATAGGTATAATAATTATGATTCTCAATCAAGTAAACGTCCATCTAACATACAACCTTCTAGGTTTAATAGAACAAATAACTATTCAAACAATTATAACCGAAATCTAAATCTAGAACCAATGGACATCTCTATGAACTCAAATAATGAGACAAATACTGACTCAACTAATTTTCGCGTCAACGCGTCAAACAACTACCCTATATGATAATTAAACAAAAAAATCGACTACTTAGATTCATTATCGATACCGGTGCAGAGTATAGTATCATTAATACCAACCTCTGTAATCCTAAATGGAAAACCGTAATTAAACCTGTCCCACTTACGGCTTTCAATAGGAAACTTTCTTTAAATATTAGATGTAGGTTCCCTCTCTTTCAAATCTTTAACGAACCTAACTTCTTCGTTGATTTCCTGGAATTTCCGTTCCATAACTATTTTGATGGTCTAATAGGTAATAACATTTTGTCCACACTAAACATTAACATTGACTATAAAGAAAGGTTACTTACAACACAAAAAGCTTCAATCCCGTTCTTCCTAAATTATGAAGAAGAACAGTACTACGAAAACAAATATGTTGATGATTCTATTAATGTTTTCAATTTTAACCAGTGTGATGCTGATAACGGACTTAACTTTAATTTTCCATCTCACCTAAATAACAAAAATATTGCACAAATTAAATCGCTCTTAAATTATTTTAAGGATATTTTTCATTAAGAGAATGAAAAACTTAATTTTACAAGTGCAAATAAACATAGAATAATAACAAAAAACGATATACCAGTTTATTCAAAAGGATACCGTTATCCTGAAATCCATAGAGACGAGGTCGATCGTCAAATTAAAGAAATGTTACATCAAGGTATAATCGTTAATAGCATGTCACCATACAACGCACCTATTTAGATTGTTCCTAAGAAAATGGACAATTCTAACAAACAAAAGTGGAGAATTGTTATTGATTATCGTCGACTTAATGATAATACAGTCGATGACAAATTTCCAATACCCAACATCGAGGATCTTTTTGGGAAATTGGGAAATTGTCGCTATTTCAGCAGGTTAGATCTGGCGAAAGGGTTTCATCAGATTGAAGTCCACCCAGATGATCGATGCAAAACAGCATTCTCAACTAGAAGTGGCCATTATGAGTTCACTCGTATGCCCTTCGGCTTAAAAAACTCACCCTCCACCTTTCAAAGATTAATGAACCATGTATTAAGCGAATTTATCAATAAAATATGCGTCGTCTACTTGGATGACATCCTAATCTTCTCGTCATCATTCGAAGAACACTTAGTTTCAATAAAAAAAATCTTAACCAAATTGCGCGAAGCAAACTTAACGATTCAAATAGTCAAATGTAATTTTGCTCAACTGTCTACTAACTTCTTGGGTTATGTAATCACCCAAGGAAGTATAAAACCTGATCTATCAAAAATCAGCGGTATTCAAGATATTCCTCTTCCATCTTCACAAAAAGAGATAAAATCTTTTCTAGGATTAACCGGCTACTACCGGAAATTTGTAAAGGATTACTCCAAAGTAGCTTATCCGTTAATACGTTATTTAAAAAAAAAATCTAAAATTAGTAAAAATGACAAAGAATACATCGAGGCTTTTAAAAAACTAAAAACTCTATTAACAACAGAACCCATTCTAAAAAACCCAGACTTTTCTAAACATTTTACACTAACCACGGACACGTCTAACTTCGCTTTAGGCGCCGTACTAAGCCAAAATAACCACCCGATAGCCTATGCGTCGAGAACACTGAACAACCATGAAATAAGATACTCGACGATAGAGAAGGAACTTCTCGCTATCGTTTGGGCTACCAAACATTTTCATACTTACCTTTACGGTAGAAATTTTACTGTTCAATGTGATCATAAACCTTTGGTATGGCTTAACAATCTTAAAGAACCAAACATGAAACTACAAAGGTGGAAGATCAAATTAAACGAATATAAATTTACAATAAACTATCTTAAAAGGAAAGACAATAAAATCGCTGATGGTTTAAGTCGACTCCCTTGCACAAATGAAAACTCTTGCGACAAAAGCGAATCAATAATCGAGCCCTCAATTTTACAATTTTTAAACGAAGTAGAGACACATAGTGCACCAAACATTGACAATAATGATGAAATTATGACCACTAACGTTACGATGCACTCTACAACGAACAATGATAATGATGATGAAATCATGTCTACTGCAGGTACAGTACATAGCGCAAATGAAGATGACCTATATCATATTAAAATAACAGAAAAACCTGTTAACTTATTCAAAAATCAAATTTACCTAATCTTAAGTAATAACGAAAAATTCACCACGAAAATTATAAATAAAAAATGTCAAAATCTTCTCTATGTTACGAAAGATACTAACTTATTAGAAAAGATGAAACGCTGTCTACCCGAAAAAGGATTAGTATGTGTATACAGCGATAACATTGATATCTATCTCAACTTTCAAAACTTCTATCTTAAATTCTTTGTTAATAATCAACGTCTAAAAATATTAAAATCTAACAAAAAACTACAAGATATAACGGATAAAAATAAAATTCTTGAAATAATAAAAGCTGACCTTCGCAATAACCACCGCGGTATATCGGAAATTTTTTCCGAACTTAAGGAAATGTACCATTACCCTAAACTGCAATTACAAATACAAAAATTCATAAACAATTGTGAAGTGTGTACCTTAGCGAAACATGATAGGAGACCTTTAAAACTCCCATTTGAGATCACACAATCTCCTATACAATTTAATGACATCGTCCACATGGACACTTGGTTTCCATGCAGGAATGTTATGTATCTAACTATGATAGACAAATTCTCTAAACATGCTACCATCCACAAACTTAATGATAGAACGTGGATCTCTATTTTAAAAGCACTAAAAGAAAGACTAATTTATTTGGGAAACATAAAAAAATTAATAACAGATAACGAAAAGTGCATAATACACAGTGCCATAGAACAATTTCTTATAGAAAACCAAATCGAATTTCACCAAACTACACCTGGGAATAAAACCGGCAACTCAGACGTTGAACGGTTACATGGCACACTAAACGAACATATTAGAATCTTAGAAATTGACAAAACTAATGAAACTGAAGACTTAAACGATAAAATCTTTAAAATTATCATGACATATAATAGAACAATTCACTCTACCACGAAACGTAGACCAATAGACTTTTTAAATAAAAACACTCCAAAAGAGGAGATCGAAATTTTAGCAAAAAGATTTGAAGAAGAAAAAAGAAGAAGGTTAGCAAACTTAAATAAGAATAAAACTTTAAATGAAAATTTACATGCAAACATTGTCGTTAATAGAGATGTAGGTAAATGTAAACCTAAGTATAAAATTCTGAGAAACTTTAAAGTAGACGGCAAATACATAGTCGATACGAGCAATAAAAGGAAAACTAAATATTGCAAAAAGCAACAAAAACGAAAGTTTAAATTTCAATAAAACCTATTACCTATTTTATTACGATTTTATTGTACCCAAGGATTAGATGCTTTATCATCACCATCAGTTTTTATTTTTATTATTAATTTTTTTACCAACTGAAAATATAGAAGTCTCTTTCGAGGTAGACTTCTTAAGTTAATTTTTATTATTGTTCTTCTCTCTATTCCAAATCCAATAAAAACTTCTTTTATAATTTTAGGAAATGGAACTACTACTTCTACTCATTCTCTCTATTACACAAGCGTCGCTCCAATCTATACAAATAAGCCAACTCAAGGATGAAAATGGTTTTGCTATTATAAAATTGGAAGAACAAAAAATTATTAATAACTACACAAAAACTTTACACATTGTAAACCTCACTGAATACCAAGAAATAATTGGAAACTTGTACCATAATTTCAATCTTCTTAATCTAAAAGAAACAAGAACAGAACACAAAATTTTAACATTAGAATTATTAAATTTACAACACAGTGAGTTCAGAGATACCCAAACTTGACGGAAAATTAGAAATAAACGTAGACTAATTAACGCCCTGGGTACAACAATGAAATTTTTGACAGGCACAATGGATAACGATGACTCAGAACAAATATTCAAGCAATTACAAAATTTAAACTTTAACACCAGACAAGTAACTAATAAAATTAACGACCAAATAATTATTAACAAAAATTTTGAGAAAAATATCCACTCAATAGCTGAAAACGTGAACAACCAGCAACTGGAAATTACCCAATACCTAACAAAAATCGAAAACCAAACTAACAACTTTATTGCAAAAATATCGCAAACTCCTTTCACACTCCAACTTTTGGCACAAATGACCTCAATTAATAATTATTTACAACAAATTAAAGATATTATCTTGCTAAGTCATCTGGAAGTTCTTGCTCACGACATACTTACAGACGACGAAATTCAAAAATACAACCTAACTATCGAAGAGATACCGTACATAAAAAGTACTATTTTATTTAAGGACGGCCTTATAATAATCGTCCTATTCCTTCCAAACTTCACTATCGAAACCTATTTTAAAGCTTTAGTCATACCATTCCCGAACGATAAACATGTGCAATTAGACACACCTATAATAAATATTATTTTAAAAGATAAGGAAATATTTGAACAAAATAATAAAAAGGAACTGTTAAAGAAAAACTTACAATATCCAAATAATAATTGTATAAAAAACTTACTAAAAGGAAACAGTACATGTAACTATAAAATAAATGAAATAGAATCTATAGAAAAAATTGACGACGAATTAATTGTAACTTTAAACTTAGAAAGAACAAAAATTGTACAAAACTGTATTAACCAAGAAATAATTATTAAAGAAAATAATTTAATTGAATTTAGCAATTGTAATTTGAATATTAAAAACAATGAATTTTCTAATAAAATTGTAAAATTTAAAGATTTACCTATTATACCAATTGTAAATGAATTAAATATAACAAAAACTATAAATAACTTTAGTCTTAAGCAAATTCATGTAAACCAAATTGAAAACTTAAAAGCTATTGAATACTTAGAATATAAATCTAAGGTTAATTTTTATACTTTACTAACGGTTAAAACCCTATTTGTAATAGTAATTGTAATTATGATAATAAGCTACTGTTATAAAAAAACAAAGTTAAATGAAAATATTAAAATAAGTATAAATCAATCAGATGTAAAACCAAAGGAACTTGAAACAAGTCCTTTTTAAATTTTAAATTTTGGAGACCAAAATCTCTTAGGGATGGAGGTGTTACGTAAGCAAAATGCATTCATCTATTTAAACAGTCAATTTATAAACTGTACTTTCAAATTTTAATCGCATTCCTTAAAATGCATAACTGTACTTTAACTATCAAATTTCGTAAACGCTAATTTACGAAAATAACAAAACAAAAATCCAAACTTGATTATAATCGTATGATTCTAATCAAGTTAAATATTGTCATGTATTAGAATTTTGCTTACGTAGTATTTTATCCATTCAAACATAAAACAAATTGAATTATAAAATAATTTGTATTAAAAATCAGTCTGTAAGAACAACTCAAACAAACAACATAAAACTATATACATATGAACATGCACATGTAAAAATATTGAACAGCTATATGTTATACTAATTTAATAAATTTCATGTGGTACAAACGTAGTATAAATTTTGTCATACCTGTAACTTGTTCGTTTAGATATAAATAAAAAATTAGAATTTTCTGATTTTTTTTTTTTTTTTTTCCTAAGGGAGGAAAAAACCTTCAAAAGGCACCTGGTAACCTAATCCCCCAGGTAGTGTGAGATTTTTACTACACTAAAACAACCTCCCCCCGTAGCCATAATAATGGGATAAGCACCCTAGCTGCTTGCGCAGTATTATGGCTGAAAAGTTACTACTAGTCATAAATATAAATGACTTTTAAGAGTTGAAAGGGCAACCCAGGAGGTATAAGTTGACATTCTTCTTGAATTTTTTCGGTTTAAACGAATTGGGAAACACATATGGGGGTAATGTGTTCCACAATTTGGAGGTGCGACTCAGAAAAGAGTTCCTAAATTTCAGAGTTCTTGTTCTGAAAAGCTCAACTGTATAAGGATGTGATTGAGCTGCTAACCGTGTGTTACGGCGGTAGGGTGTGATTTTAGGCATCATGTTTTTGATTTCTTTTGAAGTATTGCCTAGAAGATATTTATAAAAAAGACAAGCAGCTCCTACATTACGGCGGTGACTTAAAGACGTTAAGTCTTTTGTGACGTTATTATCATTGATAATACGAACAGCTCTCTTTTGTATCTTATCCAGATACTGAAGAGCGGTGCTGGGAGCTCCAGCAAATATGTGAGAGTTATACTCAAGTCTCGGCCGAATATAGGTTTTATAAATTTGTAATAGATTTGGAGGTGTAAAGTATTTCCTACTCCTACTTAAGAATCCCAGGCATTTTGCGGCATCTTTTGCGACCGAAAAAATGTGGTCGTTCCACGAAAGTTTTGCATTTATTTCCATGCCTAGAATTCTTAATGATTCGGAGTTTTGAATACCTACATTGCCAAAAGAAATGTTTAGTAAAGGATCGCTTCGCTTGGTTGATAACAAACAGCTTTGGGTTTTAGAAGCATTAACACTTACCCTGTTCACGCTTCCCCAATCTTGAATTATTTGGAGATCATTATTTGAGGAACTTGAAACTTTGGTTTCATTAGAAATAAGGTTGGTGATAGGACCGAGCCTTGAGGGACACCAGCATTGATTTCAAATTTTTTGGAAGTGAAACCATCCAATACAACTTGTATTGAACGGTGTGAAAGGAAAGATTCTATCCATGAATTGAAGATTTTTCCTAGACCAAAAGCTTCTAGCTTTTTTAGTAGCGCGGCATGCCAAACCCGATCAAAGGCTTTGGATATATCTAGAGCAATTATGTTCGTCTCGCCATATTTTTCCAAGCAACGACCCCATTTTTCAGTCAAACATGTCAACAGGTCACCTGTTGATCTATTTGACCTAAAACCATATTGATGGTCACTTATGAGGTCATTACTCTCCAGATATCTTTTTAAATGGAAATTAATTATTAACTCCATAACCTTTGATAGTACTGATGTTAGAGCAATTGGTCTATAATTTTCAGGATTGCTCTGGGCACCCTTTTTTGGGATTGGCTGGACATAAGCAACTTTCCATATAGAAGGGTAAGTTCCAGAAACAAAGGATATGTGAAAAAGTTTGCTTAGTGGACCAGCTAGGGTGTTAGCGCATTTTTGGAGGACAATTGGTGGAATATCGTCAGGACCAGCAGATTTGTGAACATTCAGACCCTTAAGAACTTTAGCAACAACTCGTGGGCGAAAATAAATTTTTTTAAGTTTTGAATTTGTTGGTACATAGACCGGAGGAGAGGCTGTTGTTGCCGGCAGTGTTGAATTGGCTGCGAAGATTTGAGCCAGCAAATCTGCCTTTTGTTCAGGGTCAGCAATGACAGCATTATTATAAATTAGTGGAGGAGTTGTAGAAGTAGTGAAGTTGTTTTTTACTGATTTGGCAAATGACCAGAAACTTTTGCTGCCTTTTGGGAAGCGAATAACTTTTTGCCTTAGTAAAAAATCATGTTTAAATTTTTGCTGCCTTAAAATTCTTTTGCATTGCTTACTAACTTCTGTAAATGAGAGCCGGTTGCTTTCGGTTGGTTGCCTCTTGAACTCAAAGAAAGCTTTATTTTTTTTCTTAATAGCTTGCCTGCATTTTTTGTTTAACCAATTCTGGTTACGGTGTTTAGCACTTTTAATCTTACTTGGTATGAAAAGATTCATGCCAAGGAGAATAGCGCTAGTTAATGCGTTGGCAGCTACATCAACATTTCTATTGTTGAAAAAAAGAGACCAATTAAGGTTTTTGAAAAAGGAGTTTAAACCATCCCAGTTGGCTTTATTTAGGAGCCAAATTTTATGATTGGGAGGAACTTTTTGGTTAATTAAATTTTGCATTTGAAATTGAGAACTGATTAGGCAGTGGTCAGAGCTGCCTAATGGGCTGATGATAGAAATGTTGTATTTTTCCGGATGAGAAGTTAGAAATAGATCCAGAGTATAAGCACTATGGCTTGAACAGTCTGGTATGCGAGTAGGTTCTTTCACCAATTGTGTAAGTTGGTGAAGAGCGCTAAAAAGTTCTACATATTTGCCTTCTGCCGATGTATGAGGAGAGTATAGAAGCCAATTTTTATTGTGGATATTGAAATCGCCTGCTACAACGATTTCAGTTTCGGGACTGTCCTGAAGGATACTAATTATAGAATCCGATAAAATATCAAATTCTACAATTGTGTTCTCCTTCGAAATATTTGGACTTCTGTACAAAAAACAAAAATGCGTTGAATGGCCACCAAAAATAAATTTGGTCCAAACATAGTTAAACTCTGGATTTGTGCCTATGTTATATTTATCCAGAATTTGGTAGGCCGTATCGTTACGAATATAAAGAGCAATACCTCTATGGGGACTAAAAAACGTTTCAAGTTTGTAACCAGGAATACTGAACTTAACCGCATCCTGGTTTGAAAAAACCTGAGTTTCGTTTAGTGCTAACACGGCTGGATTTTTTGACGTAAGGTGAACATATATTCCGAAATAATTGGAATCTAGCCCTCTAATGTTTGCAAAATTTATACTGGTTTGACTCAGCATAAATCAGATTTAGTTTTCAAGAAGAACTACAACTATACGAAATAATGAGTGGAATTTTTTTTTTTTTTTTTGTTTGATTCAGTCAGAACTGTCAATCTAATTGAGTTTGCTTACAGTGACGCAGCCACGGCCAGTTATCCCATACTGTAGTATATACACCTTCCAGCATGAGATAGTGTCCGACAGCAGAATCACTGCAGCAAAAAAAAAACGCCTATTTACTTGGCTTTGTACATAAAGTTAAGATTATCGAAAAAAGAAAGAAGAAAAAAAAAAAAAATAAAAAATTAATTGTAAAATTTACATTTATTAATAGTTTATACAAAAAAAAAAAATTAAAGAGAAGAAAAAATAAAAATTGTATATAAAGAAAAAAAAATTTTGAATTTAAATTTAGATTTTTCTCAGAATAAAGTTTGAGAAGAACTTTATTTCAAATTTATCGTTTGATATTCGCTGAGAATTAAAATTTGATATTTACTGGATCTATTTACATTAATTTTAATTATGTAACAATGTATGTATATATAACAAGTTGACATGCAATTAGATGAATAGCTGACTGAATAGGAGTAAAAGGGATAGATATAGTGTTTGATAAATTGTGTTTATTATTTATTATAAGATTGACATAAAAGTTTTTATTTTTATGAAAAAAAAAAAAAATTCTAAAAGTTTTATTTAAAATATTATAAAAAAAAAAAATGAATGAAAAAAAAATATATTCTGACACTGAAAAAAATTATCAAACAATACGATTTGTCGAAATACTTGGAAATTAGAATAAATAAAAATTCAACAATATTATTTTTTTAATATATTTCATTGATGATACTTTATACATTTATAAAATAAGTATTTTTAATAAAAATTATTTAAAGAGTTCAAATTTAGAGAAGAAATTTCATATTAGTTTATTTAATTTCTTGCAAATATAAAGAAGTATAATATGTAGTCTATAAGACACCGTTAGGTAATGTCAGTAAAAAATATTTTTAATGATATTTTTATTTCAATTAACTTTTTAATAAATAATTAATTATATTATATAGATATGGTGTTATCAAAATTTGACATCCAGACTTTTAAATACATATAGCCGTTTAGAAGATGCAAAAACTCTGCATGTTTTTAAATTTATTAGAATTTATACAAAAATTAAATTTTAATATAATGTATAATAGACTACCTACTATTTCTAAATTATGCTTCTAAAGTTATTTAATGCTTAAAAACACGAAATATGCATTTTATTATATCTTTTAATTTTTATAGCATAGCATGAATTACAAATAATTTTTAGATTTTTAAATTTTATTCAAAACTTAAGAACTTATTCATATTTTTGATGAAGACGTTAATAATAATTATCCAAAATACAAAATTATAAATTTTGTGAACCTGGTTAAATATACTTTATGAACTAATAAATATTTATAACCTTGTCAGCTAGTGCTATTAATAATAATAACAATAATAATGTTACATATTTATAATATTATTAAATTATGTTCAGAATTTTAATAAACGGACAAATCATAAATGTGAAAAATTTGTACTTTATAATTTGTTAATAATTTTTTTCAGTGAATTATTCTCATATGAAGAGTTTTACTCTTATAAGAAAATCAATTACTAATCTTATCAAGTAGCGGCCATATTATTCAGACTTTCTTTATTGTTCTCAATCTTAACCCTTAGATCACTAAGGAATTTTTTTGAATTAAAAAATATGGAAAAATATTTCTTGTAAAAATTATTAAATTTAATTAATTTACAACATAAAATGATAGCTTCAACTCAATTTAAGAAATAATTTATTGTATTTTATATTCAGTTTTACAGAAATTTACTCGAATTTACCATAAACATAGGTAGAAATAGAAAAATAAGCCTTAAAAGGGTTAAAAAATTATTATTAACATTTTTCAAATTTTAATTATTTTTGGCGCGTGTTGTTTTTTTTTCGAGGTAAAATGCCTACTTTTATTAATAAAATTTGAATGCCCGTAGTATTTTGGCTTATATTATTGACGAAAAGTTATTTTAGTTTCCTACAATAATATGTTCATATTAAAACTAATATACTTCTTTATGATATCAGTATATCACACACATACATATAATTAAAAATTTACTTTATTTAATCGCCACCAAAAATAAACCTGTATGTTTTTTAATACTCTCATAGTAGTGTTCTTATGAGCGTTTTATACTTATAGAACTCTTACAATCAAAGCTAAACTCTTGTTATGAGTGTTAATTAACTCTCATAACTGCGCCCTTTAACTCTTATAATGATCTCATAAGACCCTAGAAGAATTCTTCAAGAGTAAACTATGAGAGCAATACTCTCAGAATTAACTCTTAAAGAAGTCTTCTAGAGTCTTATGAGATATATTTTGTTACTTGGGCGTCGGGCCGACATGGGTTAACAAATTCCAAAACTGTTAATAGTGTCAACTCAATTCTCAAGATGTATTACCTATGCAAAATTTTAAGTCAATTTTTCAAACCGTTTCTAATTTAGAGTTAAGTATTGCAAATCCTATAAAAAGCTGTTGGGCCGCAATGGGTTAATGGAACTCAATAAAATTTGTTTGGGACTTTCTTTTTAGCCAAAGCAGAATTTCGTAAATTCGAACAAAATTTGGACCCAAATTTTTTTTTCACCAACTGTCGGCCTGACATGGTATAACAAATTCCAAAACTGTTAATAGTGTCAACTCAATTCTCAAGGAACATCACGTATGCAAAATTTAAAGTCAATTGGTCAAACCGTTTTCATTTTAAAACAAAAAAGTTTAAATACAAAATGTTTAGGCCACAATTTCTTTCCGTACCCAAAAACCCCTATATACAAATTTTCTTGAGAATCGGCTGAGCAGTTTTGAAGTCTATTCAACACATACAAACAAACTAACATACAAACAAACTTTCGCTTTTATATATATAGATAGATCGATAAACTTAGTTTTTTATTTATAGTTAATTTATTACCTTTTAACCAATTTTCGTAAATCCCCAAATCAGTATTTACAAAAGTTTCAAGTTCTTTACAGGTTCTAGCATTATATATAAGTAAAGTGTGTAGGTGAGAATCAAAGACAAACTATTCCATTTTTCAAAAAAAAATAGATAATAACGCTAAAATAATCCGTATTAAAAATGAAATCGTTTGGTATATTCAAGTTGCTTCTATGTCAAACCATTCCTGAGAAAAATAAATTTTAAATATGCGAGTATTTTCAAAATAAAACTATTCCACAAACATGGTAAAAACAAAATTAAACTATTCCATACAAAAACATATTGAAACAAAACAAATCTATTCCTTATTAACCAATATTAACGACAGTTGCAAATAGATTCAAAACAAAACTATTCCATTGGTTGGCCAAAAAAGCTCCAAGTAATGTCAAAAAAAT
Organism: Dolichopus griseipennis; assembly: GCA_963082915.1. Classification (NCBI taxonomy): domain Eukaryota; kingdom Metazoa; phylum Arthropoda; class Insecta; order Diptera; family Dolichopodidae; genus Dolichopus; species Dolichopus griseipennis. Next base: position 201,538,675 of record OY720441.1, on the reverse strand, counting down.
AGAAGTTATCTTTCCAGTTGCTGGGCATTCATTCTTACCGGCGGATAGAGTTTTCGGACAAATTGAAAAGAAAGTGAAAACAATGGAGAGCATTATTAATGTTGAGGAATATTTAAATATATACAAGGAAAAAGGCAAAACAATTAATTTAGGAAGCAACGAATGTCCAGTATATAGTTTCAAATTAGGGATTGAAAAGATTTTGAAGCCTCCCGGTAACTGGCATTTTAAGTTTAATGAAACGAAGAGATTTATTATAACAAAAACCCAAAAAGGAAACACACTGGTGAGAGGTGAAACCTTCTATAAATCAGATATTGGACTAGGTAAATCTACAATTAAACGAGGGCAAAATTTGGCGCAACTTGAATTGCAGGAGTTGCCACTTGGTGTCCAAATTAAAGATGCTAAGCTGAAAGATGTTGAAAAACTCCTTTCCAAACATTTTGGAAATGACTGGCAAAGTATTGCGGAATTACATTTTTACAAACAAATTATAAGCGAAAACTTAACTTTCGCCCAGCGAGAGAGTGATACTATTTGTGAAAATCAAAATGAAGAAAATTGTGATTTAAGAATATAAATTTAAAGCCTACTACATATTAGTTATTTTGAACCAAATTGAATTACTATTTTATAAGTTTTTGTTATACATATTGTTAAGACTGAATTTTTTATGTTTTTGTTTTAAATTTTACTGAATTATTTTTAATATGTTTTATTTAAATGTTTGTGTTTTTCATTTCTTGTTTTCATATTTTAATATTGTAGTTTTTAAGAAAATGAAAAAAAAATTAATAACTACTAAAATAATAATGAATAAAATATTAATTAAAAGATTGTAACTTTAATTAAAAAGTATAAAATATTTTCAAAACGAAACTATTCCCTTGAAATATTTTCAATACGAAACTATACCACAAGATATTTTCAAAACTGAACTATTCCACATTTGAAAGCTTCACAAAAGCTGTAAGGGAAATCGGAGATTATATTCCTTAAAACCAATGTATTTAATAGGTTTCAGCTTTTGTTTAGTTAAATCCGCTTTTCAAAATTTTCCCCCAGAAATAAATTAAAAGTTTTTTTTATTTTATACAAAAACTTTCCAGGAGGAATAGTTTGTCTTTGATTCTCACCTACTCAAGTATCGTCAGCAAAGATGTCATAGTCAGCCCGTAAATTCGCATACTGAATGTTATGAATATAAAGTAAATATAATGTAGGAGCAACACCAATGTTTATATTATTTTCATTACTATAAACTGCATTAATTTTTGTAATAGTTTTTCTACTATTCAGATATGGTACAAATCAATTTGTCCTACAACAAATCCTACAACTTTTTGCACGAACTCCTGTATTCTGGAATTTATAACCTTTTCAAATACATTTTAAATTCAACTTGAGAGGGCAACCGATCTGTAATTTTATACATCTAATATTGACCCAGATTTAAAGATAGGTACAACTATTCTTGATTTAAAATACTCAGGATATATACCAGTACTTAGACATCTATTTATCAAGCATACAATTATTGGTTTTATTAAAGTTACCACATGTTTTAAATCTGATGCTGAAATATTGTCACCTCCAGGAGAGCTATTTTTTAATTGCATGATGATGTTATATATGTCTGTTTCATTTGTAGGGTTAAGAAAAATTGACTTTTCATCGAATCTATTTTTTATTACTTATTTTTCAGCATCAGTAATTTTATCTGCTAGTTTGCTACCGATTGAACTGAAGTAAGAATTGTAGAAATTTTTCAATTTCAAAGGTATCACATGTTGTCATTTCATTAGCGTTTATTTCTTTAATAACATTAACTCTATTGATTTTTTTAAGATGAGATTATTTAAATCTTTCCAAATTTTTCTTTGGTCATCGCCAGCTAGTTGTAGCTTATTATTAAAATAATTTTTGTTGGGCTTTAGTTATTTCATACGTCACCTTGTTTTTTGCATTTTTAAATCTAGCTTTAATATCTATATTGTTAGGCTGCCTTTTCAAATTATTAAACAAATTATTCTTCCTTTTGATCATGTTTTATAGTTCTTTTGTCATCCAATGATTATTGTTTCTAACTCTTCGTAGTGTTTTAATTGTAGAATTCACCTTTGCTCTTTGCAATATTTTTATAAGTTCGTCCACACTATGACATTTATTTATTTCAAGTAACTTTCTTACATTTTCTTTATATTTCTTAAAATTTGTGTTGTAGATTTCCCTTTTAAAAATAGGTTCAATCTTTAACTATATCGTGAAGCTTAATATCAAAGTCAAACTTTTCTAGGTCTGTCAGAACATAATCGATGATCGTAGAAGAATTTTCAGTCACTCTAGTAGCAGATTCATAACTAAGTACGTTTTTTATAGTAACTCCTTTAAATTCTAACATCAATTTATAAGATCTGGAGAGCTCTCTGTCTGTTAATAAATCAATATTAATATCACCCATCAGAACTATATTCTTGTATTTATTAAAAATTAAATCCAGATGTACTAGTAAATCGCTATTGTTATCACTTTGTTTTTTGTAGGTAACTGCAATTGTTAAGGATGGAGAAGTGTTATTTAACGAAATAATTATAGTATTGAATTGCTCAAATAAAGACCGTATACCGAATATTATGCTTAATAAAAATAGCGGTTCCACCTTCTCTTGATTCATTATTAGAATTAAAAAATGCAGAGAAGCTAGGTATATTAAAAAAATTTTCTTCATCTGAGTATGACCACGTTTCACCAATCATAGTAATGTCAATATCTATTCTGGCTTTAACAAAAAGTTCGATTTCAGTCATATTTTTCCTTAAACTTTTAGCATTAAAATGCACCATATTTATATTATTGCGTTTGTTACGTGTCATGGTTTACTAATCATATAATAACTCTTTAATTTTTTGTAAGTGCTCTCTGTATTTATTATTATATGTCTCCTAAAATATGCTAAATCTTTAAGTACTTCGCTTTTGGATGTTCCGGTGCTATCATGATAAGCAAAATACAAATTACTGAGATCTACACAGCTATTTGGCAGCCCTTCTTGATGAATAAGTACTTTTAGACTTGTTTTCGTAATAGCATCATAACAAATATCATCTTTATCATGAAAATATGATAAAAATAATCTCACATTGTCGTAAATTCTGTGTTCTCTTAATATAGATAAGGCATACGTATTTTCACCAGACTCGAGGCCGGGTCACCTCCCGGGCTCTCAGAATTATTCGTTGAATATTTTTTTTTCTCTTTCCTTTTTCTTTCGGAGGGAGATGTAGTACAAAATATAGAAGTTAAATACTTATTATACATATCTGAAGTATAGCATAACGGATTGGCCATTTAATTCCAAATTCTTTTGATAAATTAATTAACATACATAATTTCATTGACCGACTTGAGAAATATGAATAAAATATTATCATCATATTTCATAAAGGCAATGACCCAAAGGAATGCAATAATAATTATGCTTATGCTACGCGAACATTCATAAGTTAAACGTAATCAAAAGTGTTTCATTTCAATATATGACATGTATATTATTAAGTATAGTATGGTAAGTATTCGTCCCAAATGTCTTGTCCTGCTAAACTCATTAAATAGTCATTTAGTACCCTATGATTTCTTTCGATTGCACTTAATGTTTGATAAGCTATTGATGTTACTTTTTCTAATTTTAAAAATTTGCAAACGTTTGTAATCCATTTGTAAGTTCTCTTCCCTTATCAGTTTTTAATTTTTTAAAATATCTATATTATTTAAGTATGTGTTTTTCTACTATAGTTTTTGCAACTAAAGACACTACATTTGGTTTCAATTGGGTAAGCTTCAATATATTTTGTTAAATCACATTGTAAGGTAAGGATATATGTAAAGTTGTTCGATGGTTTCAATGGACCAACGGTGTCTATCGTTATTATTTCAAATGATGTTGTTGCTGTGTCTGTAATTTCATAATTTTCCTAAGTATATTTAGTTATTTTTATTTAATTACACGTTTCACAATTTTTTATATATTTCTTAAACCATATGAGCAAAATATCTTTGCAAACGTTTTTTTGTTTTAATTTGCTTATACATTTATTTATACCACAATGTCCACCATACATTGTGTCTTGATAATTTCCTATGAATTTAATCATTTCTTCTTTATCTTTTATTTTTAGTGGAGGCTCATATAATATTATTTTTAAACAATCTGTAGTTTCAGAATTGTTTTCCAGCTCATGAAAAATGTTTTTAAATTATTTCCCAAGGCTAATTCTTTAATATTCAATTTGCTTATTTTGAATATTGGCTTCCTCAGAACCAATTTTATCTGTGGTAAAGATTTTTCGCTAAATTCAGCAATTATTTAATTTTTTCCTGCTAATTTTTTTTTTTTTTTTATTTATTGTTAAAAATTTACTTAGTGATATACATATGTTTTTACATTTTCTTTTTGTTTTTTTTTTTCTTAAACTTTAACATTTATCTTTGTTTTTTTTCTAACTGTGATATAAACAAAACTTATAGTTTTGGTATAAAACATCGCAGTTACTTCCTAATACTATTCAACAAAGTAAATTATTTAAAATTAAATATATTCACATATATATATATTTTTTTTTATACCCGTGCATACATATATGAACATCGGGTATATTAAAATTACTCCTCCGTTTGTAACGCATCGAAATATAAGAGCTAGATATAGTGTCAAGGGTACGTATCGAATCAGCATCGAAAAGTGAATCGATCTAGCTATGTGTGTCCGTCCGTCCGTCCGTCCGTCCGTCCGTCCGTCAGCACGATAACTCAAAAACTATAAGAGCTAGAGTTCTGAAACTTTCACAAAGTAATTTTTAGACAATTTGTAGGTTCCCTATTGTTTTTGGTTAAAATCGGAGAAAGGCTTCGGGTAGCTGCCATACAAATTTTTCGATATTTTATGAGTATTTTCTAAATTAATAACGAAATAGAAACCAAATATAAAAACAAACAAATTGTTGTTAAATTATTAATCGATTCATGGTGTAGTGGTTAGGACATGTTACTTGTAGCAAAAATGTCTTGGTTCGAATTCAGGCTAAGGAAAATTTTTTTTTTTTTTTAAATTCATTTTTTTTTATCTATTTTTTTTTAATAAAATATATGTATTTATTTTATGTTTGAAAAAATTTTATTTTATAGAAAATTTGACATAAGACTCTCATTTATATTACAAATTATTAATTTTTTTTAATATTTCTATAAAAAAATTCAAAACTGTTATTTAAAACAAACAATTGATACCCTAGCAACTACGATTATTTAAAAAAAAATAATGAGATAAATAAAAACTCGTTTTGTAGACAAATTATTAATTGTTCTATGGTATAGTGGATAGGACATGGGACTACTGGTCGAAACGTTTCGGTTCGATTCCTGGCTGGGGCAAAATTTTTTTTCTTTTTAAATTCATCTTAAAATTCTTAAATATTATAAATATAAATTATTTATTTTTTTTAATACATTTTTAAAAAAATTCAAAACAGTTATTCAAAACAAACAATTGATACCATCGCAACTATAATAATTTAAAAAAAAAATTGAGATGAATATAAAGTCGATGGCTTAGTGGTTAAGACGTCGACGTTTTAATTGAAAAGTGTGGGTTCGAATCTCGTTGAGAGCATATTTTTTTTTAAATTCATCTTTTTTTTTAATTCATTTTTTTTTTATTAATTTTTTTTGTAATTAAATATAAAAAAACAAATATTTTGAATTTTCTGTCAAACAGTTCAATTGCAATATAAGAATTTCTTATTTATTTAATACACGCACGGGTATCTAAAAGTTGACAAAGGCAACTATAATCTTCCTCGTTTTTTTTGTTTTTGTCCTTTCATTCCACGAGTGAACATATTTATAATATTTTCATTGTCCCAGGTGAGGTTGCACTGATTCAGCTCACTTATTGTGGTGCGCCTCCAGGTCTCCTGTAAGTCTTAATAAGTCTTCGTTGCTTATTCTGCTAGCCTAGAATATCCTGCAGATTATGCGCAGACAGCGGTTAATTAAGACTTGTATCTTCTGGACGATGTTGTTAGATATCATCAATGTTTCGCTTCCATACATTAGTACGGTCTTTACGGCATTGAAGATCGTTATTTTCTTGGAGATTTGGGTGTTCCTTCATACTGGGTACAATGGTCCGAATGATGCCCTTGCTTTACTAAGTCTGTTGTTCACATTTGCCTCCGCACCACCATCAGTAGTCAGTATGCTACCGAGATAGTTGAACTGGTTAAGATATTCGACTGGTTGCGTTTTCAGCATGATGAGTTGGTTGTTGGTGCGGTTGATTTTCATCGCCTTGGTTTTACTGATGTTAATTTCAAGGCCTGCGTTAAGTGCTAGTCTTTCCAATTGTTCGAGTTTGGACTGCATATCGCTGAACTTGTGTGCTAGAAGTACTATGTCATCTGCATAATCTAGGTCTTCTAAGTGGCGAGTGAAGCTCCACGTAATGCCTCTTTTTTGCTTACAGACTTCGGACATTATACTATCTAGGACGATTGTGAATAGCAATGGTGATAATGGACATCCCTGTTTGACGCCGATGTTAGTTCGGAAGGGCTCACTGATTTCTCAGTTGTGAGTGACCGCTAGTTCGGAGTTTTCGTACAGCTCTCTTGTGATCCGAATTATCTTGCTTGGTACACCTTTCTCTTTTAATGCTCTCCATATGGCAACTCTTTTCACAGTGTCGAAGGCTTTCTTAAAGTTCACGAATAGCAGGTAGAGGGGAGTCCGCCATTCGATCGATTGCTCGATGATGATTCTAAATGTGTTTGATTGGTCTACACAGCTCTTGTGGGGCGGAAGCCTGCTTGCTCGTCGCGTAACTCTGGTTCGATTTTTTCTTGGATTCTGCCTTGTATTATAGTTGCTATGATTTTATACACTGTGTTGAGGAGAGTGATACCACGCTAGTTGTTGCAATCTTTGAGGTCGCCTTTCTTCGGTAGCTTGACTATTGTGCCATTTTTCCAAGATGGAGGTAGCTCTTCGTTTTCCCATGCCTTTATGATGTGAGATCTCAGAAGTTCAGCTGAGGTATTTTTGCAGAGTTGTAGAATTTCTGCCGGAATACCATCAGACGCAGGTACTTTGTTTCTTTTCAACTTGGTGATGGCTTCTTTGATCTCAGTTATAGTTGGTGTGGAAGTGGTAATGCGCAGATTGTTTGTATTGTTTTCCGCTCGTGATATATGGTATAACAAATTCCAAAACTGTTAAAAGTGTCAACTCAATTCTCAAGGAACTTCACGTATGCAAAATTTGAAGTCAATTGGTCAAACCGTTTTCATTTTAAAACAAAAAAGTTTAAATTCTTGCACCACAGCCCCAACTTTGCGCTCCGTTAGGTCAAAATTTTTAGGCCACAATTTCTTTCCGTACCCAAAAACCCCTATATACAAATTTTCATGAGAATGGGCTGAGCAGTTTTGAAGTCTATTCAACACATACAAACAAACAAACAAACTAACATACAAACAAGCTTTCGCTTTTATATATATAGATAGATAGATAAACTTTGTTTTTTCCGCATTTATAGTTAATTTATTACCTTTTAACCAATTTTCATAAATCCCCAAATCAGTATAAAAGTTTCAAGTTCTTTACAGGTTCTAGCATTATAGATAAGTAAAGTATCGTCAGCAAAGATCTCATAGTCAGCCCGTAAATTCGCATACTGGATGTTATGAATATAAAGTTCTTCTTCAGTTCTTATCAAACCATCAAACCATTAACAAGTTAACGGTATTTTTATTAAACCCGCTTTTTTTTTATATTTAATTCGTTTTTAATATATAACTTTTTTAATAAACAAAAACTTTTAATAATTTTAAACATTTTTCAAAAAGTGCTGACACTTAATTTAAATAAGAAAAAAATTTACATTATAATTTTAAAATTAGTAAGACTTTTTTTATAATAATTTTAAATTTTAATTGTTGAAGATCAAATTTCAATCTAGGTCATTTAAGTTTATTCACTTTTAATAATACATTTTGCAAGTGTAATTTTTTAAGAACATTAAAAACTGACCTATTATATTTTAAATACATTTTTTTTGCCGTTATAAAATAAAAAAAAAAAACAATATTAAATAAAAATGAATCAAAATAAATGCAGTGCCGTACTCTGTACAATTACAGATTTCAGAACCGAAATTATTACATGTAATGGTATCTGTAAAAGGAAATTTCATGGAGTTTGCATTAATGCACCTAGGGGCTGGCAAACATGCAACTCGTTCATTTCGCATCACTTTGTTTGCGATAGTTGCTTGGATTTGAACCAGCCTATACAAATACTAAAAGATGAGTTAATGGTTACACTAAATGATATTAAAAGTGACTGCCAAGGTTGCACGACTAAAGCAGTAGATGCTTTAAAAAACAATTCGGTATGCTTTAACGATATGGCCAAAAGCTATGATAACTTCAATCAAGCTTTATGCAGTTTTCTTTCTGACCGGAAAAAATATTTGAAAAACACTATGACAGATCTATTAAATGATCTCAAAGGTGAACTTATATCGGCAACATCAAAGGAGCTGGTTGGCATTCGTGAAGTGGTGGATCTAATGAAGGACGACTTAAATCGTATGAACGTATCCCTTCATGCTTTGGGTTCAGATCAACAAATACCCAATCATAGACAGAAGGAAATTCAGTGCGATGTGGAGTTAATTAAACAACAGTTGGATAAATTAAATAAACCACCAATAGTTTATAAAGATGTTTTTATCCAAACTGACAATATCACACCTAGCACAACGGCAAAGAGTATAATAAATAAGACAAAACCCGGAGTTAAGGCTTTACTAACCCCGATTGTTACAACAAAGCCTTCGTTTACTCTTTGCATTTCAAGGCTAAATTGTAAAATGACTGAAAAAAGCCTTGAGAGCTTTATTAAACAAAAATTTAAGTGTGATATAGCAATTTGTAAAAAAGTTACTCCCAAAAGGATCCGGAATCCAAAATACCTGTCATTTAAAGTGTCCGTTCCTGATATGATGGTTGAGAAGGTGAGAAATCTTAAATTTTGGAAGAAGGGAACGAAAATTACAAAATTTCGGGATGTTAGAGGTAATAAAAATAAAATTAATAAAAATAAAAATACTGATAATAATCGTAAAAATAAAAATATATCTAGTAATAAAAGTAATAAGACTAATAAAAATAAATATAATAATAACAATAATAATAACAATAATAATAATAATAATAATAATAATAATAATAATAATAATAATAATAATAATAATAATAATAATAATAGTAATAATAATAATAATAGTAATAATAATAATAATAATAGTAATAATAATAATAATAATAATAATAACAATAACAATAATAATAATAGTTCTGAAAATAGTAATATTAACTCTGACAATAGAAATACTAATACTAGCATTAACGTTAATAATATAACTGTACATCCTAATAATAGCGCAACTGCTAACAATTCATTATATCATTATATTATCAAAATGTCAGAGGTCTTAGAACAAAAACTAGACAAGTCCTACTTAATACTTTATAATAGTTACATTAACTTAATGGCAACTAAATTAAAGTCTGATCCGAAAAAATTTTGGAAATTCTTAAACTCTAAACGTAAATGTGATGATTACCCAACATTTATGAATTTCAATTCTCTTTCTAGTAATGATCCTTCAACTATTTCAAAATATTTTCGTGAGTTTTTTAGCACTTCATATAGTGAGTCTTCTTTTACGCCAAATGAAAATTATTTCTCCTATATGAATACATATCAAAAAACTTCTCTTACTGACATTAATATTAATGAACAAATAGTTTCCAGCTATCTAAATAAACTGGGTGATAATACTTTTCCTGGACCAGATGGTATACCAGAAATAATTTTGAGCAAGTGTTCTAACATTCTCACTACGCCTTTAACATTACTCTTTAAAAATTCATTAAATTCCGGTTATTTTCCTCCTATTTGGAAAATTTCTTATATCAGGCCAATTCACAAAAAGAATGCTAAAAATGAAATCACCAACTATCGCCCAATAGCTAAATTATCTTCAATTCCTAAATTATTTGAATTAATTATAACGGATTCAATTTATAATCATTGTAGGAATCTTTTAATAGATAACCAACATGGCTTTGTAAAACAAAAATCTACGGTGACTAATCTAGTTGAAACCACATCTCTTCTTCTTAATAACATGGAAGAAGGATTTCAAACAGATGTTGTCTATACTGATTTTAGTAAAGCATTTGATCTATTGCCACATAATATTATTTTACTAAAACTTGAAAAATATGGTTTTCCACTATTTTTCCTTAAGTGGATACATTCTTATTTATGTGATCGCTCCTATAGTGTTATATTTAAAAATGTGATTTCAGAACCTTTCGTGGCAAATTCGGGAGTTCCACAAGGTAGTCACCTTGGCCCTCTACTTTTTATATTATCTGTAAATGATGTTTCTTCTTTAATTTCTAATTGCGAGCTTCAAGTTTACGCTGATGATATGAAACTTTTTAAAAAGATTACATCTTATAATGACGCCATCCTTATGCAGAATGATCTTCAAAATTTTAACAATTGGTGCGTTAATAACTGTTTACTACTTAATGTAAATAAATGCGCACTGATATCTTATACACGCCGATCTAGTCCTATTTGTTTCAATTATAACTTAGATGGTATTAGTTTACCTAAAGTTACCTCAATAAAGGACTTAGGGGTGTACTTCGATTCCCAACTTAGCTTTAAAATCCATTATAATAATATTATAAATAAAGCTAATTCACTATTGGGATTTGTTAAACGTTCCGCAAAGGAATTTTCAGATCCTTATGTACTTAAATCGTTGTACACTTGTCTTGTAAGACCAAACTTGGAATATGCTAGTCAAGTTTGGTCTCCGTTTTATATGGTACACATTGATAGGATTGAGGCAATACAAAAAAATTTTCTTAGATTTGCCTTACGCCATTTGCCATGGTCGAATCCCATTGTTTTACCACCATATGAACAAAGGCTAAAATTAATTGATTTGTGTACTTTAAATTTTCGACGTGAAGTTTCTGATGTCATTTTTATTACAGAAATTGTCAAGGGTAACGTTAAATCTAATTTAATTTCTAGTAAAATTATTATTAGAAATCTTCAACGCCTTCGCTCTTGCAATTTATTTAAAACTAATAATCATAGGACTAACTATGGCAAATTCGAACCTATTAATAGAATGCTTATTATAGGTAATAAACATAAACATTATATTGACTTTACACTTTCAAAACACTCCCAAAAACAAAAATTATACAATCGCTATTATTAGGATTATTTTTGTTTTGTTTTTCTTATAGAAATGTAAAGTTTATAATTTTTAACTTTTAATTTTAATTTTAGTTTGAACATATTTATAATTAGTCAAATATGTAATTTTTTATATTGATTTTAATTGTATAATTTTAATTGTTATTTGTATGATTTTTTGTAAACTGTTTGTGTTAAGCAGTATAATAAATAAATAAATAAATAAAGTAAATATAATGTAGGAACAAGTACTGATCCTTGAGCAACACCAATGTTTATATCATTTTCATTACTAAAAACTGCATTAATTTTTTTGCTATTAGTTTTTTAGTTTAGTTTTTTTTTTAGTTGTTTTTTTTTTTTAGTTTTTCTATTATTCAGATACGAGTAGAGTAAGTTAGTATTTCATGCAATTTGTTAAGTAAAAAATTATGATTTACTGTATCGAAGGCCTTCTTTAGATCAAAAAATACCGAACATACATATTTTCCTTGATCCAATTCATTTACGATTGAGTTGGTGGGTTCTAGAACTGCAGATTCTGGTCCAATTTTTTTTTGAAAAACAAATTGATTTGATACAAATCAATTGGCCCTACAACAAATCCTACAACTTTTTGCACGAACTCCTCTATTTTGGAATTTATAACCTTTTCAAATACATTTTCAATTCAACTTGAGAGGGCAGCCGATCAGATTTAAAGATAGGTACAACTATACTTGATTTAAAATACTCAGTAATATACCAGTACTTAGACATCTATTTATCAAGCATACAATTATTGGTTTTATTAAAGCTACCACATGTTTTAAATCTGATGCTGAAATATTGTCACCTACAGGAGAGCTATTTTTTAATTGCATGATGATGTTATATATTTCTGTTTCATCTGTAGGTTTAAGAAAAATAGACTTTTCAACGAATCTATTTTTTATTACTTATTTTTCAGCATCAGTAATTTTATCTGCTAGTTTGCTACAAATTGTAGAAATTTTTCAATTTCAAAGGTATCACATGTTGTGATTTCATTAGCGTTTATTTCTTTAATAACATTAACTCTATTGAATTTTTCTTTGTTCATCGCCAGCTAATTGTAGCTTATTATTAAAATAATTTTTGTTGGGCTTTAGTTATTTCATACGTCACCTTGTTTTTTGCATTTTTAAATCTAGCTTTAATATCTATATTGTTAGGCTGCCTTTTCAACTTATTAAACAAATTATTCTTCCTTTTGATCATGTTTTATAGTTCTTTTGTCATCCAATGATTATTGTTTCTAACTCTTCGGAATGTTTTAATTGTAGAATTCACCTTTGCTCTTTGCAATATTTTTATAAGGTTGTCCACACTATGACATTTATTTATTTCAAGTAACTTTCTTACATTTTCTTTATATTTCTTAAAATTTGTGTTGTAGATTTCCCTTTTAAAAATAGGTTCAATCTTTAACTATATCGTGAAGCTTAATATCAAAGTCAAACTTTTCTAGGTCTGTAAGACGGTTCCACCTCCTCTTGATTCATTATTAGAATCAAAAAATGCAGAGAAGACAGGTATATTAAAAAAATTTTCTTCATCTGAGTATGACCACGTTTCACCAATCATAGTAATGTCAATATCTATTCTGGCTTTAACAAAAAGTTCGATTTCAGTCATATTTTTCCTTAAACTTCTAGCATTAAAATGCACCATATTTATATTATTGTGTTTGTTACGTGTCATGGTTTACTAATCATATAATAACTCTTTAATTTTTTGTAAGTGCTCTCTGTATTTATTATTAATATGTCTCCTAAAATATGCTAAATCTTTCAGTACTTCGCTTTTGGATGTTCCGGTGCTATCATGATAAGCAAAATATAAATTACTGAGTTCTACATAGCTGTTTGGCAGCCCTTCTTGATGAATAAGTACTTTTAGACTTGTTTTCGTAATAGCATCATAACAAATATCATCTTTATCATGAAAATATGATAAAAATAATCTGACATTGCTGTAAATTCTGTGTTCTCTTAATCTAGATAAGGCATACGTATTTTCACCAGACTCGAGGCCGGGTCACCTCCCAGGCTCTCAGAATTATTCGTTGAATATTTTTTTTTCTCTTTTCTTTTTCTTTCGGAGGGAGATGTAGTATAAAATATACAAGGTAAATACTTATTATACATATCTGAAGTGTAGGATAACGGATTGGCCATTTAATTCCAAATTCTTTTGATAAATTAATTAACATACATAAGTTAAATTATAATATAATTAAATTTTATACGTTTTATTAATATGTTTTTTTTTTCTCTCTATTTTTACTAATTGCTATTAAAAATTGCCAATTTTTGAGTTAATTTTTGTAATATTCGGGGCCTTCAAGCTAATATTCATACCATAGAACGTCATCTTAACTCCACAAAACCAGCAATTTTAGCCCTTGGTGAAACACAAGTCAGTAGACAAAATGATAATTTTAATATTACTGTATATTCACTTTTTTCACACTTCGTACCCAAAAGAGGAATCGCGATTTACATTAAAAATGATATTGCTTTCAACACCCTAGATACACTCTTCCATTATATTTGGGTTAAAATTCTCGTTGAAAAGCATGTAATACATTTCTGTTTTTTATAAAGATCACCCAATTCAAATGAACAAGAAACTGCTGTGGAAATTGACAATCTTTCAAACCAGATCAATGAAATTTTGGAACCATGTCCACAAACCGAAATGGTTCTGGCAGGGGATTTCAACGTACACAACAAAGACTAACTTCATTTTTCAAGTAACTCTTCTTTGAGTCAAAACTCAATTGGGAAACAAGTTGAATTATTTTTCTCACTGTTCCATCTTTCTCAACTTGTCCAAAATCCCACTAGGGTCCCTACCGATCGTATCAAAAGGGTCACCTCTTGGATCTGTTTTTAACCACTCACCCTGAAAAATATGTAGTTTCTGTTGGTTGTCCCCTGGGGGGCTCTGACCACAAGCTTCCCGGTAAGCACATTAGCCAGCCGAAGGATTCCTCCCAAAAAATTAGTATGGCAACATACTGGGAGGGATTAAACAATTTTTCCAAAGCATTCGACTGGTCATTGTGCTTCCGCGGTAAAAATGTCAACTTCGCTGCAAATGCGATTAGTGAAACAATTTTGCTTGGAATGAGGTTGTATATTCCTCACTCCATGAAAAGTATTAAACGAGAATCCAGAGCATGATTTAATCGCACTTGCAAAGAAGCCTTTCGTAAAAAGAAGGAGGCTTTTAAAATTCTTTTTCAACCGAGGGTTGAAACGCAAATTCCTACATATGCCTAAGGATATCAAATCGTTTTGGACGTTTGCAAAAAATCTAAAGGAGGACACTAGCGGGTCCTCTTTCCCTCCGCTTATTGATAAAAACAACTCAATTGTGTCAGATTCGAAGGAAAAGGCGAACTTGTTTCAAACAATTTTCCTTTAACTCAAGACTGCCACAGTCAACTTATATACCACCAAATATTCCAGAAGTTGGGTGCTCCTTTGGTAGAATTTACTTCAGGACGCGCGCAGTGATGAAAATCTTAAAGAATCTAGACACAAACAAATCAGCCGGTCCCGATGGAATCACAACGATGGTTCTAAAAAAAACCTACTCTACCATTTCAAAACTTCTAAGCAACCTCATCTATTTATCCTTTACTCCGGGTATTTATCCTGCCGAATGGAATTTTGTGCACGTTTTTCCAATTCGAAAAAAAGGTAATAAAAGCGATCCCTCTAACTACCGCCCTATAGCTATAGTCTCGGTCCTTTCCAAAGAAATGGAAAAAATTATAAATCAAAAGCTATTGAAATATCTAGATCATAAAGGTTTGCTTCATGATCGTCAATACGAGTTCAGAGCCCGTCGTTCAACTGGTGATCTCATGACTTACCTTTGTGAAAAGCTTAATATTAGTCTTCACCATTCCGGTGATTCTGATGTGGTAGCGCTGGATATTTCAAAAGCTTTCGACCGTGTATGGCATGCTGCTTTGATAGCAAAATGCAGAGCTATAGGGTTAGGTAGAGTGTTTATACCCGTGCATACATATATGAACATCGGGTATATTAAAATTACTCCTCCGTTTGTAACGCATCGAAATATAAGAGCTAGATATAGTGTCAAGGGTACGTATCGAATCAGCATCGAAAAGTGAATCGATCTAGCTATGTGTGTCCGTCTGTCCGTCAGCACGATAACTCAAAAACTATAAGAGCTAGAGTTCTGAAACTTTCACAAAGTAATTTTTAGACAATTTGTAGGTTCCCTATTGTTTTTGGTTAAAATCGGACCAAGTCTTCGGGGAGCTGCGATACAACTTCTTTGCACCAATATGAATTTCTTCAAAACTAATTATACTACGAGGCTGAAAATTACACACGGTTAGTTATATAATGAATCGAGCACTTATATGAAGTTTCAAAATGTTAGGGCCCCATTTTCTGGGAGCTGCCATACAACTTTTTTGCACCAATATGAATTTCTTCAAAACTATTTATACTACGGGGATGAAAATTACACACGGTTAGTTTTATAATGACTCCGGCACTTATATGAAGTTTCAAAATGTTAGGGCCCCATTTTCGGGGGATTGCCATACAACTTACTTGCACCAATATGAATTTCTTCAAAACTATTTATACTACGAGGATGAAAATTACACACGGTTAGTTATATAATGAATCGAGCACTTATATGAAGGTTCAAAATGTTAGGGCCCCATTTTCGGGGGGCTGCCATACAACTTCTTTGCACCAATATGAATTTCTTCAAAACTAATTATACTACGAAGCTGAAAATTACACACGGTTAGTTATATAATGAATCGAGCACTTATATGAAGTTTCAAAATTTTAGGGCCACATTTTCGAGGGGCTGCCATACAAAGTTTTCGATTCAATAACTTTGAATCTAATGAAGCTACAAGGTTAAAATTAAAATTGGGCAGATAAATTAATAGGGCAAGTTACTTGGCAAAGTTGGACATCACTCGGACCTTCGGACTTTTAGGGTAGGCCAATTTTTTTTTTTTTTGTTTTTTTTTTTTTTTATTTTTTTTTTTTTTTTTTTTAAGCTAAAGTTATGGGACAATGAATGAAAATTTTGTTTATTTTTTTTGTGATTATTTTTTTTTTGTTAATTTTTTTTTTTTTTTTTTTTTAAGCTAAAGTTATGGGACAATGAATGAAAATTTTGTTTTTTGTTTTGTGATTTTTTTTTTTTTTTTGTTAATTTTTTTTTTTTTTTTTATGTCAAAATTATGGGGTAATGAGTTAAATGTATAAGGGAAGTAAATTACGGTTTATTTTATACACCATAGTGGGTATGCACGGGTATCTAAAAGTTGACAAGGGCAACTATAATCTTCCTCGTTTTCAAATGGATTGGAGATTTCCTTTCGAATCGTACGATTCGAGTTCTGGTCGATGGTTTATAATCTGACAAATTTAAACTAAACGCTGGTATCCCTCAAGGTTCTGTTCTTTCTCCCACCCTCTTCTTAATATTCATTAATGATCTTCTATCTTTAACTTCCAATCCAATTCACAATGTCGCAGATGACAGCACCCTTGTAGCTTCCTATGAATTTCATAGCCGCTGTAACATTAATCATCAGGTTAATACAACAGCAAAAAATTTCACTGTTAGTGAGTTAAATAACGATTTAGCGAAAATTCACAAATGAGGTGAAAATAATCGTGTTCAATTCAACACGAAGAAAACCCAATGCTGTCTCATCTCGCAAAAATAGCAACTTCCATTCCCAACTAGATTTTCAGAGAAGTTGCTTTGCAGCACTCAACAGATTTAAATATTTTGGGCATCGAGTTGAGATTATGGAATCACATTCCGTCCAATGTGGTTCCTAAAGTTCGTATGTGTACGAATAAATTTGAAAAGAATATTAACATCTTTCTCCTAAATACCCCTCCAAATTTTCCCCATTCACCATAATCCAAAATTCCCAAATAACCTCTGACAATCCTAAAATCTCTGTAACCAAACTGTACATTTGTATCACAGGTTCCTTCCTAAAGTTTGGTTCAAAAAGGGTATAGTTTTGGTGCGTTAAAGTCGCTCACTACCCAACGAAATACCGCACAGTTTCAATGGGTGGCTTTCGAGCGCACCATTCCCTCGCAAAAAAAAAAAAAAATATGTTCTTATCTGTGCTATTATGTCTCTCAGTCTTATCCCAAGTTGTTGCTAAGTTGTAGAATTGGATTGATTATAGTCATCCCAAATTCCTTCAATCTCTTTCTCTTTTTCTTGAATGTACTGTTCAGTATAAGTCCTAGTCGGGTTTTTCTTTAAAGTCCCTAGTAGGTCCTTAAATTCTCTGAGTTTACCCAAGTCCATTCAAATTAGTAAAGAAAAATATTCTTTTTTATTTTAAATTTTTATTTTTAATTACAGTGTAAAATATTCTAATATTAAAAAAAAATTTTTTTTTTTTAAGTGAAAAACATAATTTTTTTTTAAAACTTTTTATAAGAATTCTTTACATTAAAAATACGATATATTTCAAATATATACAATAAAATTAAATTGTTTTTTTTTTTTTATTTAGACTGCTGCTAATTGTATTCTTTGCGTCTTTTTATTTGCTTTTTTGTTTATAAAGTATTTGATTGTTTCATAAACTTATACAAGGATGATTGTAGTAATTACTTCTTTTGTTATCTCATTTGTGTGGAAAATGGCTTGTTGGATGAGGTGGAGCTTGACGCCACAGAGAAAATTCATATAATGCTGAATAAAACGACTTGTTCTATTTTAGTGTCAAAATTTAATTCTTCATTTTTTAAAATTTCTTAGTTTATTTGTACTTAATTTTCTTTAAATCAATCTTTAGAGGTTTTATTATCTACTAGTATCGCCCTGTGCTCGAAATTCGAGCTATTTTCGCTTTTAAGTTAACATATAAAATTCGTTTTGTGTAAATTATATTAAACTATACATAATAAAAATTATACCAACAGTGTTGTCAACAGTTCTTGCGCTTGAAATTTGCTTAAAAAAAATTTATAATTTTTCGTAATTATTAAAACGTTGTTAAGTACCGATTTTTGAGTTTTATTTCTATAGCTTAAGCCGCTTTAAAGAGAGGATAAATTGGTACAGTTAAATTAAATTAAAATTCTAAATACATATAAATATTATTCTAATAAATACATATTTCTAAACATATACATATATTTATTGAAGTCAAGAACCCAAAATTCGAGTTAATCCTGTCCTTCATATAGCAAACTGTACTTTTTTCTAAACATTTTAGTACGATATGAACTATGTTGTACGTATTATGTATCCTAATTAAAAAACTCTATTAATACATAATATGTACAACAAAATATAACATATCATAATTCATAAGTTTAGTAATTAGTATTATATTATATTGAAGCTGCCAGAAGTACAAATAATAGGCAAGTTGACCGCAGTCTTTTTTTAAATTTCAATCTTAAGATTTATAGCAAAAAAAAAAGTTTTTCAATAAATCAAAGAATAAATTTTTCCTACCCTTTTTTCATTTTTAAATTTAATAGCTACATAGGTAAATTTTTACTACAAATGTATGCCTATTTAAAGTTCTGAAAACATGCGAAAAATGATTCTGAATTGCTTAGTTTACTTTATACCTTTTTGTCTAGTTTATTTATTTTATATTTCCTAAGTTTTTTATTGACAAAAATATATTTCTATACATGGTCATGAGCCATGACTCATAAGTTTGTTAAAACAAATAAATATTATTGCTTATATTCCTTTAAGAGGAGTAAACTCTTTTCTACTCTCAACTATTGCCAGCTACTTCAGCCCTTGTAAAAGAGTATATGACAGAGTAGATAAATAATTTTCGGCAGATGGCTTTAATTAAAATTCTCTTGAATAGGTTATGTTAAATCATATTTTTTATTTGATAACCAATAAGCACCCCCTTCCATTTTAAAAAATATTCTCTATATTTATATCAGCAATAAACCTTAATTTTTTCACTTTATTAATATTTAAATACTATTAAATATAATTAACTTCTCAAATGACAGGTAGTTTTAAAATGTCAAATATATGTATATGATGATAATCTGACAATTATGTACTCCTGAAACAAAAATTAGCGTTCCATTTACAAACTAGGCCTATCTAATCTTTATGTACACTTTTTGATATATAAAATTCGTTCGTTTTGTCAAAGTAAATCTAAAAATAGTTTTTTTAATTATAAAAAAAAATTATTAGATGTTGAAAGTGTGAAATAAACTTTTCAATTATTAGAATGAAATCAAAACATACGACGTACAATTTTTATACGGCAGTACGTCAATACGTCTGTCTACATATCCATTATCGGTAAATCGATACACGCGTACAATATTTAATGTATCAAAAATATTTATTTGAATGTTTTAATTTAGTACAATATACAAGTAAAAAATATATTTAATTTCATATTATAGGTATTTTGAATATAAGATATTTTTTAATAAAAATTATTGTAAAAAAATATTATTTTTTAAAACATAATATTAGAAATATAAGAAAAACCAATAATAATATTTTTATACATTTTGTCAATATTTGTAAATTTTAAAAGTCCGAGATACAGTACATTGCGTTACGGGTATTTTCGCTGCTCTAATGAAAATTTATGAACCTATTTATTTCTCAATTTTTTGACAGAAATTATACGCTGCGCGCTTTTATTTAGGTTAGGACCTAAGGAACAAATAACTTTTTTTGAGAAAGATAATTTTTTTAGTTTTGCAAACATATTGTACTGTAGGTATTTTTAATTTATTTGAATATTTGTATGTTTTAAACTAAATTATTTAAAAAAACATGTTATTTTAAAATATTTTATTTTTAAAATTTAATCGCAGCAGCATAAGAAAAAACAATTACAATATGTATTTTTATACACTTTGTCAATTTTTAAATTTTAAAATTTAAAATTTAAAACGTCGCGTATGCTTTCATGTAAATTTTTTTACATTACTAATTATTTCAAAATTTTTTGACAGAAACTGAATGCCGTACATGCTGATTTTGGCTAATCAATAAGAAACAAATCATTTTTCTTAAGAAATATTATTTTTTTTTTTAAGTTTCTGCATATTTCAGAATTCGGTTTTTAATATTACAAAAAACTTAACAAAAAGCAACCACAATTTACGATTTACAAAAAATTTTTTTTTTAGTACCTACTGTATTATAATAAATTGCAAACAAAAACAAAATACAATACTTTCGGTTATAACGACCATTATGGGACTGAAAATATTCGTCGTAATAAACTAATGTCGTTTTAAAAGAATGCTGTGAATTTTGAAAAATTAGTATAAGACTTGAACATTGTAGAATGTGCTGATTCTAGAATGGACACTTCGAACTCATTTGCTAACATTTTATTTGATGTGTCAGCCTCAGCCTCAATTTTTTTTGTATTTTTGATGCGTTATTATGATTGTTTTTATATTCAAAACTAAATAATAAACACTTAATTATTCGCCAAGCAACATTATTAGATATAATAAGTTTAAATAAAAGAAATATCAATGTAATAAAAAACTTACATTTTTAGGTAAAATTTAATTCTTTATCAAAAAGTGTAAAGTTTATTATAATTAAAATTGAACCGAGTTCGTTATAAATGAAAACTACTGTATAAACCAAATGTATTGCTTTCATTTCGAACAGCTCTCATGTAAATTCATGTACCTATTTATTTGTAAATTTTTTGACAGAAATTATACGTCAACTTTTATTTCAGTGTAAGATTATTTTTTAGTTTTTTTTTGCGAACATATTATAGGTATTTTCAATTTTTCAAAATAACAATTACAATATTTTTATACGGTTTGTCAAATTTTAAAATTTTAAATTCCGAAGTACAGTACATAACATACCTACTTATTTCAAAATTTGTTAACAGAAACTGCACGCCGTATGCATTTATTCTGGTTGATTCCTAAAGAACACATAATTTTTCCTAAGAAATGTAATTTTTTTGTTTCTGCAAACATATAGCAAAAAAAAAAAATACAGTAAAGCTCGCTTATAACGACCATGAAGAGACAGAAAATATTCGCCGTAATAAACAAATGTCGTTTTAAAAGAATGCTGTGAATTTTGAAAAATTAGTATAAGAATTGAACATTGTAGATTGCTAATTCTAGAATGGGCACTTTGAACTCATTTGCTAGATTTTTATTTGATGTGTCAGCCTCACCTCTATTTATACTGCTTTTTCTTCCAATGAAATTTTTTTTGTATTTTTGATGCGTTATTATGATTTTTTTTTATATTCAAAAATATATATAAGAATACTAAAATAATCACCAAGCAACATTATTAGATATAATAAGTTTAAATAAAAAAAATATAAATGTAATAAACAACTTACATTTTTAGGTAAAATTTAATCCATTGGCAAAAAGTGTTACGCTTATTATAATTAAAATTGAACCGAGTTCGTTATAAATGAAAACTACTGTATAAACCAAATGTATTGCTTTCATTTCGAACAAACTCATTTTTTTCGTTCACTTTTTAAGATAAAGAAAAAACAAAAAAAAAAAATTTTTAAAAAATTTAAATCTCCTTGTTCATTGAATATTTGAACTAAACAAAAAAAAGAAAGATATGCATAAGTCGGCGCCTATAATCTTTTGATTTAGATTTAGCTGCGTTAAAACCGAAAATGAATTACATTTACACAGAAAGTCGGCGCATAATATTAGATAAGCCTCAACTTTTAAAAGCGTGACCGTTAAATTCAAATTTACGTTAAATTAAAAACGGATTTTCACCTGAAAAAACGTAATATTCTAAAAAAAATATCATTGTCCTATGAAAACAAAAAAAACCTTTCTTTTGGTTGTTGTTTCATTAAAATTGGTCAAATAGCTTGTTCTAAAAAAGGATGTATATATTTGTATGGGAAAAAATAAGCCGATTAAATATTATGATGCCACATCTTGGCCTACTTCTAGTTTCCAATAATTATTTCCAAGTTACCAAAATATCAATACCAAATTACATACAAAAACATAAAGACATATGAATCACATACATAAAGTAACTATTAAAAAAAAAAGAAACTTACTGTAACTTGATTTTCCTTTTCTTTAGAACATTTTACAGTGTTAATGTTAGAACCGAATATGTGATTCATGTGAATAAACAAAAAAGTATTTTAAAAGTGTGTTCTAAAATGTTGGGTCAGCAAAATATTATTATTTAATTGTTTTGTGTTTTGGTTCTACACATAATTATTTTGGTTTTACGCTTTAATATTTTAATTCATAGTTTAACAGCTTGACAGTTATGGAAATAATTTTGTGAACGGGTCAAGTAATACTACAATGGGTAAACTACCTAGAAAGTTTTGCCATTGCGTATGTAGCTCGATCGGAAGAGATTAATACCAATTTAGTTTAAGGAGCCACAGTTTTTTCGTGTCCTTGTTTTTTTTAGCCTTAACTACAATTGGATTTATTAATCCAATACATACCATTAACCGAAAATGATTTGAAGAACTATTCGTTTCTAAATTTTGTTAACTTAATTGACATCATCCAATAATATGTAACGAAATTCATCCATTTGTGGCTGCCAGGCTAATCCAAGGGTATTAACAGTACAATTACCATCAATTAAAATTAAATTCTCACGAATATATTCATCTATACTGGTATAATGGTTTCATTAAATGAGTACCATATTTTTAATTCAACGCCAGCTGATTGTAAGATCAGAAAGGTTTTATAATAATTTTAGGATTTTTAAAATCCATAGCTGTTATTTTAGAGACAACTGGATATGCGTGCTAATTTTGAAGAGCAAGAAATACTAGCGATTTGTTGCCTAAATAAAAGGATGAAACATTACCGTACGTCATGGTTTGAAGACTATAGGTTCTTAGTCTTAATTGCTGAGTAGATCTCATGAAAATTTTTTTTTGATTCCAAAACTAAAGAAAAATATAAGAAACAAGTGATGAAAAAAACCAAGGGTTTTTATAAAAACATTTTCAAAATTATATAGGGTTTCTTACTGAGTATTTTATCATTTATTATACCCTACACATATGAAATAGGAAAAGGGTATATTAACTTTGGTATGATGTTTGTAACCACCTAAATGAAGCAAGCTAGATATGGAAAAGTATATATATTTGTGATCAGCGTGACCTCATGAGTCGATATAGCCTTGTCCGTCCACCCGTATGCACGGTAACTCAAAAACTAATGGAGCTATCTTGATGAAATTTTAAATGTACGTTACTAGGACTTAAAGTACGACGGGGATTGCATATAGACGAAATTGGCCCATGGGTTCGGATTCTAGATCTTTTAATATTTCTAAGGGTCAAGGAACATATAACAAGTAAAGAAACAGTCAGTCGGTGCAACCGACTTAGAAATACCCTACACCTATTTGGTTCAAATTTAAGGACATATCCATAAGTCATTTTAACATCATAAAATCTGTTATTAATTTGATCGTAAGACATAGCTAACCAAATTAACTTTATAATACTAAAAACATTTTCTAATTACACTATCTATTAAAAAATATTGCAAATTCTTACTAATTTATCTATTTAAAAATATTAAAAAGCAAACAAACTTGAAATAAATGAAAATATATTTATTCCAATTCAATTACAGAATGAAAAAATTCTAATTATTAAATTTTGTGATAAAAAGATAATCAAAGCATAATATATTTAATAATCCAAATTTTTCAAAATTGCAATTATTTTAAATGGTTAGTTTATATACCTAATAGAAAAGCTTATAAACGCAAAATACGCAATAAATGTATTTCTAAAATACAATTACAAATTTAGACCTTTGTATATAATTCATTTAAATATAAAAAAAAGTTTTACATAAATGCAGCAAGTACCTTTGAACATAGCTGAACCACTACAATTAAGTCTATATTTCGGAGACACATAGGAAATAGGAAATATATTCTTTGGCTTCGAAATTAAACTCGACCAGAACCAATTCCCATGGTACTTTCCTTACTAGTAACCTAGAGTTTAAATTTCATCAAAATAGCGGCATTAATTTTTGAGTTATGGTGTTTTTAAGATAAATGTTTGTTAGCCCTTGAACTTTTGAAGGGTTCCAAAACCCCAAACCATGGTACGATTTCGCCCATATGCATTCCCAGTCATACTTTCAATACTAGTTAACCCTTGTACACAATTGGAACGTTATATCTTAATTTTAAATTACTAGTTTTATTAATTTCGATGATAAGTTTTTACTCATTGGGGGGTCTAAGAAAGGTACTGAACCACCACTTCAATTGATCCAAAATTAGATGGACACGCAGGAAATGTGCCAAATTTGCAGCTTCTACATTTGTTTCAAGTTACTATCTTTATCAATTTCGAAAATATGCTTTAGGGTCCTCGGAACTGAGTGGCTGGTCCACACCCACTACTCCAATTGGGCTCAAATTTCAAGGACACTAAGGAAATCGAAAGCGACATCCTGATACTAAATTTGGAGGTTCTATTTTCATTGGTTTCGGAATTATGCTAGTTTGGCCTAAATTCGATCGTTCTAGGTTCCGAACACATGGTCCAATCCCGAACTTACGTAATCCCCAAAGTAGGTTCATTACTAGTAACCTTCAGCACAAATTTGATGAAGATAGCGTCATTAATTGTTGAGTTATCGTGATTTTTTATATATGTTCGTTAGCTCTTGGACCGATTAAAAGGTCCAGAATCCGAACCCATGGGCCGATTTCGCCCATATGCAATCCGCGCCGTACTTTCAGTCCTAGTATCCTACAGTTAAAATTTCATCAAGATAGCTCCATTATTTTTTGACTTATCGTGCATACGGGCGGACGGACGAACATGGCTATATCGACGCAAGAGGTCACGCTGATCACAAATATATATACTTTCCTATATCTAGCTAGCTTCCTTTAGGTGGTTACAAACACCATACCAAAGTTAATATACCCCTCTACCCATTCTATAGGTGTAGGGTATAAAAAGAATAAGGATAATTCAACAACTAAACACGTTACAATTATGAATTTTATGATGTAGGTTACCAGTAATGAGACTATGGCGGGAACTACATACGAACGAGTTCGGACCCTGGGTTCGGATCCTAGAAGTTATTGATCGAATTTAGGCCAAACGAGCATAATTTAGAAACCAATGAAGATAAAACTTTCACAGTTGGTATCAGTTTGCCTCCTCCTATGTCCTTAGAGCCCTGAAAATTTTGGACCAGTTGGTGTAGTGGGTCGGGGACCATCCACACAGTTCTGAAAACCTTAAAGCATATCATTAAAATTATTTAAAAAATAGCTTAAAATTAAGATATAACGTTCCAATTGTGTTCAAGGGATCAAAAGTATTTAAAGAACGGCGCGGACTGCATATAGGCGAAATCCGACCATGGGTTCGGATCCTGGAATTTTTTCATCGAATTTAAGGCAAACGAGCATTTTTTCGAATTCAAAAATGTTAGAACCTCCAAATTTGGTATCAGGGCGTCCCTTCCTATTCCCATAGTGTTCTCGAAAATTGGGTCCAATTGAAATAGTGGGTCGGGGAGCACATAGTTTCGAAGACCTTTAAGCATATCATTGAATATAATAAAGATAGAACTTGAAACAATGTAGAAGTTTCAAATTTGGCACAAGGCTGTTCTTTACTATTTCCTACGTGTTCCATTATTGTATTTTCAATTTAAGTGGTGGTTCAGGTAACTCTCTTAGACCTCTAAAGGTTGAAAGGCTTGTCATCGAAATTAATAAAAATAGTAGCTTAAAATTAATATAGAATGTTCCAATTGTGTACAATGGTTATATAGTATTGAAAGTATGACTGGGACTGCATATGGAAGAAATCGTACCATGGTTTCGGGTTCTGGAACCTTTGAAAAGTTCAAAAGCTAACAAACATATATCTTAAAAACACCAAAACTCAAAAACTAATTACGTTATTTTGATGAAATTTATATACCCCCACTACTCCCAAGACCTTAAAGCATAATATATTCGAAATTAATAAAGATAAAAAAATCAAATTTGTTACATATACTATTTCCTATTTCTGTTCCTATTTAACACTTTTATATTTTTAAAAGATAAAGAGTTTTACTATTAAATATATTATGTATTATATTTTATAAAATAAAAACCAATCATTTTTTTAATTTTTATACCCTACACCTATAGAATAGGTAAAGGGGTATATTAACTTTGGTATGGTGTTTGTAACCACCTAAAGGAAGCGAGCTAGATATGGAAAAGTATATATATTTGTGATCAGCGTGACCGCCTTAGTCGATATAGCCATGTCCGTCCGTCCGTCCGTCCGTCCGTCCGTCCGTAGGCACGATAACTCAAAAAATAATGGAGCTATCTTGATGAAATTTTAACTGTAGGTTACTAGGACTGAAAGTACGGCGGGGATTGCATATGGGCGAAATCGGCCCATGGGTTCGGATTCTGGACCTTTTAATCGATCGAAGGGCTAACGAACATATATAAGAAATCACGATAACTCAACAACTAATGACGCTTTCTTCATCAAATTTGTGCTGTATGTAACTAGTAATGAAACTACTTCGGGGATTCCGTAAGGTCGGGATTGGACCATGCGTTCGGAACCTAGAACTTTTTGATCGAATTTAGGCCAAACGAGCATAATTCCGAAACCAATGAAGATAGAACCTCCAAATTTGGTATCAGGGTGTCCCCTCCAATCTCCTAAGTGTCTTGAGAATTTGGGTCCCATTGGACTACTGGGTCGGGGACCAGCCACACATTTCCGAAGACCTTAAAACATATCTTTAAAATTAATAAAGATAACAACTTGAAAAAATGTAGAAGCTTCCAATTTGCCACAAGGGTGTTCTTTACTATCTCTTGCGTGTTCCCTTAATTTGGGATCAATTGGAGTGGTGGTTCAGTACCCCTCTCAGACCTCCCAAGTTTTAAAAGCTTATAATCGAAATTACTAAAAATAGTTACTTAAAATTAAGATAGATCGTTTAAATTGTGTACAAGTGTTAACTAGTACTATAAGTAAAGCGCGGGCTGTATAAGGGCGAAATCAGCCCATGGGTTCAGATTCTGGACCTTTTAGTCGGTGTCAGGGATAACGAACATATATTAAAAATCACGATAACTCAACAACTAATGAGGCTATCTTCATGAAATTTGTGCTGTAGGTTATTGGTAATGAAACTACGGCGGTGATTACGTACGGTGAGGATTGGACAATGGGTTCGGAACTGAGAACTTTTTTATCGAATTTAGGCCAAACTAGCGTAATTCGGAAACCAATGAAGATATAACCTCCAAATTTGGTATCAGGGTGTCCCTTCCTATTGCGTAAGTGTCTTTGAAATTTGGACCCCATTGGACTAGTGGGTCGGGGACCAGGCACTCAGTTCCGAGGACCTTAAAGCATATTTTCGAAATTAATAAAAATAGTAACTTGAAACAAATGTAGAAGCTTCAAATTTGGCCCAGGGTGTTCTTTACTATTTCTTCCATGCCCCCCTAATTTGGGATCATTTGGAGTGGTGGTTCAGGACCTCTCTTAGACCCCCAAATGTGTAAAAGCTTATCATCGAAATTAATAAAACTAGTAACTTAAAATTAAGATAGAACGTTCCAATTGTATACAAGGGTTAACTAGTATTGAAAGTATGACGGGACTGCATATGGGCGAAATCGTACCATGGTTTGGGGTTCTGGAACCCTTGAAAAGTTCAAGGACTAATAAACATATATCTTAAAACACCATAACTCAAAAAATAATGCCGGTATTTTGATGAAATTTAAACTCTAGGTTACTAGTAATGAAAGTACCATGGGAATTGGTTCTGGTTGAGTTTAATTTCAAAGCCAAAGAATATATTTCCTATGTCCTATGTGTCTCCGAAATCTAGACTTAATTGTAGTGGTTCAGCTATATTCAAAGGTACTTGCTGCATTTATGTAAAATTTATTTGAATATTTAAATGAATTATATGAAAAGGTCTAAATTTGTAATTGTATTTTAGAAATACATTTATTGCATATTTTGCGTTTGTAAGCTTTTCTATTAGGTATATAAACTAACTACTTAAAATAATTGCAATTTTTAAAAATTTGGATTATTAAATATATTATGCTTTGATTATCTTTTTATCACAAAATTTAATAATTAGAATTTTTTCATTTTGTAATTGAGTTGGAATAAATATATTTTCATTTATTTCAAGTTTGCTTGTTTTTGAATATTTTTAAATAGACAAATTAGTAAGAATTTGTAATATTTTTTAATAGATAATATAATTAGAAAATGTTTTTAGTATTATAAAGTTAATTTGGTTAGCTATGTCTTACGATCAAATTAATAACAGCTTTTATGGTGTTAAAATGACTTATGGATATGTCCTTAAATTTGAACCAAATAGGTGTAGGGTATTTCTAAGTCGGTTGCACCGACTGACTGTTTCTTTACTTGTTATTATATCATATCTATATTTTATTGAATTATTACCATAGGTAATATATAATTAAGAAATTGTATACGATACTTAAGTTGTAAAATTTAGTTTTTTATTTAAATTAATTATATGAACATTTGTAAATTTGTCATTGTATTTTAGAAATACATTTATTGCATATTTTGATTATTAAATTTTGTGCTAAAAAGCTAATGAAGCATTAGTGGTTTTAATTAACATTAAAACCATCAAATTATAGAAACTTTTATATTTATATTTTTACAAATTAATATTTCTTTCGAATAACTTTGAGTTTAATTATATAAACATTAAAAAAAAAGGTAAATTAAGAGAATAAATTTAAAAATTATTGAATATTGAAATAATTAACCAAGGGTACTAAATCATTCTACAGTAAATGCACTACAGCTTAAAATCCTGAAAAGGAGTAGTTGCTGCATGTGTGTAAAATTTTATTGAATTGGATAAAAATTTTAAATATGTAATTTTTTAATCATCTGACCAAAGGCGTAGTGGTAAAGACGCCGCCTTTCATGTGCAAAGTCTCGGGTTCAAACCCCGGTCAGATCATATCTAATAAAAAAATATCGTAAAAATTGTATAATTATATCGTAATAGTTTATATCGTAATATAAAAATAAGATTTAATAAAAATATATAAATAATTCTTGTGTAAGATTATAGATGTCGCATAAAGTTAACATTTGCGCATTCATATTTCATAACCTTATAAAATAACTACAGCCGAGTAATCAACGGCTTAGTGAATATTATGATTAAAGAAACTGAAGCCTAGTTTAAATAAACTTGGTGAATGCCCTATACTCCTTAAAGGAGTGGAAAAGGAATACAAAAAAAAAAAAATAATTTTGTAATTGCATTTTACGAATCCATTTTTCTCAATTTAATTTGTTGTTTAATATTTTAAATAGATAAGTTAGTAAGAATTTTTAATATTTTTGAATTGATAAAATAATTAGCAAATGTTTTTAGCATTATAAAAAAAATTTGGTAAGCCATGTCTTACGATCTAACTAATAAAAGCTTTTATGATTTAAAATGACTTATGGACTACCCATTAAATTTGAACCAAAAAGGTGTAGAGTATTTCTAAGTCGGTTGCATCGACTGACTGTTTCTTTACTTGTTTTTATTAAAATATATATAAAAAGAAATGATAATATTATAATTCAGTTATTTCATTAATTTATTAATTATAACTAATACTGAAATAAATACTTGGAATATAATCCCAATGTTCTCAAGAAAACCTGTTAACAAATGCAAATAATAATGTTGGAGCTTAAATATTAACGTTTAATTTTGGGAAAACATACACTGGTTAATGTTTTTTATAAAACAGTGAAGTTTTAAATTTCGAAGACGTAGTAGCCCTTCAATGGGAAAGAATCAAAAATTTTTGCTAAGCAAACTTATTATAGATCTGCTCACTCCCCTCCTGGCCCAACCTTTCCATTTTTTTAGGTTTTAGGAAATCAATTGTGAACTCCACTAAAATTTGGAGTTTTACCTAGATTTTTGTTATCTAAGCAAAAATGGGTGAAACTAAAGGACAATTTCTTCAATTTAAAGAAAACGTTTTAAATTTAAGAAAAACCTTTAGCATATGTTGAACTATAATGCTGAAGCTTCAAATTTTGTATATTTGTAAAAAACAATTTGATTAGGTATTCAAGTTACAGGTCCTTAAAAATAGCAAAATTTACTTTTTCAAAATTTCGATCCCTTTGTAGCTTCTACAGAGGGGACGTGACAAAAAAATTTTGTTAACCGACTCGTTCTTATTTCTGAAGACGTTAGCATGAACCGTTTAGAAGATATATGTGGCAAATATTATGTAAAAATTGAATTTTACTTCATGTTAAATTTTAGTATCGTATGGCAACCCTAAACATTTGCCTTTTAAAGATTTATAAACTTTTTAAAACCAGCTATCTTTTGCCGTTTTTAGATTGAAAATACATTTAACAGAACTCTTGTTATACTAATTTAAATATAGGGCTTTTTTGGAAATTTTGGGAGCTGTAGTCGTGTCCCTTCAAAATTAAGTAAAACCTTTTACACATGTTAAAACATAATTAAAGACCGTTCAATTATGTATATCACTAAAAAAAATTTTATTTTATTACACAGACCAAACAAGGTCATCACAAACAAAAAGTTACTTAAAATTATAGCTTGTATTAAAATTATTTAATTTAAAGACTTAAGTTAAGCAAAATTACAAAAAATGCATTCTTATACAAAAAAACATAAAAAAAAAATAAAAAGTTATTTAATCTACATACGTGTGTAATTATTAGTTTTTATTAATTTTTATACGCTACACCTATAGAATAGGTAAAAGGGTATATTAACTTTGGTATGGTGTTTGTAACCACCTAAAGGAAGCGCGCTAGATATGGAAAAGTATATATATTTGTGATCAGCGTGACCTCCTGAGTCGATATAGCCCTGTCCGCCCGTCCGTCCGTGGGCACGATAACTCAAAAAATTATGGAGCTATCTTGATGATATTTTAACTGTACGTTACTAGGAATGAAAGTACGGCGGGGATTGCATATGGGCGAAATCGGCCCATGGGTTCCGATTCTGGAACTTTTAATCGGTCGAAGGACTAACAATCATATATAAAAAATCACAATCATAATAAATCAACAACTAATGACGCTTTCTTCATCAAGTTTGTGCTGTAGGTTACTAGTAGTGAAACTACTTCGGGGATTGCGTATGTTCGGGATTGGACCATGGGTTCGGAACCTAGAACTTTTTGATCGAATTTAGGCCAAACGAGCATAATTCCGAAACCAAAGAAGATAGAACCTCCAAATTTTGTATCACGGTGTCCCTTCCTATTTCCTTAATGTCATTGAAATTTGGGCCCCATTGGAGTAGTGGGTCGGGGACCAGCCATACATTTCCGAAGACCTTAAAGCATATCTTTAAAATTAATAAAGATAACAACTTAAAAAAATGTAGAAGCTTCAAATTTGGCACAAGGGTGTTCTATTTCATTTGTGTGCTTGAAATTAGGGACCAATTGGAGTAGGGGGTCGAGGACCAGCCACACAGTTCCGCAGACCTTAAAGCATATTTTCGAAATTAATAAAGATAGTAACTTCAAACAAATGTAGAAGTTTCAAATTTGGCGCATGGGTGTCCTTAACTATTTCCTGCGTGTTTCCCTAATTTTAAATCATTCTGAGTTCCTAAAATTCCCATAAGAAATCCCAAAATTAAAAAGCTTATCTTTGAAATTCATGAAGATAAAAACTTTATATTTGATACACGAGGGTTCTTTCCTGTTTCCGTTCTTATACATTACACGTATAGAATAGATAAAAGGGTATATTAACTTTGGTATGGTGTTTGTAACCACCTAAAGGAAGCGAGCTAGATATGGAAAAGTATATATATTTGATATCAGCGTGACCTCTTGCGTCGATATAGCCATGTTCGTCCGTCCGCCCGTATGCACGATAAGTCAAAAAATAATGGAGCTATCTTGATGAAATTTTAACTGTAGGATACTAGGACTGAATGTAAGGCGGGGTTTGCATATGGGCGAAATCAGCTCATTGTTTTGGATTCTGGATCTTTTAATCGATCGAAGGGCTAACGAAGGGATATAAAAAATCCAACAGCTAATGACGATATCTTTATCAAATTTGTGCTTTAGGTTACTAGTAATGAAACTACAGCGGTGATTGCGTACGTTCAGGATTTGACCATGGGTTCGGAACCTACAAGATAGAATCTCCATATTTGGTATCAGGATGTCCCTTCCTTTTTCCTTTGTGTCCTTGCAGTTTAGGCCCCATAGGAGTAATGGGTCGGGGACCAGCCACACATTTCCGAAGACCTTTAAGCATATCTTTAAAATTATAAAGATAGCAACTTGAAAAAATATAGAAGCATCAAATTTGGCACAATGGTGTTCCTTAATATTTTTTGCGTCCCGCCCTAATTTGGGATCAATTGGAGTGGTGGTTCAGCACCCCTCTTAGACCCTCTTAAATTTTAAAAGCTTATAACCGAAATAATTAAAAATAGTAACTTAAAATTAAGATAGAACGTTCAAAATGTGTACAAGGGTTAACTAGTGCTTAAAGTTAAGCGTGGACTGCATAAGGGCGACATCAGCCCAAGGGTTCGGATTCAGGACCTTTTAATTGGTTTCAGGGCTAACGAAGCTATATAAATAATCACGATAACTCAACAACTAATGAAGGGCTAACGAAGATATATAAATAATCACGATAACTCAACAACTAATGACGCTATCTTCATGAGATTTGTGCTGTAGGTTATTGGTAATGAAACTACGGCGAAGATTGCGTACGGTGGGGATTTGACAATGGGTTCGGAACTTAGAACTTTTTGATCGAATTTAGGCCAAACTAGCATAATTCCGACACCAATGAAGATAAAACCTCCAAATTTAGTATCAGGGTGTTACTTTCGATTCCCTTAGTCTCCTTCAAATTTGAGCCCAATTAGAGTATTGAGTGGGGACCAGCCACTCAGTTCCAAGGACCTTAAAGCATATTTTCGAAATTGATAAATATAGTAACTTGAAACAAATGTAGAAGCTGCAAATTTGGCACATAGGTGTTCTTTACTATTTCCTGCGTGAACATCTAATTTTGGATTAATTGGAATGGTGGTTCAATCCCTCTCTTAGACCCCCCAATGTGTAAAAGCTTATCATCGAAATTAATAAAACTGGTAACTTAAAATTAAGATAGAACGTTCCAATTGTTTACAAGGGTTAACTAGTATTGAAAGTATGACGGGGACTGCATATGGGCAAAATTGTACCATGGTTTCGGGTTTTGGAACTTTTGAAAAGTTCAAAGGCTAACAAACATATATCTTAACAACACCATAACTCAAAAAATAGTGCCGCTACTTTGAAGAAATTTAACCTCTAGGTTACTAGTAATGAAAGTACCATGGGAATAACTTCTGATCGAGTTTTTGATCGATTTGAGGCCGAACGAGTATAATTATGAAGCCAAAGAATATATTTCCTATTTCCTATGTGTCCCCCAAATTTAGACTTAATTTTAGTGGTGGTTCAGGTGCCTCCTAAGAAATCCCAGAATTAAAAGCTTATCTTCGAAATTCATAAAGATAGAAACTTTAAATTTGATACACGAGAGTTCTTTCCTATTTCCGTTTTTATTTAACACTTTTATATTTTTTAAAGGCTAAGAACTTTGGCATAAAACATATTATGTATAATATTTTATAAATTAAAAACAAAATAATTTTTTATAAACATTTAATTTCTTTTTTGTTAATGTTTACTATATAATATATTTTATTGAATTATTACCATAGGTTATATATAATTAAGACATTGTGTACGATACTTAAGCTATGTTCAAAGGTACTTGCTGCATTTATGTAAAATTTATTTTTATATATAAATGAATTATATGAAAAGGTTTCCATTTGTAATGGTATTTTAGAAATACATAAATTGCATATTTTGCGTTTATAATCTTTCTAATAGGTACATAAACTAACCATTTCAAATAATTGCATTTTTGCAAAATTTAAGTTATTAAATATATTTATTTATTTATTATACTGCTTAACACAAACAGTTTACAAAAAAGCATACAAATAACAATTAAAATCAATATTAACAAGTAAGGGAACAGTCAGCCGGTGCAACCGACTTAGAAATACCCTACACCTATTTGGTTCAAATTTAAGGACATATCCATAAGTCTTTTTAACACCATAAAAGCTGTTATTAATTTGATCGGAATACATAGCTAACCAAATTAACTTTATAATACTAAAACATTTTCTAATTACACTATCTATTAAAAAATATTACAAGTTTTTACTAATTTATCTATTTAAAAATATTAAAAAACAAAAAAACTTGAAATAAATGAAAATATATTTATTCCAATTCAATTACAAAATGAAAAAATTTTAATTATTAAACTTTGTGATAAAAAGATAATCAAAGCATAATATATTCAATAATTCAAATTTTTCAAAAAAGCAATTATTTTAAACGGTTAGTTTATATTCCTAATAGAAAAGCTTATAAAAGCAAAATATGCAATAAATGTATGTCTAAAATACATTTACAAATTTAGACCTTTTCATATATATAATTTAAATATAAAAATTAGTTTAAAATTAAGATATAACGTTCAAATTGTGTACCAGGGTTAACTAGTATTTAAAATATAGCGCGGACTCCAAAAGGGCGAAATATGCCCAAGAGTTCGGATTCTGGACCTTTTAACCGGTTTCAGGGCTAACGAACATATATAAAAAATCACGATAACTCAACAACTAATGACGCTTTCCGCATGAAATTTGTGCTGTATGTCATTGGTAATGAAACTACGGCGAAGATTGCGTACGGTGAGGATTGGACAATGGGTTCGGAACTTAGAACTTTTTGATCGAATTTAGGCCAAACTAGCATAATTCCAAAACCAATGAAGATAGAACCTCCAAATTTGGTATCAGGGTGTCGCTTTCGATTTCCTTAGTGTCCTTGAAATTTGGTACCAATTGGAGTAGTGGGTCAGGGACCAGCCACTCAGTTCCGAAGACCTGAAACAGTTTTAATTAATAAAGATAGTAGCTTGAAACAAATGTAGAAGCTTCAAATTTGGCATTTGTGTGTTCTTAACTATTTCCTGCTTGTCCGTCTACTTTTGCATCAACAGGAGTGGTGGTTCATTACCTCTGTTAGACCCCCCAATGTGTAAAAGCTTATCATCGAAATTAATAAAAATAGTAACTTAAAATTAAGATAGAACGTTCCAATTGTGTACAAGGGTTAACTAGAATTGAAAGTATGACGGGGACTGCATATGGGCGAAATCGTACCATGGTTTCGGGTTTTGGAACTTTTGAAAAGTTCAAAGGCTAACAAACATATATCTTAACAACACCATAACTCAAAAAATAGTGCCGCTACTTTGAAGAAATTTAACCTCTAGGTTACCAGTAATGAAAGTACCATGGGAATAACTTCTGGTCTAGTTTTTGATCGATTTGAGGGCGAACGAGTATAATTTTGAAGCCAAAGGATATATTTCCTATTTCCTATGTGTCCCCCAAATTTAGACTTAATTTTAGTGGTGGTTCAGGTGCCTCCTAAGAAATCCCAGAATTAAAAGCTTATCTTCGAAATTCATAAAGATAGAAACTTTAAATTTGATACACGAGAGTTCTTTCCTATTTCCGTTTTTATTTAACACTTTTATATTTTTTAAAGGCTAAGAACTTTGGCATAAAACATATTATGTATAATATTTTATAAATTAAAAACAAAATAATTTTTTATAAACATTTAATTTCTTTTTTTGTTAATTTTTACTTTATCATATATATATACCAGTTTTATTAATTTCGATGATAAGCTTTTACACATTGGGGGGTCTAAGAGAGGGACTGAACCACCATTCCAATTGATCCAAAATTAGATGGACACGCAGGAAATAGTAAAAAACACCTATGTGCCAAATTTGCAGCTTCTACATTTGTTTCAAGTTACTATATTTATCAATTTCGAAAATATGCTTTAAGGTCCTTGGAACTGAGTGGCTGGTCCCCACTCACTA
Organism: Dolichopus griseipennis; assembly: GCA_963082915.1. NCBI lineage: Eukaryota > Metazoa > Arthropoda > Insecta > Diptera > Dolichopodidae > Dolichopus > Dolichopus griseipennis. The sequence goes on along the minus strand of OY720441.1, from coordinate 201,502,155 downwards.
CTCCAATTGGGCTCAAATTTCAAGGAGACTAAGGGAATCGAAAGTAACACCCTGATACTAAATTTGGAGGTTTTATCTTCTTTGGTTTCGGAATTATGCTAGTTTGGCCTAAATTCGATCAAAAAGTTCTAAGTTCCGAAGCCATTGTCCAATCCTCACCGTACGCAATCACCGCCGTAGTTTCATTACCAATAACCTATAGCACAAATTTCATGAAGATAGCGTCATTAGTTGTTGAGTTATCGTGCTTTTTAATATATGTTCGTTAGCCCTGAAACCGATTAAAAGGTTCACAATCCGAACCCTTAATATGATTTCGCCCTGATACAGTCCGCGCTGTACTTATAGTACTAGTTAACCCTTGTACACAATTTGAACGCTCTATCTTCATTTTAAGTTACTATTTTAAGTAATTTCGTTTATAAGCTTTTAAAACTTGGGAGGTCTAAGAGGGGTACTGAACCACCACTCCAATTGATCCAAAATTAGGGGGGCACGCAAGAGATAGTAAAGAACACCCTTGTGCCAAATTTGAAGCTTCTAAATTTTTTTTAAATTGCTATCTTTATTAATTTTAAAGATATGCTTTAAGGTCTTCGAAAATGTGTGACTGGACCCCGACCCACTACTCCAATGGAGCCCAAATTTTTAAAACACTTAGGAAATAGGAAGGGACACCTTGATACCAAATTTAGAGGTTCTATCTTTATTTGTTTCGGAATTATGCTCGTTTGGCCTAAGTTCGATCAAAAAGTTCTAGGTTCCGAACCCATGGTCCAATCCCGAACTTACGCAATCCCCAAACTAGGTTCATTACTAGTAACCTACAGCACAAATTTGATGAAGATAGCGCCATTAGGTGTTGAGTTTTCGTGATATTTATATATGTTCGTTAGCCCTTGGACCGATTAAAAGGTCCAGAATCCGAACCCATTGTCCGATTTCGGCCATATGCAATCCCCGCCGTACTTTCAGTCCTAGTAACCTACAGTTAAAATTTCATAAAGATAGCTGCATTATTTTTTGAGTTATCGTGCCTACGGACGGCCGGACATGGCTATATCGATTCAGGAGGTCACGCTGATCGCAAATATACATACTTTTCCATATCTAGCTCGCTTTCTTTAGGTGGTTATAAACGCCATACCAAAGTTAATGTACCCCTTTACAATATTCTACAGGTGTAGGGTATAAAAATTACATATTTGACTAATTATAAATAAGTTCAAACTAAAATTAAAATTGAAAGTTAAAAATTATAAACTTTACATTACTACAAGACAAACAAAACAAATATAATCCTAATAATAGCGATTGTATAATTTTTGTTTTTGGGAGTGTTTTGAAAGTGTAAAGTCAATATTATGTTTATGTTTGTCACCTATAAAGCATTCTATTAATAGGTTGGAATTTGCCATAGTTAGTCCTATGATTATTAGTTTTAAATAAATTGCAAGAGCGAAGGCGTTGAAGATTTTTAATAATAATTTTACTAGAAATTAAATTTTAGATTTAACGTTACCCTTGACAATTTCTGTAATAACGAGGAAGTGTGTAGTAGAGTAGATTGTGTCAACTCTGGGATACCCGTATGACCATAGTATAAACATTATAATATCATCCCATTAATTACTTTTGGCAAAATTTCAAACACACAGCTTTATTAGGTGTAGTGTAATGCTCATATAAAAGAAGGAGTTGTATGGCAGCTACTAGAACCCTCTGCAGTAGACCAACCAAATTTTCCAGTAACTTTGGCCATTACACTTAACTACTTTTGGCAAAATTTCAGATACCCAGCTTTAATAAGTACAGAGTAATGCTCATATAAAACAAGAAGTTATATGGCAGCTACCGAAGTCCGTTGTACAAACTGGCTGAATTTCAATGGCGATGACGGTTTTTTTTAAATATCCGATTTGTTGAAAGTTCCAGAAACCTAGCTCCTTTAATTTTTGAGTTATCGAAATTACGGATGGACAGACGCACGGACATACATAGTTAAATCGATTTATTTTTCAATTCTGATCCGATCCATACACTTGAGTATATATCTACCCCCCCTACTTCTCTGCGTCATAAACGTAATGGCAAATTTAGTATACCCTTTTGACAAATAGTCATCTAGTTTAAACAATGATTTTTTCATTCATAAATTCATTGTTAATTTTTTTGAATTGATTTCGTTTTTTCTAAAATTATTTAATTTTGTATGTATGTACCTATATAGATATGTATGCATATAAAGGTTCTAAGATAATTATTTTAAAATCTAACTTTATAGATCTCAATAACATATAACCTTTATGAATATTTGAAGGTGAACAAATATTTTATTTTCAATTTCTTATGAGATAAAATTTACGAAATAAGATAAAATTTAGATAAAATTTACGAAATAAGAGTTAGGTAGTATAATAGAAATAATGAGAAAACGAGGAAGAGTGTAGTAGAGTAGACTGTGTCAACTCTGGGATACCCGTATGACCGTAACATATACATTATATCATCCGGTTAATTACTTTTGGCTTTATTAACTGTAGTGGAATACTCATATAAAATAAAGAGTTGTATGGCAGCTACTCGAACCCTCTGTCGTAGACCAACCAAATTTTGCAGAAACTTTGGCCATTACACTAAACAATTTTTGGCAAAAATTCAGACACCCAGCTTCATTAGGTGGAGAGTAATGCTCATATAAAATAAGGAGTTGTATGGCAGCTACACGAACCCTCTGCAGCAGACCAACCAAATTTTGCAGAAACTTTGGCCATTGCACTAAACAATTGTTGGGAAAAATTCAGACACCCAGCTTCATTAGGTGGAGAGTAATGCTCATATAAAATAAGAAGTTGCATGGCAGCTACTCGAACCCACTCCACTAGACCAACCAAATTTTGCAGAAACTTTGGCCATAAAACTAAACTACTTTTGGCAAAATTTCAGACACGCAGCTGTAACAGGTACAGAGTAATGCTCATATAAAAAAAGAAGTTGTATGGCAGCTACCCGAACCCATGGACCAAAATGGCTGGATTTAAATAGCGATGACGGCTATTGCAAAAAAACGAATTTGCGAAGATTTCAAGATCCTAGCTCCTTTAGTTTTTTAGTTATCGTGCGGACGGACAGACGGACGGACGGACGGACAGACAGACAGACAGACAGACGGACGGACATACATAGCTAAATCGATTTATTTTTCGATTCTGATCCGATCCATACACTTGAGTCTATATCTACCCCCCCTCCTTCTCTGCGTCACAAACGTAATGGCAAATTTATTATACCCTTTGACTATATAGTCATACGGGTATAAAAATGACATCAGAAACTTCACGTCGAAAATTTAAAGTACACAAATCAATTAATTTTAGCCTTTGTTCATATGGTGGTAAAATAATGGGATTCGACCATGGCAAATGGCGTAAGGCAAATCTAAGGAAATTTTTTTGTATTGCCTCAATCCTATCAATGTGTACCATATAAAACGGAGACCAAACTTGAGCCCTAAGTCATTTATTGAGGTAACTTTAGGTAAACTAATGCCATCTAAGTTATAATTGAAACAAATAGGACTAGATCGGCGTGTATAAGATATCAATGCGCATTTATTTACATTAAGTAGTAAACAGTTATTAACGCACCAATTGTTAACATTTTGAAGATCATTCTGCATAAGGATGGCGTCATTATATGATGTAATCTTTTTAAAAAGTTTCATATCATCAGCGTAAACTTGAAGCTCGCAATTAGAAATTATAGAAGAAACATCATTTACAGATAAGATAAAAAGTAAACGGCCAAGGTGGCTAGCTTGTGGAACTCCCGAATTTGCCACGAAAGGTTCTGAAATCACATTTTTAAATATAACACTATAGGAGCGATCACATAAATAAGAATATATCCACTTAAGGAAAAATAGTGGAAAACCATATTTTTCAAGTTTTAGAAAAATAATATTATGTGGCAATAGATCAAATTCTTTAACAAAATCAGTAGAGACAACATCTGTTTGAAATCCGTCTTCCATGTTATTAAGAAGAAGAGATGTGGTTTCAACTAGATTAGCCACCCTAGATTTTTGTTTTACAAAGCCATGTTGGTTCTCTATTAAAAGACTCCTACAATGAATATAAATTGAATCCGTTATAATTAATTCAAATAATTTAGAAATTGAAAATAATTTAGCTATTGGGCGATTAGTGATTTCATTTTTAGCATTCTTTTTGTGGATTGGCCTGATATAAGAAATTTTCCAAATAGGAGGAAAATATCCGGAATTTAATGAATTTTTAAAGAGTAATGTTAAAGGCATAGTGAGAATGTTAGAACACTTGCTCAAAATTATTTCTGTTATACCATCTGGTCCAGGAAAAGTATTATCACCCAGTTTATTTAGATAGCTGGAAACTATTTGTTCATTAATATTAGTCAGTAAGAGAAGTTTTTTGATATGTGTTCATATAGGAGAAACAATTTTCATTTGGCGTAAAAGAAGAATCACTACATGAAGTGCTAAAAAGTTAACGAAAATATTTCGAAATAGTTGAAGGATCATTACTAGAAAGAGAATTGAAATTCATATTTGTTGGGTAATCATCACATTTACGTTTAGAGTTTAAGAATTTCCAAAAATTTTTCGGATCAGACTTTAATTTAGTTGCCATTAAGTTAATGTAACTATTATAAAGTATTTCAGAAGAAGTTTTAAAATTCTCAAACAATATGACAAAATTATTAAATTCATTAATATCTTTTGTTTTGAGATATTTACGCCTATCTTTTGTTTTGAGATTTTTGTTTTTCTTTTTTCTGAAAGATCTAAGCTCCTTTGTGAACCATGGTGGGCCAGAGTTAGAACATCTGTTTTTGGAAATAGGAACAAATTGTGTAAAACCTTCGAACATTATTTCATAAAACCTAATTGTCATTTGATTAAGGTCTATATTATTAAATAAAGACGTGAAGTCATAGGTGTTTAAGAAATTTACTAGTCCGGAAAAATTGGTTTTATTGAAATTAAACTTATAAGAATCTGCTGCTTCATGATTTATGGAATTAGTTAAACAATAAGTAAAATTTATTGAAGGGTGATAGGGGTCCAACGCAACAAGCGGTAACACCGATTCACAGAAAATAATATTATTCCAATCAGAAGCAAATATTAGGTCCAATTGTTTATCTTTAAAATTGCGGCAATGGGAAACCTTTTGTAAATCGTTGGTATTTAAACCATCAATAAATTGAGAATCAGGTTCATTCACTGAAGAATCAGCAATCAAAAAAGATTCTTCGTTATGATTAATCCAAGTTATATTAGGGAGATTAAAATCTCCACATAAAATTAACTCATCATTAGGACCAGAATTACAACAAATCTAAATCTATTACATTTAAAAGAGTAAAATAAATATTTAAATTCGAAGAAGGTGGAATGTACGTGCTAACAATATTAACACTTTTTTTAGAAAATTTTATGTTCACACCAATTATTCCAAGACTGTCCGCCTCAGAAATAGGAATTTCATTTGCATTAAAAGAGTTTTTAACGGCTATCAATACTCCTCCCCCTTTAGGAATGTAACTATTAGATACATTAAGTTCAGAGTATCTGTCTTTTCTAAAAACCGAGTATGAGCTATCAAAAAGCGCAAGATTGTTAATAGAAGAATTTAGCCAAGTTTCAGTCAAAGCAAATACGTCAAAATTTAAATTTATTGAATTAAGTAGGACTTGTCTAATTTTTGTTCTAAGACCTCTGACATTTTGATAATATAATGATAAATTTATCAAATTTGAAGCATCAATCAAAGATGTAGAGGTCTTATTTAAATATTATTTAACATGAAAATATTTATTATGGTTGTCATTTGAAACCTGCAAGTGATTGTAATAATTTCTACTACAATGGTTACGGTATGCCTTTAAGTCGTTAGAAACATCTTTGGAAGGTATACCTTTAATTTCGTGAAATTTAATATATAATTTATAGAGTTCTTTATAATCGGTCCGTAAACCTTCGTTATCAATTAAGACCTTTACACTTATTCTAGTCTTACCTTCCAATACCTTATTATAATTATCATCAAACAAATACGACACATACAATCTGACCATGTTATAAACTTTATCATCTCTTAGCCTAGAAAGAGCTATTGTATAGTCCTTGTTGGCAAGAGATTGTTCTGTCATTCTAGTTATTGGTGGTAAAAGTGGGTTAATAATTGAAGGTTGAAGAGTTTCACCTTGCAAAAGTTTTACGAATTTAGAAGTAGAAGGAATGTTTGGAGAAGTAAAAGAAGAAGGAGGAGGTTCAATAACTGTAGCTGAATTAGCATTGACAATTTTAGGCTCATTAGTTACTGATGAAGTATTTAAAGTGTTTGTATTGTTATTATTGTTCTGAATAGTATTGTGGTTATGACAAATGTTGTTCTGATTTATGTTTGAAGTACTGTTATTAGTATTTAATTTAGTGTTTATGGAATTATTTGAATCTGTTGAGTTAGAATTAGTTGAGTTGTTAGCAGTTGCGCTATTATTAGGATGAACAGTTATATTATTAACGTTAATGCTAGTATTAGTATTTTTATTGTCAGAGTTAATATTACTATTTCCAGAACTATTATTATTATTATTATTATTGTTATTATTATATTTATTTTTATTAGTCTTATTACTTTTATTACTAGATATATTTTTATTTTTACGATTATTATCATTATTTTTATTTTTATTACCTCTAACATCCCGAAATTTTGTAATTTTCGTTCCCTTCTTCCAAAATTTTAGATTTCTCACCTTCTCAACCATCATATCAGGAACGGACACTTTAAATGACAGGTATTTTGGATTCCGGATCCTTTTGGGAGTAACTTTTTTACAAATTGCAATATCACACTCAAATTTTTGTTTAATAAAGCTCTCAAGGTTTTTTTCAGTCATTTTATAATTTAGCCTTGAATGCAAAGAGTAAACGACGGCTTTGTTGTAACAATTGGGGCTAGTAAAGCCTTAACTCCGGGTTTTGTCTTATTTATTTTACTCTTTGCCGTTGTGCTAGGTGTGATATTGTCAGTTTGGATAAATACATCTTTATAAACTATTGGTGGTTTATTTAATTTACCCAACTGTTGTTTAATTAACTCCACATCGCATTGAATTTCCGTCTGTCTATAATTGGGTATTTGTTGATCTGAACCCAAAGCATCAAGGGATATGTTCATGCGATTTATGTCGTCCTTCATTAGATCCACCACTTCACGAATGCCAACCAGCTCCTTTGATGTTGCCGATATAAGCTCATCTTTGAGATCATTTAATAGATCTGTCAAAGTGTTTTTCAAATATTTTTTCCGGTCAGAAAGAAAACTGCATAAAGCTTGATTGAAGTTATCATAGCTTTTGGCCATATCGTTAAAGCATACCTAGGTGCATCAATGCAAACTCCATGAAATTTCTTTTACAGATTCCATTACATGTAATAATTTCGGTTCTGAAATCTGTAATTGTACAGAGTACGGCACTGCATTTATTTTGATTCATTTTTATTTAATATTGTTTTTTCTATTTTGTAATGGCAATAAAAAATGTATTTAAAATATAATAGGTCAGTTTTTTAATGTTTTAAAAAATTACACTTGCAAAATATTTTATTAAAAGTGAACAAACTTAAATGACCTAAATTGAAATTTGATCGTCAACAATTAAAATTTAAAATTTCTTATAAAAAAAAGTCTTACTAATTTTAAAGTTATAATATAAATTTTTTCTTATTTAAATTAAGTGTCAGCACTTTTTTGAAAAATGTTTAGAATTATTAAAATTTTTTTGTTTATTAAAAAAGTTATATATTAAAAACGAATAAAAAATAAAAAAAAAGCGGGTTTAATAAAAATACCGTTAACTTGTTAATTGTTTGATGGTTTGATAAGAACTCAAATATATAAAATATATTATGCTTTGATTATCTTTTTATCACAAAATTTAATAATTAAAATTTTTTCACTTTTGTAATTGAATTGAAATAAATATATTTTCATTTATTTCAAGTTTTTTTGTTTATTAATATTTTTAAGTAGATAAATTAGTAATAATTTGTAATATTTTTTAATAGATAGTGTAATTAGAAAATGTTCTTAGTATTATAAAGTTAATTTGGTTAGCTATGTCTTACGATCAAATTAATAAAAGTTTTTATGGTGTTAAAATGACTTATGGATATCTCATTAAATTTGAACCAAGTAGGTGTAGGGTATTTTCAAGTCGGTTGCACCGACTGACTGTTTCTTTACTTGTTATTTAACACTTTCATATTTTTAAAAGGCTAAGAATTTTACCATAAACCATATTTTGAATAATATTTTATAAATTAAAAACAAAATATCTTTTTTTATAAACGGAATTTAACCTTTTTTTATACCCTACACCTATGAAATAGGAAAAGGGTATATTAACTTTGGTATGGTGTTTGAAACCACCTAAAGAAATCGAGCTAGATATGGAAAAGTATATATATTCGTGATCAGCATGACCTCCTGAGTCGATCGTCCGTCCGTAGGCACGATAACTCAAAAATAATGGAGCTTGATGAAATTTTAACTACAGATTACTAGGACTGAAAATACGGCGGGGATTGCAAATGGGCGAAATCGGCCGATGGGTTCGGATTCTGGACCTTTTAACTTTTCTAAGGGTCATCAACTAATGGAGCCACAATCATGAATTTTGTGGTGTAGGTTAATAATAATGAGACTATGGCGGGGACTCCGTACGATCGAGTTCAGATCATGGGTTCGGATCCTAGAAGTTTTTGATCGAATTTAGGCAGCATAATTAATTATTAATTATAAAATAAAAAAACCAATGAAGATAAAACCTTCAAATTTGGTATCAGTGTGCGCCTTCCTATGTCCTTAGAGTCCTGCAGGACCAATATAAGTAGTGGGTCGACACAGTTCTGAAAACCTTAAAGCATATCATTGAAATTATTTAAAAAAATAAGTTAGAACCTCCAAATTTGGTATCACGGGATCCCTCTCTATTCCCTTAGTGTATCATCTATAAAGTTTTGAAGAGCTTAAATCATTTTTTCCAAAATATTAGAGATATTAACTTCATAAAAATGTAGAAGCTTCAAATTTAGCACAAGGCTGTTCTTAATTATTTCCTTCGTGTTCCCTTAATGTGATCAATTGTAGTGGTGGTTCAGGTAACTCTCTTAGACCTCTAACGGCTGAAAGGCTTATCATCGAAATTACTAAAAATAGTAACTTAAAATTAATATAGAATGTTCCAATTGTGTGCAAGGGTTAACTAGTATTGAAAGTATGACTGGGACTGCATATGAGTGAAATCGTGCCATGGTTACGGGTTCTGCAACCTTTGAAAAGTTCAAAAGCTAACAAACGTATATCTTAAAAACACGAAAACTCAGAAACTAATTACGTTATTTTGATGAAATTTATATTCTAGGTTACTAGTAATGAAAGTACCATGGTATTGGTTCTTGCTGGGTTCAGATTTTAGAATCTTTTGATCGAATTGAAGTCAATCTAGTATAATTTCGAAACCAAAGAAGATAAAACATTAAATTTGGGGCACATGTGTTTTTTTCTTATTTGTTTGTGTACGTGAAATTTTGGATGAATTAGAATAGCGGTTTGCGTACCACCCGAAATACTGCCAAGACCTTAAAGCATAATATATTCAAAATTAATAAAGATAAAAAAAATCAAATTTAATACACTTTTTCCTATTTCCGTTCTTATTTAACACTTTTATATTTTTAAAAGGTTAAGAGTTTTACTGTTAGACATATTATGTATTATATTTTATAAATTAAAAACTAAATATTTTTTAAATAAACGACGAAATTTTTTTTTGTTTTTAATTGTTATTATATCATATCTATATTTTATTGAATTATTACCATAAGTTAAATATAATTACGATACTTAAGTTTTTTTAACATTAAAAATTTATTTTTGTATTAAAATTAATTACATGAACAATTTTAAATTTATCATTGTATTTTAGAAATACATTTATTGCATATTTTGATTATTAAATTTTGTGATAAAAACCTAATGAAAGCATTAATGGTTTTAATTTATATTAAAAACCATGAAATTATATAAACGTTTATATTTATATTATTACAAATAAATATTTCTTTCTTTTTAAAGTTATTCAAGTTTAGTTATATAGAACATTAATAAATAAGTAAATTTGGAGAATAAATTTAAAAATTATTGAAAATTGAAATAATTAAACAAGGGTACTAAATCATTCTACAGTAAATGCACTACAGCTAAAAATCCTGAAAAGGAGTAATTCCTGCATGTGTGTAAAATTTTATTGAATTGGATAAAAGTTATAAATTTGTAATTTTGTAATTACATTTTACGAATCCATTTATCTCAACTTTATTTGTTGTTTAATATTTTTAAATAGATAAATTAGTAAGAATTGCTAATATTTTTGAATTGAAAAAATAATTAGAAAATATTTTTAGTATTATTAAGTAAATTTGGTTAGCCATGTCTTACGATCAAACTAATAAAAGCTTTTATGATTTTAAAATAACTTATGGGCTTCCCATTAAATTTTAACCAAATAGGTGTTGGGTATTTCTAAGTCGGTGCACCGACTGACTGTTTTAAGGGGTATATTAACTTTGGTATGGTGTTTGTAACCACCTAAAGGAAGCGAGCTAGATATGGAAAAGTATATATATTTGTGATCAGCGTGACCGCCTGAGTCGACATAACCATGTCCGTTCGTCCGTCTGTCCGTCCGTCGGTCCGTCCGTCGGTCCGTCCGTCCGTCCGTCCGTAGGCACGATAACTCAAAAAAAAAATGGAGCTATCTTGATGAAATTTTAACTGTAGATTACTAGGACTGAAAGTACGGCGGGGATTGCATATGGGCGAAATCGGCCCATGGGTTCGGATTCTGGACCTTTTAATCGACCGAAGGGCTAACGAACATATATAAAAAATCACGATAACTCAACAACTAATGACGCTATCTTCATGAAATTTGTGCTGTAGGTTATTGGTAATGAAACTACGGCGGTGATTACGTACGGTGAGGATTGGACAATGGGTTCGAAACTGAGAACTTTTTGATCGAATTTAGGCCAAACTAGCGTAATTCCGAAACCAATGAAGATATAACCTCCAAATTTGGTATCAGGGTGTCCCTTCCCATTGCGTAAGCGTCTTTGAAATTTGGGCCCCATTGGACTAGTGCGTCGGGGACCAGGCACTCAGTTCCGAGGACCTTAAAGCATATTTTCGAAATTAATAAAAATAGTAACTTGAAACAAATGTAGAAACTTCAAATTTGGCCCAGGGTGTTCTTTACTATTTCTTCCGTGCCCCCTAATTTGGGATCATTTGGACTGGTGGTTCAGCACCTCTGTTAGACCCCCCAAATGTGTAAAAGCTTATCATCGAAATTAATAAAACTAGTAACTTAAAATTAAGATAGAACGTTCCAATTGTATACAAGGGTTAACTAGTATTGAAAGTATGACGGTACTGCATATGGGCAAAATCGTACCATAGTTTCTGGAACCCTTGACAAGTTCAAGGACTAAAAAACATATATCTTAAAAACACCATAACTCAAAAAATAATGCCGGTATTTTGATGAAATTTAAACTCTAGGTTACTAGTAATGAAAGTACCATGCGAATTGGTTCTGGTCTAGTTTAATTTCAAAGCCAAAGAATATATTTCATATTTCCTATGTGTCTCCGAAATCTAGACTTAATTGTAGTGGTTCAGCTATGTTCAAAGGTACTTGCTGCATTTATGTAAAATTTATTTGAATATTTAAATGAATTATATGAAAAGGTCTATATTTGTAATTGTATTTTAGAAATACATTTATTGCATATTTTGCGTTTATCAGCTTTTCTATTAGGTATATAAACTAACCATTTAAAATAATTGCAATTTTGAAAAATTTGGATTATGAAATATATTATGCTTTGATTATCTTCTTATCACAAAATTTAATAATTAGAATTTTTTCATTTTGTAATTTCTTTCTTAATCTATCGTTAGTTCAGTTAAGACATACTCTTTCGCTTTTTTTTAATTTTAATGAAAATATTTAGTGAATCATCATACATTATTTAAATTTAATTAATTAAATACAACAATAAAACTATAAAAATATTTAACCTAAACATTAACGATAAAATTTCTGTAAAGTGTATAATAATTTCGCAAACTTTTGAATTTTGTGCTAATTAATAATTGTTTTGTTTGTTGACCTCTATTTTCATTAACTATTCACAATGTCAAACAAAATTCTTAACAACAATTTTTCCGCAATTAAATGTGCTCATGTCACGTGCGGTAATCATGACGCAAAATTGGATTTGCTGAAATGTAAAGGCTTCTGCGGTAAAAAACTACATGGAACTTGTGTAGGTCTAGAAAGAAATTGGCATTCTTCTAGACTTTGTAACAATTTCGTGTGTGATGAATGCCTTAACATTCATGATCTCTTGGCAAATATGAACAACAAAAACTTAACAAGCTTGCTTGATATCAAAGATGATCAAATGCAAGTGTTAAATAAAGCGATTAAAGTTATAGACAACACAAACAATGTCTTATTGGATTTGTGTCAACGCTTCGACGACACAAATCCATTAGTTTTATCTATGTCAACTAACGAGACGGTGACGATTGCAGATATAAAGAACGAAGTTGCCCACAACCTGGCAGAAATGAAATCAATGATCTTCGATAAATTGGAAAAAACAAATAAAACGGACAGACTAGAGGATGAAATATCCTCTCTTAAAGCGGATATTAGGAAGCTTTGTGTCATTGGGTCGAAAGCCTCCAATACGTCTATAAATAATGTAGACAAACTGAAAGACGAGATCTGTTCACTAAAAACAGATATAAGGAAGCTTTCTGAAAAAGTCGAAGCCGGCTGTCATGTGAACAAATGCATTCAAATAAATGAAAAAAAGACCGTTAAAGAAGTTTGGTCGCAAACGGATCAGTTTGTCAGTTTTATTTCTTCTATCGATACTGCTACTACTACTTTGGGGCCTGAGTACTTCAAACCGATAACTACTGTATCAGCTGTCAAATCAATGTCGAGTTTATCCGCTAATGCCGGGAATGACATCTCATTACATAGTGAATTAGCAAAAGCGGAATCTTCTTCTAACACAGCAAATATTGCTACCTTACCAACCAATGGTTCCACCAACTTTTCAAATCAACCTACATTCAACGGCACATCTGGTAACATCGCCCTTTACTTTTCAAAATGTCCAGCATTTACAACCGTAAGAAGTTTAAATAGTTTTTTAAAAAATAAGTTTAAATGTAATAATATTAGTATAGTTAACATTACACCAAAAAATTTAAAATATAAACCGAAATACAAATCGTTCAAGGTTATGGTACCTATTTCCAATGTTAATGATATAATAGCTTATAAACAATGGGAAAAAGGTACCATAGTTCAACACTTTAAAGATTCTACACTAAACAAATCAAACACAAGCTCAAATAAAACTGTTCTCAATCCTTTTGCTATCCCTTTTAACACTGTTAAACCAAAAAAAGTTCATTTCAGCACTCAAACAATTAACACTGATAAACAATCCTCGGTAAGAAAAAAAGATGGAAATTTTGTTCAAGGTGTAACGTTGAAACTGGGTTTAAATAATAACAATGAAGCTGAATTAAATAAAAGCAATAATTATCCAAATTTTGTTCAGGGAGACACGTTGGTACCGTCATGTAGTAATCCAATTGATAAAATTAATAGTAATAACATTAATAATAATAATAATAATAATAACAATAATAATAATAATACTAATAATAATAATAATAATAATAATAATAATAATAATAATAATAATAATAATAATAATAATAATAATAATAATAATAATAATAATAATAATAATAATAATAATAATAATAATAATGATAATAATAATAATAATAATAATAATAATAATAACAACAACAACAACAACAACAACAACATCAACAACAAAAACAACAACAACAATAATAATACTAGTAATAATAATAATACTAGTATTAATAATAATAACAGCAATCAACATATTATTAATAACAATAACAATAATAAGCTCTTGCTTTCACAAGATCCGCTCATATCTCCAATCATTAGAATGACAAAGCAATCATTAACTGAAGATTGTAGATATGCACTCTCTAGATTCAGAGATGAGAGAATTCTTTATAATGTGAGACTCTTTCTTGCTTATCTACATAATGATTCCAATAATCGCGTCTTAGAAGGCAAAACGAGGACTCACTTATCAGTACTTATTCACAATGAAGGACTGCCATCTAATTATAAAGATTTGTATAGCCTCTATCTCAGATTTCATGAAAATATAGGCTTCACTGCTAAAGATGTCGAAGCGGACCTTAAGGCTTTTCGTAGTCATTGTGACAGTAACTACTATAATCATTTGTACCAATCTCGCGAGAACTATAACAAGTTTTTTCGTCCAAACACGAAATAATTATGCAAGTCTCGAACAAAATCCTAATATCGATTCTTACACTAATTCCAATTTAGTCACACTGTCTAACCATAGTATCAAAAATAGCGTTAGTTCCTCTAATAAACTGAAATTATTCTACCACAATTGCAGTGGTATGAGGGGAAAGCTTAAGAAATTATATATTGATGCTAAGTCATGTGAATTTAATATTATTGCTATCACTGAAACATGGTTAAACGATTCCTTTGTTATTGAAGAAATTTTGGACAGTACTTGGTCGATTTATAGAAAAGATCGGGATTATCTTGCTACAAATTGTTCCCGTGGTGGTGGTGTACTACTTGCAGTAAACAATACCTTATCTAGTGTGGCATTAATCACTAGGACTTACCACTCTTTTGATCACCAATTTATTAAAGTTAACTTAGGTAATAATTTTTTATACCTGGGTATTGTTTACTTTCCTCCTAATTCTGACAATTCCTCTTATTCGGAATTTTTCGAGATATACCAGCAGGTTATATCAAATATGAATGAGGATGATTCAATTATAATTTTAGGGGACTTTAACCGTCCTTCTTTATCTTTTATTGTTGACGAATCTGATAATTTGTTACTACCAATCAACTTTCAGGACGAAATAGATTTCGATCTAATTAATGTATTTTATGGTAATGATTTACAACAAATTATCAGCTTTCCGAATAATTTTTACAAGTGGTTAGATCTTGCATTCACGAATGCATATGATAAAGTGGTGGTAAAGCTCGCTGATGATTCAGAAAACCTTTTTACAAACACTCCGCATCATAACGCAATCATCTTCGAATTTTCCACTGCTATACCTCTTTTTACCAAATCTTACAATAATACTTTTGTATATGACTTTCTTAATGCTGATTATCAAAGCATTAATAATGCTTTATCAGTCATCAGTTGGGACGACCTGTTAATCGAACAGGATATTGATTTGATTATCTCTCAATTCTATGCAAAGTTATTTGAGATAATTAACTCCTTTGTTCCTAAAATTCGCAAAAAGGACAAGACAACCGAACCTTGGCTGAACAGTGAACTTAGGACATTGCGTAACCAACGCAATAAACTATACAAAATAATTAAAAATTCAAAAGAACCTAATAATGACTTATTAAACAAGTACAAGGATCTTGCTTTTGAATTTAAACAAAAATCTAATTTGGCTTATGATAGATATCTCACTAACGTAGGCGACAAATTAATTACAGATCCTAAAAAGTTTTTTGACTTCGTTAACACAAAACGTAAAAGTTATGGTTATCCAAGCTTAATGTCAAAAGACAATACGTTTTCTAATTGTCCTAAAACGATCTGCAATTTCTTTGCTAAGTCTTTTCAAAAAGTTTATCGTCCACACGAGTCTCCAATTAATTTCGATTTCTCTAACTTAATTAATAATTCAAATCCTATTTTTACGGACTTATATCTTACCGAAATTGAAATATTTGAAGCAATCACTAAACTTGATACTAAAAAAGGTATAGGACCTGACCTAATCCCACCGACTTTTTTATACAACTGTGTTAATTATCTAACTTATCCACTTCATTATATTTTTAATAAATCTCTTTCTTCAGGTATTTTCCCTCTTGTTTGGAAATCTTCTTATCTTACCCCTATTCATAAAAAGGGAGATAAATCATTCGTCGAAAATTACCGTGGCATTGCTATTTTATCAACTATTCCAAAGTTGTTCGAAAAAATGGTTGTTAACAAAATTACGCCCATCATTAATACAAAACTAAACGAACAACAACATGGATTCAGAAAGGGTCGTTCCACAACAACAAACCTTTTGGTTTATACTTCTGAAATCCTTAATGAAATGGAAAATGGGCACCAAGTTGATGCTATTTACACGGACTTTAGCAAAGCATTCGATCGTGTTGATCAC
Source organism: Dolichopus griseipennis (assembly GCA_963082915.1). Taxonomy (NCBI): domain Eukaryota; kingdom Metazoa; phylum Arthropoda; class Insecta; order Diptera; family Dolichopodidae; genus Dolichopus; species Dolichopus griseipennis. The sequence continues at coordinate 201,485,683 of OY720441.1, read as the reverse complement.
AAAATTCTACTAAACAAACTTGCAACTTTAGGTATTTCTGGCTCTTTTCTTTACTGGATATTCTCCTATATTTCAAATAGATCGCAAAATATCAAATTTCAAGGATTTTTGTCGGACCCAATTAATGTTACATCAGGAGTACCACAAGGTAGCCACTTAGGACCACTCTTGTTTAATATATTCATTTCCGATCTTTCTAGTAAACTTTTCGGTGTGTCACATGTTGCATTTGCTGACGATCTCAAGATTTATCATGTAATTAAAAATAGCTCTGATGTTGCATTACTTCAGACAAATCTTAATTCTCTACAAGAATGGTGCTTCTCTAATAAACTAGAACTAAACATTGAAAAATGCAAGGTTATAAGTTTTACACGTAAGAGATCTACCATTTCATTCGGTTATAATATAAATAATGTAACCCTTGAAAGGGTTAGAAGCATTACCGATTTAGGGATTCTGTTGGATGATAAACTGAACTTCCATCTCCATTATGAGTATATGATTTCCAAGGCAAACAAAATGCTCGGCTTTATAAAAAGAAGAGCTAAAGAATTTAGCAGCATTGCTGTAACTAAAGCTCTTTATTGTTCTTTAGTACGTTCTATTCTTGAATATGGTAATATTGTGTGGGATCCTGCATTTCAAATACATTCTGATAGAATAGAATCCGTACAAAAGCAATTTCTTCTTTTCGCTTTAAGAAATCAATATAATCCTAGAGATTATTCAATTCTGCCTAGCTATCTCGAAAGACTTAATTCATTGAATATGTTAACGTTATCCTCACGCAGGCAAATTCTTTCTTCCTGCTTTACTTTTGACGTCTTAAGAAAAAACATTGACGTTCGGTATTTATTGGATAGCTTTAAAATAAACAATGGTGCGAGAAATACGAGAAGCACTAAATACTTAGTTGAAAATACTCATAGAACTGAATATGGAAAAAATGAACCAATAAATAGATGTTGCATTACATTCAATAAACACAGTCATCTTTATTCTACACAAATTTCTCGATACACTTTTAAACATAAATTAAACTTAAAATTCATTCATGACCTAAGACAATAATTTTAACCTTCATTATATCATATTACACTTCAAGTTCATATTATTTTTTTTAATTTAGTTATTTTATACAGTTAGTTAATACAGTTAGTATTCATAAATTTAATTTCAACTGTGTTTTTGCTTTGTATGCATTTTCTAAAAATAAACAAATAATTATACTTTTGATTCTTAATGTATTTAAAATTTTTTTGGCAATGTAATCAAATTTCATGTTAATTATAAGTTTTAGTTTTAAGAATTTTTTTGTAAAAACCTTGTTTTGGTTCAAATAAATAAATAAATAAATAAATAAATAAATTTATTTCAAGTTTGTTTGTTTTTTAATATTTTTAAATAGATAAATTAGTAAGAATTTGTAATATTTTTTAATAGATAGTGTAATTAGAAAATGTTTTTAGTATTATAAAGTTAATTTGGTTAGCTATGTCTTACGATCAAATTAATAACAGCTTTTATGGTGTTAAAATGACTTATGGATATGTCCTTAAATTTGAACCAAATAGGTGTAGGGTATTTCTAAGTCGGTTGCACCGACTGACTGTTTCTTTACTTGTTTTTTTCTTATTTAGAACTTTTTATGTTTAATATTCTTGATTTTAATTATTTTTTAATTCTAATTTTTGGTTTTTTTCATTTTAAAAATTTTCCTTTCTCTAGTTTTAATGTCCTTAATTAACTGAGGGCTTTAAGGGCGCTGAAGTCCTACTATTTTTGCCATTATTTGTTATTATAGTTTATAGAAAAAAAACTTAAATCAAAATATGAATTACATAAAAATTACTACTTTAATGATGGCACCGCAACTTCGTCAGAAACAATCCCTTAGAGTTCTTTTGGTTTTCTCACAAATATTAATATTATAGTTTTTTATAAATGTCTTTCAACTTAAGTTCAATTCAATTAGTCACTTAATCTTATTATCAATTATAGTTTTTTTTTAATTTCATTTTTAATTATAATTTTTTCCAAAATCTTCCTAATTTTTATAACTTTTTTTCTATTATTAAAATTATCTTTTATTTAGTCATTTCTTTTCTTCCAATTATTGTTTGTTTAAATATTTACCGTCGCGGCAATGTTTGAACTGTTTTACTCACGAAATTTCAGCTTGAATTATTTCCTATATTAGACCTGAAGCAGCCCCACTCCAGGTTGCGAAGAAAGTAGGCTTTTCCACAATACAGGAAATGAACTTTACTGAATTTGAACACCGAACGAATTATTACTTTTACGGTCCCTAGACCCTCGAATCATTTTATCCCCGGTTCATGCTCGGGCGCCAGTTAAATATTCCTTTATGCTTCTATAAAATATAATTAAAACAATTTTTATATTGTTTTTTTCCAGGAGTACCTCCTAGGTTTATCTGATGTTTTTAAAATTTTTATTACAATTTTTATAGTAAAAATTACAATTTCTTATCGTTCTAATAAACTAGATTCTTTATTAGATTTTTCCGGATCTTCATTTCAATCTTAAATTATATTTCTCAATAAACGAAAATTTCTAAGTGGATTTTTGTTCCAAAAATTTAGTCGAAAAAATTTATTATTATTATTACAAAATTATCAAAAATAATGAATTACAATTTCTTTATGTAATTCTTATAAAATAACTTCTTTGTAAGTGTTATTATTATTAATATTATTATTAAAAAAAAAAATTTTTTTTAAGTATTCAAGTTACAAAACGATATTAATATAATGCTTCCCATACGCAAAGTTGAATCGTGTATGGGCAAGTTGAAAGACCATTTTGAAGGTTGAGAAGTTGGTTGTAAGAAAATTAAAAAATTTTGATTTTTTGTGGGCGGAGTCTATGGTTTGCATTTTAGTTTTTTCGTGTATTGAACAACTTAAATGTCATTATGTTTTGTTTTTTTTAATTTTTTGACACGAAAGAACGTTGACTTATTCCTATTTGAAAAAATAAGAAAACTATAATGTATAAAACAACTTAACAAAGAATTTTAGTTAATTATAAAATTAAGTTAAAAAAATGTTTTAAAATATAAAAAAAAATTTAAATATCATAATTTTAAAAGAAAAAAATTAAATAGGCAGAACTATAAATTTTTAATTAAGAACTGTTAAAAATTAAAATTTAAAATTATTAGATTCTTTTGACATTTAACATATTTTTCAAAACAAAAAAAAAAATTTTCGATGGTTCGATGGTAGGTTGAATAGTGTATGGTAAAGTTTTTAAACATGTCCGCGTACCAAGTTGAAAACCCGATCCATCATATATGGGATGCATAACAATTCCAACAAACCAAAATCTTTTCGTTTGTTATTTATTTACATTTTTTTTTTTCATTTGGGTTACTATAATAAAGAAAATGTTTATTCGGCAAATTTCGATAAGTTCACCAATTTTATTATGAAATTTATTTTTGTATTTGGTATAAAAATGAATATTTACATAATTTTTGTTTTGTTTTCCTTTTTTGTTTTAAAAAAATTATTTGTATGGAATTATATGAAATTTATAATAACTAATATTTGACATGGATATTTTAATTAAAGGAATTAGATAGATACTTTAACATATTATAACTTTTATATAAAAGATTATGTAATTTTATGATTTTTAATCTTAATTAAAACTATTCATGCTTTGATTAACTCTTAATCACAAAATTAATTTCGCTTTTCAATTTTAGGATATTTAAGGAAGCACCTGAACCATTACTACAATTAAGTCTAAATTTCAGGGACACAGAAAATAGGAAAAAACACTGTTGTACCAAATTTAAAGTTTCTATATTTATTTCAAGTTACTTTCATCCTAATTAATTTCAAATATATGCTAGTAACCTACAGTTAAAATTTCATCAAGATAGCCTTATTAGTTTTTGAGTACTCGTGTTTTTTTTTATATATTTTCTGGGTATACTATTAGTTTTTGAGTAATCGTGATTTTTTGGATATATGGTCGCGTTTTGGATACATTATTAGTTTTAGAGTAATCGTGATTTTTACGATATATGGTCGCGTTTCGCCCATATGTGGTCCCCGCCGTTCTTTAAATACTGATTAACCCATATTCACAATTGGAAGATCAATTTTAATTTTAAGTTCCTATTTTTGCTTATATGCTTTAAGATATTCGGAACTGTGTGGATGATCCCCAACACACTACTTCAATTAGTCCTAAATTTCAAGGACACTAAGGAAATAGGAAGAGACACCCTGACATCAAATACTCAACAACTAATGACGCTACCTTCATGAAATTTGTTCTGTATGTTACTAGTAATGAAACTACGGTCGAGATCGGACAATGATTTCGGATTATAGAATTTTTTGATCGAATTTAGGCCAAACGAGCATATCAAAAGGTACGACAAGGATTTTATATGAGTGAAATCGGCTCATGGGTTCGGAATCCGGACCCTTTAAAATGGTCTAAGGGCTAACGAACATAAATTAAAAAAAGCGATAACTCAACAACTAATGAGGCTATCTCATGACATTTGTGCTGTAGATTACCATGAACCATATGTTCGGATCCTAGGACTTTTTCTTCGAGTTCATTCTCCATCTCTTGATCTCTTGAATATATATATATTTTGGCTATAGAATTTTATTGTGCGGCTGAATAAATTTTAAGAAAATCTAAAAGTGAAATATTAAAATCATATGTTATCTAATGGAATACATAAGAATATAATAAAACAAAAGATAAGAGCAAAAATATGTAATAAAAACTGTCTTCTGTTAAAATAGAGATAAATTGCATATAAAAAATGATTTCAAAAATGTTCCATTTAGCAATAATAATATTTATACACTACACCTATAGAATAGGTAAAGCGGTATATTAACTTTGGTATGGTGTTTGTAACCACCTAAAGGAAGCGAGCTAGATATGGAAAAGTACATATATTTGTGATCAGCGTGACCTCCTGAGTCGATATAGCCTATCCGTCCGTAGGCACGATAGCTCAAAAAATAATGGAGCTATCTTGATGAAATTTTAACTGTAGGTTACTAGGACCGAAAGTACGGCGGGGATTGCATATGGGCGAAATCGGCCCATGGGTTTGCATTCTGGACCTTTTAATCAATCGAAGGGCTAACGATCATATATAAAAAATCACGATAACTCAACAAATAATGACGCTATCTTCATCAAATTTGTGCTGTAGGTTACTGGTAATTAAACTACTTCGGAGATCGCGTAAGTTCAGGATTGGACCATGGGTTCGGAACCTAGAACTTTTTTAAAGAATTTAGGCCAAACGAGCATAATTCCGAAACCAATGAAGATAGAACCTCCAAATTTGGTATCAGGGTGTCCCTTCCTATTTCCTAAGTGTCTCGAAATTTGGGCCCCATTGGAGTAGTGGGTTGGGGACCAGCCACACATTTCCGAAGACCTTAAAGCATATCTTTAAAATTAATAAAGATAGCAACTTGAAAAAATGTAGAAGCTTCAAATTTGGCACAAGGGAGTTCTTTAATATCTCTTGTGTGTCCCCCTAATTTGCGGTGGTTCAGTACCCCTCTCAGACCTCCCAAGTTTTAAAAGCTTATAATCGAAATTACTAAAAATAGTAACTTAAAATTAAGATAGAACGTTCAAATTATGTACAAGGGTTAACTAGTACTATTAGTACAGCGCGGACTGTATAAGGGCGAAATCAGCCCAAGGGTTCGGATTCTGGAACTTTTAATCGGTTTCAGGGCTAACGAACATATATAAACAAGTAAGGGAAAAAAACCAAGGGTTTTTAAAAAGCACATTTTCAAAATTATATACGTTTCTTAAAGAAGTATTGTATCATTTATTTTTATAAAAATATATATATTATGATAATATTATAATTTTGTTATTTCATTAATAATTAATTAAATGACCAATAGTGAAATACTTAGAATATAACCCCAATGCCCTCAAGAAAACCTGTTAATAAGTGCAAAATATAATGTTGGAGCTTCATTGTTAACGTTTAATTTTGGAAAAACTTACACTGGTGAATAAATTGCTGTTTTATAAGAACATAAAAGTTTTAATTTTGAAGACCTAGTAGCCCTTCAATGGGAAAGGTTCCCAAATTTTTGCTTAGCAAACTTATGATGGATCTGTTCACCCCTCTACTGTCTTCACCATTCCATTATTTTCCGGTTCTAGGAAATCATTTTTGAACTCCAACAAAATTTGGGATTTTATGAAATCACGACGGCGGTTGCGTATGGTGGGGATTAGACAAGGGGTTCGGAACTTAGAACTTTTTGATCGAATTTAGGCCAAACTAGCATAATTCCGAAACCAAAGAAGATAGAACTTCCAAATTTGGTATCAGGGTGTCGCTTTCGATTTCTTTAGTCTCCTTGATATTTGAGCAAAATTGGAGTAGTGGGTGGGGACCAGCCACTCAGTTCCGAGGACCTTAAAGCATATATTCGAAATTAATTGAAACAAATGTAGATTTGTAGATAGATAGTAGTTAACTTGAAACAAATGTTGAAGCTTCAAATTTGGCACATGGGTGTTCTTTACTATTTTTTTTTTTTTTTTTTTTTTTTTACGAGGGAATGGAACGCTCGAAAGCCACCCATTGAAACTATGCGGTGTTTCTTTGGGTAGTGTATGATTTTAACACACCAAAACCACACCCTTTTTGAACCAAACTTTAGGAGGGAACCTGTAATACAAATGTACAGTTTGGTTACAGGGATGAGGATATGGAAGGATTTAGGATTATGGTGGAAGTTATTTGGAATATTTGGATTATGGGGGATGGGGAAAATTGGATGGGATATTTAGAAGAAAGATGTTAATGTTCTTCTTAAATTTGTTCAAATCGTACTTATATACATTATCAACTTTGGGGAACACATTTGATGGAATATGGTTCCATAAACGAGAAGAGCGCATGACAAACGAATTTCCATAAGCCGTGTTACGCCATCTAGCTAGTTCAACTGTGTAGGGATGAGCATCTGTTGCCCTCCTTGTTTCCCTTTGGAAAATCTTGAATGGAGGCATAAGTTGTTTGATTTCTTTAGAACAGGTGTTAGTCCCTACAAGATATCTATAAAACAAGGTCAGTGACCCAACAGTGCGACGATGGCTGAGTGGAGTGAGCGTTAAGGTAACACTGGGATCATTTATAAGACGAATAGCTCTGTTTTGCACTTTATCGAGATATCCCAGCGCCGTAATGGGAGCACCAGCCCAAATATGTGCATTATACTCCATTTTCGGCCTAATATAAGTTTTATAGATATTGAGGAGATCAGAGGATGAGAAGTAAGTTTTGCATCGATACAAGAAATTTGCTGCGTATCCCCCTAATTTTGGTTCAATTGGAGTGGTGGTTCAGTACTTCTTTTAGACCCCCAATGTGTAAAAGCTTTTCATTGAAATAAATAAAACTAGTAACTTAAAATTAAGATAGAACGTTCCAATGGTGTACACGGGTTAACTAGTATTGAAAGTATGACGGGATCTGCATATGGGTGAAATCGTACCATGATTTCGGGTTTTGGAACCCTTGAAGAGTTCAAGGGCTAACAAACATATATCTTAAAAACACCATAACTCAAGAAATAATGCCGCTATTTTGATGAAATTTAAACTCTAGGTTACTAGTAATGAAAGTACCATGGGAATTTGTTGTGGTAGAGTTTAATTTCGAAGCCAAAGAATGTATTTCCTATTTCCTATGTGTCCCCGAAATTTAGACTTAATTGTTGTAGTTCAGCTATGTTAAAAAGTACTTGCTGCATTTATGTAAAATTTATTTTTATATTTAAATGAATTATATGAAAAGGTCTAAATTTGTAATTGTATTTTAGAAATACATTTATTGCATATTTTGCGTTTATCAGCTTTTCTATTAGGTATATAAACTAACCATTTAAAATAATTGCAATTTTGAAAAATTTGGATTATTAAATATATTATGCTTTGATTATCTTTTTATCACAAAATTTAATAATTAGAATTTTTTCATTTTGTAATTGAATTGAAATAAATATATTTTCATTTAAAGTTAATTTGGTTAGCTATGTCTTACGATCAAATTAATAACAGCTTTTATGGTCTTAAAATGACTTATGGATATGTCCTTAAATTTGAACCAAATAGGTGTAGGGTATTTCTAAGTCGGTTGCACCGACTGACTGTTTCTTTACTTGTTTTAATGATATTTAAGTAATAATATTAAAATTTTAAATTAGGTTAATTTTTAGTTTAGTAATATTAGTTAAATTAATTCTATCTGACCAATGGCGTAGTGGTAGAGACGCCGGCTTTCATGTGGAATGTCTCGGGTTCTATTCAAAAAAAATATCGTAAAATTGTATAACTATATCGTAATAGTTTATATCGTAATCTATCTATATATATAAAAGCGAAAGTTTGTTTCTTTGTTTGTTTGTATGTAGCGAATAGACTCCTAAAATGCTCAGCCAATTTTCATGAAAATTTGTATATAGAGGTTTTTAGGTACGGAAAAAAATCGTGGCCCAAAAATTTTGCTCAAACGGACCGCCAAGTTTGGGCTGTGGTGCAAGTATTTAAACTTTTTTGTTCTAAAATGGAAACGGTTTGACCGATTGACTTCAAATTTTGTATACGTGATGCTCTTTGAGAATTGAGTTGACACTATTGACAGTTTTGGAATTTGTTAACCCATGTCGGGCCGACGGTTGGTCAAAAAAAATTTTGGGTCGAAGTTTTGTCCGATTTTACGATATTCTACTTTGGCCAAAAAGAAAGCTCCAAAAAAAATTTTATCGGGTTCCATCAACCCATTGCGGCCCAACAGCTTTTTATTATTTTTTTCAATACTTTACTCTAAATTAGAAACGGTTCGACCGATTTTCTTCAAATTTTGTATACGTGCTCCGCTGTGGAAATTTAGGGTACACTATTAACAGTTTGGAATTTGTTAACCTATTTTGGGCCGACGGTTGGTCAAAAAAAATTTTGGGTCCAAATTTTGTCCGACTTTACGAAACTCTGCTTTGGCTACAAAGAAAGCCTCAAAAAAAATTTTGTTGAGTTCCATTAACTCATTGCGGCCCAACAGCTTTATATAGGGTTTTTCAATACTTTACTCTAACTTCGAAACGGTTTGACCAATTGACTTCAAATTTTGTATACGTGATGCTCCTTGAGAATTGAATTGACACTATTAACAGTTTTGGAATATGTTACCCCATGTCGGGCCGACGGTTGGTCAAAAAAAATTTAGGGTCCAAATATTGTCCAATTTTACGAACTCTGCTTTGGCTACAAAGAAAGCCTCAAAAAAAATTTTGTTGAATTCCATTGCTGCCCAACAGATTTTTATAGGTTTTTTTAAAACTCTAATTTAGAAACGGTTTAACCGATTTCCTTCAAATTTTGTATATGTGTTCCGTTTTGAGAATGAAGTTAACTCTTTTAACAGACTTGCGATTGGTTAACCCATGCCGGCGCGACGATTGGCAAAAAAAAATTTGAACGCAAATTACGTCCAATTTTCGCAATACTGCTTTGCCCAAAGATAAAGTTGAGTTCCGGTAACCCATTGGGGCACAGTGGCTTTTTATAAATTTTTGCGTTCCTTAGAAATGATTTGACCGGTTGACTTCAAATTTTATATGCGTGAAGCAACTTCAAAATGGAGTTGAATCTGTTAACAGTCGGTCCTACGATTGGTCAAAAAAATTTTTGAAAGTAAATTGCGTCAAATTTTGGAAAGTAGTTTGTACTGCTTTGATTACAGAAGTTCCAAAATTATTCGAATAATCCTAGAAAAGTCGTTTTAAAATTATTGCTTTCATACATTTTAAAATTTACATGTGTAAACAGTGTGTAATTTTTGTGTTAGCTTTTGGCAGTAACATCAACTTCAATCAAACATCCATTGAAAGGCGCAGCAACGCGCACCGGGTATTAGCTAGTATAAAATAAGATTTAATAAAAATATATAAATAATTCTTGTGTAAGATTAAAGATGGCGTACAAAGTTAACATTTGTGCATTCATATTTCATAACTTGATACAATAGCTACACCCGAGTAATCAACGGCTTGGTGAATATTATGATTAAAGAAACTGAAGCCTAGTTTAAAATAAACTTGGTGAATGCCCTATACTTTTCTACTTAAAGGAGTAGAAAAGGAATAAAAAAAAAAAAAGTTAAATTAATTCTACAAAATAATACTACTGTTAAACTATGGATCCAATCTACTTCTAAGTTTTTCTTTTTTTGATATTTGACCGGTGTAATGATGTTTTTTCTTTTTTAATTTGTAATTCATTATTATGATTTTCTTTTTTCGTTTCTTTTAATTATTTTATTTCGACGAAGTGCAAAATGTTTTACAAATAATGGCACCGCAACTTCGTCAGCAACAATCCCTTAGTGTTCTTTTTTTTTCTCACAAATGTTAATTTTATATTTTTTTATAAATGTCTTTCAACTTAAGTTCAATAATAGACCAATTGCTAAATTACCATCTATTCCTAAATTGATTGAAAAAATAATTTGCTCGCACTTCGTTGCCTAATTGTCAACAATTTATACCGCCAGAACAGCATGGCTTTCAAAAGAGTAAGTTACTATGGTTACCAATATAACCGAATTTGTTTCTGATACGTTAAAAATCATGGAAGCAAAAAAACAGGTGGACGTGGTATTCACTGATATCAGTAAGGCCTTCGACGTGATCCCCTATAAAATTATCCTTGAAAAGCATAAAGTATTAGGATTTTCTAATCATAGCCTAAAATGGCTATTATCATATCTGTCATATAGGTCTTACCAAGTCCTTCTTAGATCTATAACTTCAGTGACTTACGTCGCTAACTCAGGAGTCGCGCAAGAAAGCCATGTAGGTCCCTTAGTTTTCATATTTTCGATCTATGACAGTCCCCTAAGTCTATCCCACTCCTATCTTCTTAGTTTTGCTGATGATACCAAAATACGCAAAACTATAATCTCACCTCGGGATTGTGAATTGTTGCAGTATGATTTTAATCAATTTGTTCATGGTGCAGGAACAACAATCTCGTATCAAACGTTGGCAAATGCCAAATTATAAGCACTTCAAGATTAAAAGCGGACTCAACTATTAAATATTATTACAATATAAACGATCAACCTACAAAAAGAACGGATTGTGCTTCTGATTTGGGACTCATTCTGATTTGGGGATAGTGGGTTGAATTTCAAGAATCACTACAACTTCATAATTAATAAATCTAACTCAACTCTTGGATCTGTCATGCGTTGGTCAAAGGAGTTTTCTGATCCCTATATCACAAAACAACTTGAATATGTAAGCCAAGTATGGTCTCCATATCATGATATAGACATTTCATGTATTGAATCAGTACAAAAAAAATTCTCCGTTTCGCTCTACGCAATCTTGCTTGGGCAGATTCAATACGTCTTCCACCATATGAAGCTAGACTTCTTCTTATTAATATGAACTCCCTTCAATCACGCCGTCTGGTGTCGGATATAACATTTGTTCAGCAAATTATTCGCGGTGAAATTAATTCACCTATTATTCATGAACAAATGAGGTTTGGCGAAAATTTGAATAATTTAAGATCGGCTGACCTCTTTAACATTCCACACCACTCTACAGACTACGATATGTTCGAACAAATTTCGCGTATTTTGAGAGAAACTAACTTAAGTTCTGAACTCTTTATACTAACGTTAAAAAATTAAAATTGAGTGCCAGACTTTCTGTAAGTTATGTATGACTGATCTAGCATTTGTAATGCTAGACTCAGTGTTGTGGGCATGACTTTTACGTTTATTTTCTTTTGTTATAATAACTTAATTTGATTAACTTTATTTTATAGTTTGATAGCAGAGTAGCATCATTCTACTAACACACTAACCCTTGTAAATTATGACTGTCAGTTTATTGTGATGTTTCACTATGTGAGCAACATTTATTGATGCTCGATTTAAGAAAATTGTCTGATACAAATTTAATTTCGCAAAAAAATAAACAAATATATAAAACAAATAACTACAAATAAAAATTGTAAATAAAGTATAATACACACATAATATAAATAATACATACTTATACCTTATTCACACTCCGCGAAAGTAACATGTTATCTGCGTTAACGCTTTATTTAGTTGTTAAAATTTCCAAGTAACTAAAAATTTTTATGAAAAAAAGTTGTCAAAAGTATTGTGAAAATAACACGTTATTCAGTTTAACATGTTATTTTCCAAGGTTGTGTACTTCAATTTTTTAATATAATCGATATTTTTTCGATTTATCAATTTTTTATGAATTTTGATGTCCCTTAATTTTAATCAATTAAGACAAGATAATTTTTTAAAAACAAAACAATACAGAAATGTAAAAAATTTTCTTTGATAAAAAGTATTAATAAATCAAACTGTCAAATTTAGCAACTAAAAACGTAGTCTGAAACGAATTGTTATTAACATGAAATATGACGGCTATAAAATGTTACTTTCACGTAGCGTGAATAGGGTATAAGGTTAAACAGGAGAGGCACATGTTTTGTGGATGTACAAAGAATGCATTGCCTTCTTCAACAAAACTAAACAAATGGATTAAGAGGAACTCATCAACATGAAGGGCACAAAAAATCAACTAAATCAGCAAATCTTGAAAATGATGCTATAAAACTGGTTCACACCAAACATGATTTAACAACCAAGAAATGAACATTATACTCGGAGGTAGTAGGAAGCACGTTCAACAAAATGGTGAATAGTTACATAAATATAGATTGGGAAACACATTATGTGAGGGAAGATATTTCTGTGTTACAATGTTTCAAATTCTTGGACTTCAATCATAAAGCCTCGGAATTTACTAAAGGAGAAAAATGCGCGAAAATTCGAGTAAAGCTTCGTACTCAAGAATGCAGAAGTTAATCAACCAAATGCAGTAATTGTATGGCCTTTAACAAGTACCACAGTGACCATAATAAAGTTGAAATTACACATCGTGCCATAAGCATTCATTGCCCTATAGTTAGGAAACATATTGAGGAAAAAAAAAATTCGCTATACTTCAGATAAAATTTTGAATGAGTGAGTCTCTTAAAATTTTAAATACTATTGCTAGGAGTTTAAGGAACAAATTAGCGGAGTTAGAAGCATGTAGCGTAAGATACAACAATGGATTAGACATCATCATAATAAATGAAACTTAGATTTTGAAACCAAACATTACAACTTGCCAGGGTACAAGATGATTTTTGCCTGTAGAGACAGCAACAACGAAAGAGGCACAGCGATATTCATCAGAAACAACAAACGATTTAACACCCTAGATATATATAGCAGATTCAACACAATCATCATTGAATTATCAACAGATATAGGAGCAATAAAATTTTTAACTGTACAATATCAATATTAGTGAATGACAAGAAAAGTAATAAACGTAATACTAATAATGATAATGATAAAAATAATGTTAAGAATAATGATAATTACAATAGTAATAGTGCTGTTCATAATAATAATAATAGCAAAATTGATAAAAATAATAACAATAATAAAGAAACTAATAGTAATATTAATAATATTTATGATAATAGTAGAGATGAATTCTGTAATAATAAAGATGAAATTGAGAATAGTCACGAAAACGTAGGCATTAGCGCTAGTGCGAATAAAGTAGAATTAGCTTCTAAATACCATACCTGGATTAAAGGAGAAACACTATATTAGCAAAATGAAAAAATGGAAAATGCTTCTCATAGCACTAAAAATCTACAACTTGTAAACAAGAGCTTTTTAAATCCAATGGAACCCCCAATTGTTAAATTAACAAGAAACGCTGTTGAAAATGGTGATAGGATATATGTATTATCACGATTACGAGACCACAAAATATACAATAACGTTAGATTATTTTTGTCTTTTTTGGACGATCAAGAGGATATTTGTTATGAAGGAAAGTATTGATCGATATTAAAGGATTGCCAACGAATTATCAGGAATTACGTGAATTATATTATAAATTCCATGAAAGTAGGGGAATCAAACAAAGAAGTACAAAAAGACCTAGCTGCATATAGGCAACATACATATAATAAATAGAGAGAAAATTTACAAACAATTTGGAACTCCACGCAAAATTATTTAATTGGTAGACCGTAATGGCAGTCCAATCCACAAATACTTTAGGAACGGGTAACTCAAAAATTTTGTATCTCAATATATGCAGCTTAACAAATAAAATTTATGAATTAGAAACATTAATTAATGAATGTAAATAAATTAATATTGTGATTCTAACAGAAGTATGGATATACAGTAATGAAATCACTACTTATAATATTCCAAACAATAGGGAAGTTTTCAATTGTAGAGATGAGAAAAGAGATGGTGGAACTGTCATCTTTATAAAAAATAATATCAACTTTACTGAAGTATTAAAAGACGAAAAATATAATTTTAGTGTAATTGAAATTCTGAATTCTGCACATAGATTAAGAATTAGTACATTTTACAAGGCTCCAGCAGAAAATAGTAACATATTTACAGAATATTTAGAAAATAGATTAAAAAATAAAGCAAATTACATATTTTTTGCTGATACTAATTTAAATTTATTTAATAATTCTAATACCGTAATTAAGTATAAAGACATGATAGCAACAACTGCTTATAGTATAATAAACAAAACACAAAGTAAAAGAAACACAGCTCATTCCAATACCTTAATTGATCACATTTTAACAAATTCAAATGATAAATATGATATTAATTTTACAATATCAAGTAACAGTTTATCCGATCACCAATTGGCAATAGTATCACTAAAAGCAATAAGTATTATGAAAATGCCAATGAAGAAGCACACTATAAGTAAAACTGATTATAACCAGATGTCTCAAATTGTAAATAATAAAATAGAAAACACTTAACGTTAACAAAAATAATACAAGAAGCTAAAGTTTTATGTACAAATTCAATGTCGGTTAGAACTAGGAACAATACATGGATAACACCGTCGATATATAAACAATTAAAAATTAGAAAATCACTATATGATAGCCATAAAAGAGATCCAAATAGCAGAGATAAAAAGATAAAATATACTCTATGTAAGAAAAAGGTCGATAAAAGAGGCTAAGAAAAACCATATCAATAAAAGTATTGAAAATACTGGAAGTGACTCTAGGAAATTATGGAAAGTGTTAAATAATACTATAAGGAATACTAATAAGAATATTTCAGAACATATAACAAGCATTGTAAAAAAAAGTGAAGAAAGGACAAAGGATGAAAACGAAACGGCAAACACATTAAATAAATTTTCTAATAAAGTAGGAGAATCCATTATAAAAGGAATAAAAAAAATTATATAGTAACTATAGAACATTATTTCTAATACCTGTTACTGAAATAGAGATTTATCAAATTATTATGAAGTTAAACGGAAATGCAGCCCCAGGATTAGATAATATAACGATAAAGGATTTACAGGAATTAGTTAATATTATAAAAAACATTGGCAACATTGATAAATAAATGCCTTGAAGAAGAAGTATTCCCTGATTCATTAAAAAAAGCGTACATAGTGACAATTCATAAAAGTGGATCTAAAGATGAATGTGGTAACTATAGACCAATTTCTATCCTGAACTTAATATCCAAAGTATATGAAAAAGTAATTTTTATAAGGATGAGAAATTTTATTCATCCAAATCCATCCAAATCAATATGGTTTCCTAGAGAACAGTGGTACAGAATCCGAAATAACAACAACGTTAGAATATATTTATGACGCACTTGATGAAGGATATTTCGTTGGTGCAGTATTTATTGATCTTACGAAAGCTTTTGATGTGATAAATCATGGTAGACTGATTAGTTTTTTTTAGATATATCGGGTATAAGAGGTACTAGTAATCTTTTATTAAGCAGTTACTTAACAAATAGGACTCAGTGTGTTAAAGTGAACGAAGTGCTAGTGATGAACTTATTATAAAAACAGGTGTATCACAAGGCTCAGTGCAAGGACCACTGTTGTACCTTTTATATATAATGAATATGCCGCAAAATAATTTTATTTCAAATTATAACGTTTATGCAGATGACACTAATGTCATTGCTAAAGCTACAAGAACTCGAAAATATACTAAATAAGGATCTAAATGCGATATGTAATTGGCTAGATTACAATGAACTCTGCATTAACGCTAAAAAAATGGAATATTTGTTATTTCAAACACAAAGAAAAAATTGCGAAAATATTCCTCTTAAAATAAGGGAACAATTATTGAAAAAGTAGATAAGGTTAAATATCTGGGAATAATAATTGATGATAACTTGAAATGGGACAATCATATCAAAAATGTGAAAAAAAAGTTATGCCAATTATATTAGCTGTAAAAAGATGTGGCGGTATTCCCCAGCATGCAGCCAAGTTTATCTATAATAGTCATACACTATCAAGAATAAGGTATAATATATGTAGTTGGAGCCAGTGCTCAAAATTTCCATATTAATCAAATTGGTATTTTAATGAATAAACCGCTTAAAATTCTTTACAAATATAATTATGGAACTAGTACCAAGTAAAAACACAAATGAATTAGATATTAACCAATTAATCTATTTTAAACGAGGAAGAGTGTAGTAGAGTAGACTGTGTCAACTCTGGGATACCCGTATGACCGTAACATATACATTATATCATCCGGTTAATTACTTTTGGCAAAATTTCAAACATTCAGCTTTATTAGGTAATGCTCATATAAAAGAAGGAGTTGTATGGCAAAATTTCAGACACCCAGCTTCATCAGGTGTAGTGTAAAGCTCATATAACTGAAGGAGTTGTATGGCAGCTACTCGAACTCACTCCGCTAGACCAACCAAATTTTGCAGTAACTTTGCAGTCATTATACTAAACTATTTTTGGCAAAATTTCAGACACCCAGCTTCAATAGGTATAGAGTAATGCTCATATAAAATTAGAAGTTGTATGGCAGGTACTCGAACCCGTGGACCAAAATTGCTGGATTTAAATAGCGATTCCGGTTTTTGCATAAAAACGAATTTGTGAAAATTTCATAATCCTAGCTCCTTTACTTTTTAAGTTATCGTGATGACGGACGGACATACATATCTAAATCGATTTATTTTTCGATTCTGATCCGATCCATACATTTGAGTCTATATCTACCCCCCTCCTTCTCTGCGTGACAAACGTAATGGCAAATTTATTATAACCTTGGACTATATAGTCATACGAGTATAAAAAGGTAAATATATTTATAAAGTAATAAATAGTAATATTAAATCTAATTTAAATTTAATAAATAGAGTATAGTACATAAATATAATACTAGAAATAAAAAGAATATTGAAATACCTAAAGCTAGAACCACAAAGAAGCAAAAAAGTTTAAAATGTAGTGCTATTAAAATTTTTAATTCATTACAACTAATCATTAGGAGAAGTCAAACTTTAGAAATATTTAATAGAAAATTTAAAAAATATATAAAAAACTTTAGAAATTAAAAATTGGAAATTAGTAAAATTAGTGTATTCAAAATAATTATTTTTAAACTAAAATTAATTGTTATTATATAATTTATTAGATTGTAGTTTTAATTAAATAATTTCTTATACATAATTTTATACATATTGTAAAATTATCTCTGAAATTAAATGAAATAAAAAAAAAAAACAAGTAAAGAAACAGTCAGTCGGTGCAATATGTTGCTAAATTGAATTAATACTAAATTAAATATGCATATTCTTACTGATGATTTGCATGATTTAGATTGTATGAGGAAATCACATGATGATTTATTATGATGATCACAACTAAATTTTTTTATATTTAATGGAAACAATATAAATCTATCGCATAGATGCTTCAATTATTTTCTATCAATCATACTAACCACTTTCTTAGCCCATTATTATTATTTTTCCCTTAGTATCTGTGTAGCAAAAAGTTTATGACATACCGAGAAATAGAAGAATTCAAAATAATTTTTAATTTATAAAAGCAGCATCTTTGTTAATTTGAAAAAAATTGATAAATTCAAAATTCGAAATTGCTGGAACAAAGGCGAACATCTTAATTTAAAAAAAGAATAAATATTCTCCATCAATGATTTTACAAAACAAAGATCTAAAATTTGAACAAATATATACATATATATATATATATATATATACATATTATATTTAATATATTGTAAAAAAAAGTTTAACATTTAATATAATGTGTAACAAAATAAAAATTTCTTCCATATTTTTTTTTTAACTTTTATTGAAAAATATTTTCATATTGTGTAATTCAAAATAAATTTATCTTATTAAATACTACATATATATAATTATTTTTTTTGAGTTAAACTATGTATATACATATATACATAAATATACAATAAGGAATACATGCTTATTTTTTTAAAAATACATAATTAATAGTTTTTGCAAAATAGGTGCAGAATCCGAACCCATGGGCTGATTTCGCCCTTATACAGCCCGCGCTTTACTTACAGTACTAGTTAACCCTTGTACACAATTTGAACGGTCTATCCTAATTTTAAGTAACTATTTTTAGTAATTTCGATTATTAGCTCTTAAAACTTGGGAGGTTTGAGAGGGGTACTGAACCACCTCTCCAATTGATCCCAAATTAAGGGAACACGCAGGAGATAGTAAAGAACACCCTTGTGGCAAATTGGAAGCTTCTACATTTATTCAAGTTGTTATCTTTATTAATTTTAAAGATATGCTTTAAGGTCTTCGGAAATGTGTGGCTGGTCCCCGACCCAGTACTCCAATGGGACCCAAATTCCCAAGACACTTAGGAAATAGGAAGGGACACCCTGATACCAAATTTGGAGGTTCTATCTTAATTGGTTTCGGAATTATGCTCGTTTGGCCTAAATTCGATCAAAAAGTTCTAGGTTCCGAACCCATGGTCCAATCCCGACCTTACGCAATCCCCGAAGTAGTTTCATTACTAGTAACCTACAGCACAAATTTGATGAAGATAGCGTCATTAGTTGTTGAGTTATCGTGATTTTTTATATATGTTAGTTAGCCCTTCGATCGATTAAAAGGTCCAGAATCCGAACCCATGGGCCGATTTCGCCCATATGCAATCCCCGCTGTACTTTCAGTCCTAGTAATCTACAGTTAAAATTTCATCAAGATAGCTCCATTATTTTTTTGAGTTATCGTGCCTACGGACGGACGGACGGACATGGCTATATCGACTCAGGCGGTCACGCTGATCACAAATATATATACTTTTCCATATCTAGCTCGCTTCCTTTAGGTGGTTACAAACACCATACCAAAGTTAATATACCCCTTTACCTATTCTATAGGTGTAGGGTATAAAAAAGTAAGTATAGCATTTAAATGCTTATTAATGCAGATTTCTTAAGTACTATCAAACATTACTCTAAAGTTTCTCAGTCTGAGGTTATATGGGCTTAAAGTCCAATATTTTTAACAAAATATCAATTAAATCCCTTTTATCAAGAAAATAACGGTATTAACATAACAGTTTTTTTACTTCAAAATATTACCCTTCTCTTTCCCTGCATTTTGAGTATACTAGCACTTTTATAGCTCAAAAACTTTGGAAGTTATAAAGTAAAAACTTTTTTGTGATACCTGAAATTTATTTCATAAATTTAAGAAAATTTGAATTTTTTTTTTTTTGTATGATAAAAATTACAATTAATCATTTATAATATTTTGTTTATTTAAAAACAAAACTGGTTTTCCATTTACATAAAACACTTGAAATTTAAAAATATGATAATAACGTGTGATAACAAAATAATCAAAGTGCACTTTTGATATGAAGATAAAATAGTAACAAAAATTTTATTCTTAATAATTCATATAAAAAAAAATTCAAATTTAGTTAAATTTCAGGTATCACAAAAAAGTTTTTACTTTATAACTTCCAAAGTTTTTGAGCTATAAAAGTGCTAGTATCGAAATGTTACGGCCATTTTCGGGGGGCTGCCATACAACTTCTTTGCATCAATATGAATTTCTTGGAAATTGATTATACTACGAGGATGAAAATTACACACTGTTAGTTATATAATGAATCGAGCACTTATATGAAGTTTCAAAATGTTACGACCCCATTTTCGGGGGGCTGCCATACAACTTCTTTGCACCAATATGAATTTCTTTAAAACTAATTATACTACGAGGATGAAAATTTTACACGATTAGTTATATAATGAATCGAGCACTTATATGGAATTTCAAAATGTTACGGCCCCATTTTCGGGCAGCTGCCATGCCAAGTTGTCAATTCGATAACTGTGAATCTAATGAAGCTATTAGGTTAAAATTAAAACTGAGCAAGTAAAGTAATAGGGAGAGTTAGTTGGCAAAGTTGAACATCACCCGGACCAACTTTTATGGTTTTTTTTTTGTTTTTAAGCAAAAATTATGGAACCTATAATGAATTAAAAATTTAATTTTTTTTTTTGCTGTTATTTTTTTTTTAAGCAAAACTTATAATAATAAGTTATATACTTTGTTATATTTGTTTTTGTAATATTTATAATAGCATAAGGGAAATAAATAACGGTTAGTGGGTATGCACGGGTATCTAAAAGTTGACGAGGGCAACTATAATCTTCCTCGTTTTATTTATGAATATAATTTCTTTATTAAAAAAATTTTTTTTGTTTTCTATAATTTATTAACTTTTTTACTTAATTCTTTGTTTCAAATCCACAGCACTAATTCTAATTTAATTTTCTAAAAATCTATTTTATTTTGTGTTGAAAATATTATTTTTAAATTTACTTTTAATTTTAATACTAAATCTCTTTTTTTATACCCTACACCTATAGAATAGGTAAAGGGGTATATTAACTTTGGTATGGTGTTTGTAACCACCTAAAGGAAGCGAGCTAGATATGGAAAAGTATATATATTTGTGATCAGCGTGACCGCCTGAGTCGATATAGCCATGTCCGTCCGTCCGTAGGCACGATAACTCAAAAAATAATGGAGCTATCTTAATGAAATTTTAACTGTAGGTTACTAGGACTGAAAGTACGGCGGGGATTGCATATGGGCGAAATCAGCCCATGGGTTCGGATTCTGGACCTTTTAATCGGATTCAGGGCTAATGAACAAATATAAAAAATCACGATAACTCAACAACCAATGACGCTATCTTCATCAAATCTGTGCTGTAGGTTACTAGTAATGAAACTACTTCGGGAATTGCGTAAGGTCGGGATTGGACCATGGGTTCGGAACCTAGAACTTTTTGATCGAATTTAGGCCAAACGAGCATAATTCCGAAACCAATGAAGATAGAACCTCCAAATTTGGTATCAGGATGTCCCTTTCTATTTCGTAAGTGGCTTAGAAATTTGGGCCCCATTGGAGTAGTGGGTCTTTACTATCTCTTGCGGCCCCCCCTCCCCTCTAATTTCGGGTCAACTGGAGTGGCGGTTCAGTACGCCTCTTAGACGTGTAAAAGCTTATCATCGAAATTAATAAAACTAGTAACTTAAAATTAAGATATAACGTTCCAATTGTGTACAAGGGTTAACTAGTATTGAAAGTATGACGGGGACTGCATATGGACGAAATCGTACCATGGTTTCGGGTCCTGGAACCCTTGAAAAGTTCAAGGGCTAACAAACATATATCTTAAAAACACCATAACTCAAAAAATAATGCCGGTATTTTGATGAAATTTAGACTCTAGGTTACTAGTAAGGAAAGTACCATGGGAATTGGTTCTGGTCGAGTTTAATTTCGAAGCCAAAGAATAATTTTCCTATTTCCTATGTGTCCCCGAAATTTAGACTAAATTGTAGTGGTTCAGCTGTGTTCAAAGGTACTTGCTGCATTTATGTAAAACTTATTTATATATTTAAATGAATTATATGAAAAGGTCTAAATTTGTAATTGTATTTAAGAAATACATTTATTGCATATTTTGCTTTTATAAGCTTTTCTATTAGGTATATAAACTAACCATTTAAAATAATTGCTATTTTGAAAAATTTGTATTATTAAATATATTAGGCTTTGATTATCTTTTTATCACATAATTTAATAATTAGAATTTTTTCATTTTGTAATTGAATTGGAATAAATATATTTTCATTTATTTCAAGTTTTTTTGTTTTTTAATATTTTTAAATAGATAAATTAGTAAGAATTTGTAATAATTTTTAATATATAGTGTAATTAGAAAATGTTTTTAGTATTATAAAGTTAATTTGGTTAGCTATGTATTACGTTCAAAATAATAACAGCTTTTATGGTGTTAAAATGACTTATGGATATGTCCTTAAATTTGAACCAAATAGGTGTAGGGTATTTCTAAGTCGGTTGCACCGACTGACTGTTTCTTTACTTGTTAACAAATAATCATACTACAAAATCAACCACATTAAACTAATACACAAACTTTAAACACAAGTTCCAATAAAATTTTAATTTAATTAATTTAATAAAAATAAAACTGAACATCATTTAAAGCCAAATAAAATTCTACACTATAATAATTCACAAATAGTAATAAATACCGAACCAAATCAAATGAGTACAATTACAACACATGCAACAACAACGCACTTCCCGATACCAGTTTTACCAGGATTAAAAATTTTTTTTAAAGAAATATAGTGAATTACTAAATAGTACTGATGTTATTAACCTAAATTCTTGTTATAATAAATTAAAATATAAAAATAAAATTTAAATATAATAGAACCTCGAAATTTGGTATCGGCGTGTCCCTTCCTATTAGTGTCCCCGAATTTGAAACCAAGTAGAGAAGTAGGTGAGGTAAAGCATATCATCGAAATTAATAAAAATAGTAACATAAAATTAAGATTGAACTTCCAATTATATACAAGTTTTAACTAATATTGAAAGTAAGGCGGGTTCTGGAACTTTTGATCGGTTCATAGATTAACGCAAATATATCCAAAAAACACGATAACTTAAAAACTGATTAAACTAAACTTGAAAACTGATTAACTGTAGGTTACTATAAATAAAATAAATAAACTACAAAATAAATCAGGATAACTTAACAATTAATAACGCTTATAACACTATTAATAACCAAGGGTTCGGATCCATTAATTTTTTTATCGAATTTAGGCCAAACGAGCATAATTCCGAAACCAATGAAGACAGAAAAATTTGGTTCAAATTCAAAACCATCAAAGCTTCAAATTTGGTGTCAGGGTGCCTCTTTCTATTTCCTTAATGTTCTTGAAATGGAGGACTAATTCGAGTAGTGAGTCGGGGAACATCCACACAATTCTAAAGATCTCAAAGGATATTTTCGAAATTAATAAAGATAATAACTTGAAACAAATGTATAAGCTTCAAATTTGGGACACAACAAATCTTTACTATTTCTTGCATGTCTTCCTAATTTATGATCAATTAGAATGATGGTTCAGATACCTCTCTTAGACCTCCCAAGGATTTAAAGCTTATCATCGAAATTAATAAAATTAGTAATTTTAGACAGAACTTTCCAATTATGTGCAACGGTTAACTAGCATTGAAAATAAGGCAGGGACTGCATATGGGCGAAATCGGAACACGGGTTCGGCTTCCGGAACTTTTGATCTGCTCATGGACTAAAGAACATATATCCAAAAAACACGATAACTCAAAAACTAATGATGCTATTTTGAAGTTTTGAAAGTACCGAGATGATTGCTTATGTTCGAGATCGGACAGTGGCTTCGGATTCTAGAAGCTTTTAATCGAATGGAGGCCAAACCAACATAATTTTGAATCCAAATAAGATAGAACCTAAAATTTTTAGCACAAGTGTTTTTATACCCTACACCTACGAAATAGGAAATGGGTACATTAAGTTTGGTATGGTGTATGTAACCACTTAAAGGAAGCGAGCTAGGTATGGAAAAGTATATATATGTGATCAACGTTACCTCCTGAGTCGTTATAGCCATGTCCGTCTGTCCGTTCGCCGTAGGCACGATAACTCAAAAACTAATGGAGCTATTTTGATGAAATTTTAACTTTAGGTTACTAGAACTTAAAGTACGGCGGCGATTGCATATTGGTGAAATCGGCCCATGCATTGGGATCCTGGAACGTTTTCATTGAATTTAGGCCAAACGAGCAAAATTCCGAATTCTAAGAAGTTAGAACCTCCAAATTCGGTATCAAGGTGTCCTTTTCTATTCCCTGAGTGTCCTCGAAAACTAGAACCAATTGAAATAGTGGGTCGGGAATCATCCACATAGTTTCGAAGACCTTAAATTATATTTTCGAAAATAATAAAGATAGTAACTTCAAAAAAATGTAGAAGCTTCAAATTTGGCACAAGGCAGTTCGTTACTATTTCCTACTTTTTCCTTTAATGTATGATCAATTGGAGTGATGGTTGAGGTAACTCTCTTAGACCTCTAAAGGTTGAAAGGTTTATCAACGAAATTAATAAAAATAGTAACTTAAAATTAATATAGAATGTTCCAATTGTGTAGGGTTAACTAGTATTGAGAGTATTACAGGAACTGCATTTTTATTAAGTATGACTGGGACTGTAACTAGTATTGAAAGTATGACTGGGACTGGGACAGAATTGAGGTCAAACTAGTATAAATTCGAAACCAAAGAAGATAGAACATTATGTTTGGGGCACAGGTGTTTCTCCTTATTTGTTTTGTGTATGTGAAATTTTGGATGAATTGGAATAGCGGTTGCGTACCACCCCCACTACTCCCAAGACCTTAAAGCATAATATATTCGAAATTAATGAAGATAAAAAAATCAAATTAGATCTTTTATCTATTTCCGTTCTTATTTAACACTTTTATATTTTTAAAAGGCTAAGAATTTTACAATAAAACATATTATGTATTATATTTTATAAATTAAAAACTAAATATTTTTATAATAAACGACGAAAGTGTTTTTATTTTTAATTGTTATTATACCATATATATATTTTATTGAATTACAACCATAAGTAAAATATAATTAAGAAATTGTGTACGATACTAAAGTTGTAAAATTTTTTTTTTTTTTACATATATTGTGATTATTAAAGTTTGTGATAAAAAGCTAATGAAATCATTATTTGTTTTAACTAACATTAAAAACCATGAAATTATATAGACTTTTATATTTATATTATTACAAATTAATATTTCTTTCGAATAACTTTGAGTTTAATTATATAGAACATTAAAAAATAAGTAAATTAGGAGAATAAATTTAAAAATTATTGAAAATTGAAATAATTAAGCAAGTACTAAATTATTCAACAGTAAATGCACTACAGCTAAAAATCCTGAAAAGAAGTAATTGCTGCATATGGGTAAAATTTTGTTGAATTGAACAAAAGTTTTAAATATGTAATTTTGCAATTGCATTTTACGAATCCATTTATCTCAACTTTATTTGTTGTTTAATATTTTTAAATAGATAAATTTGTAAGAATTGCTAATATTTTTGAATTCATAAAATAATTAGAAAATGTTTTTAGTATTATAAAGTACATTTGGTTAGCCATGTCTTACGATCAAACTTATAAAAGCTTTTATGGTTTTAAAATGACTTATGGATTTCCCATTAAATTTGAACCAAGTGACTGTTTCTTTACGTGTTTCTTATTTGCTTTGTGTCAAGAAAATTTTTGGATGAATTAGAATAGTGGTTTGCGTACCAACCTATTATTCCCAAGACCTTAAAGCATATATTCGAAATTAATAAAGATAGTAATTTGAAATAAATATAGAAGCTTTGAAATTGGTATAACGTTGTTTTTTCATATTTCCGTTGTGCCCCTGAAATTTAGACTTAATTGTAGAGGTGGTTCAGGTACCTTCTAAGAAATCCCAAAATTAAAAAGCTTATTTTCGAATCTCATGAAGATAGAAACTTTAATTTTGATACACAAGAGTTCTTCCTTATTTAACGATTTTATATTTTTAAAAGGCTAAGAAACGTGTTATTGTATTATATTTCACTAGCAGATTTACCCGGCGTTGCCTGGGAGCGTGCAAATTGTCAAAAAGCAAGTTTTGGCCAATTTTTCGAAATACTGCATTGGTTTAAAAGAAAGCTTCAAATAAATATTTGTGGAGTTCCGTTAACCCATTGCGGCCCAACAGATTTTATAGCCTTTTTCGTTATTTTGCTATAAATTAGAAATGGTTTAACCGATTGAGTTTAAATTTTTTCTGCGTACATTTATATACTTGTCTTCCTACGATTGGTGAAAAAAAAAATTTTATAATAAATTACGCCCAATTTTTGAAAGTAGGTAGGACTTCATTGAATTAGGGGAATTTTTTCTTTTAACCGATTGCGAAACAGAAACTTAAAAAAACAGTTTGCAAAACAGTTTGAACGCGATTATCTCTAATTTTTATTCGTGGTGCTTTTTGCCAAATTGGTACTCCTTGATGATAGAGTTGAGAATGGTGGGTTTCCGGCGAATATTGTTAACAGAATTAAAATTTTTTTTTTATTATTATTTAATAATTACGAAAAGTTTTAAGTGAAATTTGATAAATTTGTTGAACACTTGCAAGAATATTTCTAGAAAAAGCGTTTTAAAAAAATCTCTTTATTACATTTTAAAATTAACATGCACAACATCTGTAATTTTTGTGTTAACTTTTTTCAATAACACCAACTTAAATTAAAACTCCATTGAGTGGCGAGGCAACGTGCGCCGGTAATAGCTAGTTAACAAAATATATCAAGTGAAAAAATACAACAAAGAAATGTTTAAAGCAATTATAGAAGTGGATAAGAAATCATTCCCAAAAACAATAGCTAACGAAAAATTATGTATTGGATGGGAAAGGTGCGAGGTCTTTGATGCCATAAAAGTCTCTAGATGTTATAAATGTAAAGGATTTAACCATAGGGCTGCGGAATGCACGAATAAAGAAACATGCTTGAAGTGCCACCAACAACGCAAGACAAGTGAATGCCAAAAAGAGGAAATTAATAAATGCATTAATTGCTTAAAATCAAACGAAAAATTCTGTTTGGGGTTGGATGTTAATCATAAAACTTTTAGTAGATCATGTCCATTTTATAAAAATAAATTACGCATGAGAAAACAAAAAATCGAATACTAGCAATTAAGGGAAATAGAAGAGGAAGATAACAAATTAAATATAAACTAGTATCGCCCTGTGCTCGAAATTCGAGCTGTTATTACGTTCGAGCTATTATTTTTAATTTTACATAAATTTTTTTTATAATTTACATGGCTAATTAGTTTGATGAAAATTCATAAAAGTTAAATTTATAGGTTTTTTAATTATAAAAACCTTGTTTAATAAAAATCTACCAACTGCAATATCGTAAATATTGTTAATTTTTATTCCTTAGTTTTAAACCGCCTTAAAGAGGGCAATAATTTGATACAACCATAGAACATAGAAATTTAAACGATTTTTTTATTTCAAATTCTCTTTATGAAAACTTAATATGGTTTTGATGTAGGTATGTGAATTTTTATTAAAAAGTGTTTATCCCCATTTCCACATCACCCTGGAGATGTGGCGCGTTTTTTTCAATGTGGTATCCCATGAGGCCTAATCCACAAACACAATTAAAACTAAAAATTTTAATTTTATTCATTTTAAAAAAATATTTCTAATAAAATAAAATTCAAACTACATAACAACCCGAATCTCCATTTGGAAATAAAATAGGATAAGCTAATGGGTCAAGAGAAGAATTTAAATAGGAAATGTGACGAACTTGATTAAAATTTTTTGAAAAAACCACCATATTACGATCGCTGGGTGGAGCACCATCTGCAGAAGTAAAAATAGTTGCAACATCAGTTTGAATTGCATCAATTAAACGTCTTTGATCGTGTGATCCGTCAAGAGAAATATACATGCATACTTCAGGACATTCATAATTTTCAGAAATTTCTAACATGGTTTTAAACGATCGAATAAATAGGTTAACAGTATCTAAATAAACAGCTATTTCACGCATTACATTCACATCACACTCACTATTCGCTCTTTCTCTCATTCTATGTTGGACAGCAGTTTCAACATCATAAAGATATAACTGAACATATTTAGGATTACAACCATTAGCATCCACCGACACGATGATAGAACACATTATGAATTCTAAAATGAAAAATACCATTGAAAACTGATTCATCAAATTGTGCTTCTGAACTTGCCATGACAAACGCAGAATTATAAGCCCGAATATTTTTTAAAAAATTTTTAGATCGATTTTTAATAGTACTATTTTGCGATGTTGTACCTTCTATTGAGGAAAAATTGAGAATAAATTAAAGGCGGTAAAATAACCTTACCTTTATGACAACATAAGCTAAATTTTGTTCTATCATTGGAAATAATTTCATTTAAAAAATTAAGAGAATTGCATAAAGAACAACGTAATATCATTTCACCTATTAAAACTTTCAAAATTGCTGGGAACCGAACTTAGAGCGCATTTCAAAAAATCATTAAGAACTAAATTTTGACTTACATTATTTCTTCCCACATTATTATTGACAGAATCCCTTGCCCTGCGAATATTTCTTCGACGATCAATTTGGCTAGTTAATGTACGTGCGAAAGGCATCACGTTTTTCAAAAATCAGACGAAAAACAAAACTAATTATGTTACTACGAACTATAATTTTACTCAACACAAAAATCAAATTCACTTTACAAATATTGTTTAATGCAAATCAAAATAACAATATTTATAATATTAAAGATTTTTTTTGAACTATTTTAATACAAAACAAACAAAATTTTTCTTTTTTTAAAAACTTTCAAAATTGCTGGGAACCGAACTTAGAGCGCATTTAAAAAAATCATTAAGAACTAAATTTTGACTTACATTATTTCTTCCCACATTATTATTGACAGAATCCCTTGCCCTGCGAATATTTCTTCGACGATCACTTTGGCTAGTTAATGTACGTGCGAAAGGCATCACGTTTTTCAAAAATCAGACGAAAAACAAAACAAATTATGTTACTACGAACTATAATTTTACTCAACACAAAAATCAAATTCACTTTACAAATATTGTTTAATGCAAATCAAAATAACAATATTTATAATATTAAAGATTTTTTTTGAACTATTTTAATACAAAACAAACAAAATTTTTTATTTCCATACAATAATTTTTGTTTATGATAATAGGTATGAAAATTTTTGTTAAAAAACAATTCCATTGAAATTGCAAACCAATAAATTTATTTCAAAGAAAAGCAGGGATGGCTTTTATGTTTTCAATGTACTGAATTACAATTATATAAATTGTACTAAAAAAAATTTAGTTCTTAGTTTAACAAAAAATAGTACTTTTCTGTAAGTACTTTGAATACCTTTTGTATAAATCTATAAAAATTAATTTTCAATTTTATTAATTTAGGTACATAAATTACCTACAATTTTTGTTGCTAAATGTAACAAACAAATAAGAATAATAAATATTACTGGTTGTTTTACCTTGTTTTACATAAATATTTTCAAAACAATTATACCTAATGTATATAAAACTATAGTAATATTCCGAAAATTTTTTAAAATTTTTAAACTTATTTATATATATGTACTACAGTAAAGTAGCCAAAATTCGAGATTTCAATACTTATTTACTTGATGTTTAAAATGTAAAATAAAATTTCCAATTACTATGGCTTACCTAAATCAAAAGTACGACGTACAATTTTTATACGTCAATACGTTTACATATTCGTAAAAGCGCGCATATTATTTAATTTATCAAGAAATCTTAATTTGGATGTTTTTATTTAATACAAAAAATTTTTTATTTTCATATTTTAGGTACATACTTTAAATTATTTTGAAAATAAGATATTTAAAAAAAAAAATTACTTTTAAATATTTTATTTTTAAAACATAATCTAGCGACATAAGAAAAAACAATTGCAATATTTTTATACGCTTTGTCAATTTTTAAATCTTAAAACTCCGAGGTACAGTACGTCGCGTATGCTTTCATGTAAATTTATTTACATAACTACTTATTTCAAAATTTTTTGACAGAAACTGAACCCCGTTCATGCTGAATTTTGTTGATCCATAAGTAATAAATCATTTTTCTTAAGAAATATTATTTATCAGAAGTCGGTTTTCTATTTTACAAAAAACTTAACAAAAAGCAACAACAGTATACGATCTAAAAAAAAAAAATTTTTAAGCAAACGAAAACAAAGTACAGTACTTTTCGGTTATAACGACCATGATGGGACGGAAAATATTCGTCGTAATAAACGAATGTCGTTTTAAAAGAATGCTGTGAATTTTGAAAAATTAGTATAAGACTTGAACATTGTAGAATGTGCTGATTCTAGAATGGACACTTCGAACTCATTTGCTAGAATTTTATTTGATGTGTCAGCCTCAAGCCTATGTATAGTGCTTTTTCTTCTAATGAAATTTTTTTTGTATTTTTGATGCGTTATTATGATTTTTTTTTATATTCAAAAATAAATAAAAAAATACTAAATTAATCACCAAGCAACATAATTAGATATAATAATTTTAAATAAAAGAAATATCAATGTAATAAAAAACTTTCATTTTTAGGCAAAATTTAATTCTTTGGTAAAAAGTGTAAAGTTTATTATAATTAAAATAGCACCGAGTTCGTTATAAATGAAAACTACTGTATAAACCAAATGTATTGCTTTCATTTCGAACAGAACTAATTTTTTTCGTTCCCTTTTTAAGATAAAGAAAAAAAAAAAATTTTTTAAAAATTTAAATCTCCTTGTTCATTGAATATTTTAATTAAACAAAAAAAGGAAAGATATACATAAGTCGGTGCCTATAATCTTTTGATTTAGATTTAGCTGCGAGTTACAACCGAAAATGAATTACATTTATACAGAAAGTCGGCGCATAATATTAGAGTCATAAGCCTCAACATTTAACCGCGTGACCGTTAAATTCAAAATTACGTTAAATTAAAGACAAGTTTTCACCTGAAAAAAACGCAATATTCTTAAAAAAAAAATATCATTGTCCTATGAAAACAAAAAAAACCTTTATTTTGGTTGTTGTTTCATTAAAATTGGTCAAATAGTTTACCCAGAAAAAGGATGTTTATATTTGTACGGGAAAAAATAAGCCGATTAAATATTATGATGTAAATAAAAATAAAAAAAGTGATTCTGCATGCAGAACTGATAATGTTAATGATAATATTAATAAGAATAATACTAATGTTAAACCAAGTATTAATAGTATTAGAGACACTAACAGTGATATAACTCATATAAAAAATGAAAATAATAATAATGAAAATAATAAGAATAATAGTAATAATAATAATGTTAACCATAACAGTGAAAAGACTAACAAAAATGATTATATAAAGATAAAAAGAAGCGTAGCTATATTCTTTCATATTTTCCAAAATTATGGTCAAATAAAAACACTATCCTTAATAGTAATATAAAAACAAATAAAACTATTAATAATAATTCAAAAAGTAGCATTAAAAACGATAAAATTAACCAAAAAAATGATAATAATAATACAGAAAATGTTGAAAATGATAGTACTAGTAAGATTAAAAACGATAGAATTCATCAAACCAATGATAATGTAAAAAGTAAAATTAAAAACGATAAAATTAATCAAAGCAATGATAATAATACAGAAAAAAGAGAAAATGATAGTATTAGTAAGATAAAAAATAATTCAATTAACCAAACCAATGATAATAGTAATAATAATGTAGAAATAAAAGACTCCAAATACCCAAACTGTAATAAAGGCGAAACAATAAATCCACAGAACACAACTCAAAGAAAAAAAGGTTACTCCAAATTCCAAGATGATAGCAAAAGTTTTGTTGATCCTATGTCACCCCCAATTGTAAGGCTTACAAAAAGAGCATTTGAAAATGGAGATATTGTATATGTTCTTTCCAGATTAAGAGATTACAGAATATATAACAATGTGCGATTATATTTGGCATTTTTCCACGATCAAAATGATATTTGCTTTGATGGTATAACACAAACCAATATAAAGTTTTTAATTAATCAAGAAGGACTACCATCTGACTATTCGGAACTTCGGAGAATATATTATGACAGATACCACGAAAATATAGGAATTTGCTATAAAGATGTTTCGAATGATCTAGCTACATATAGACGATATGTATATAACAAATATAGGGAAAATCTTCAAAAGACAAGAGAATCTTGGCAAAATTACCTGATCGGCAGATAACAATGGCAGAACAAGAAAATATAATACAAATTGGAGATCTAAAGATATTATATTTAAATATATGTAGCATTAGAAATAAAATACTGGAACTGGAAACATTAATTAATGAATACAAAGAAATAGACATAGTAATATTTACAGAGGTTTGGATTTAAGATTATGAAAAAGATACCATCAACATCCCAAATTATCAAGAAGTTTACAACTGTAGAAATAAAAAAAGAGGACGTGGGACTGCCATTTTTATTAAAATTAATATCAATTTCAATGAAATATGTAAAGATGAAAAATATAACTTTACTGTAATTGAAATCCTGAACGCAAAACCAAAATTAAAAATCGGTACATTTTATAAAGCTCCAGTGGAAAACAACAACCTATTTATGGAGTTTCTTGAACTTAAACTGGACTGGTAGATAAGGCAAATCATATATTTTTTGTATATACCAATCTAAATCTATTTGAAAACTCCAATATAATTATTAAATATAAGGATATTATAGCAACTTCTGGATATAGCATAGTTAATAAAACGGAAATTACAAGAAATACAACTAACTCTAACACCTTAATTGATCACATAATAACAAACATGAATGGCAATTATGATGTTAATTATATAATAGAAAATAACTGACTATCGGACAATCAACTGCCAATAGTAACCATTAAAGCAACTAACATTTAGAAGTTCCCAATGAAAAAGAAAACGTAAACAAAATCAATCAACTCAAATGCGTTCCATAGTAAAATACAAAATAGAAAATAATAATATACCAGAAATCGAAACCTTAGTAAAAGTTATTCAAGAAGAAAAAACATTATGTACTAAGACAATACCAATGAGAACGAGAAATAATAGCTGGATAACACCTTTTATTCATGAGCAGCTGAAAATTAGAAAAGCATTATATAATCGGCATAAAAATGATCTGAACAATAGTTAAAAAAAGGCAAAATATATAAAAATGGAGAAAAAGGTAGAACAATTAATAAAAGAAAAAAAAAATTCTAGGAAATTATGGAAAATATTAAATAGTTCTATAAAAAATACCAATGAAGATAAACTGAAAAATGTTAGTCATGTTATTAAAAGCAATGGTGAAAAAAACTAAAAATGATGATGAAACTGCAAATACTCTCAATCATTTTTTTACTGAAATAGGAAAACGTATTAAAAAAAACATTCTAAATACCAACGATTTTACTAACTGCTCACAAAATCTATTTAATAGCAACTCGTTGTTTCTTATTCCAGTTATAGAACCAGAAATCCATCAAATTATTATGAATTTAAATAAAAATGCAACTCCAGGATTGGATAAAATTACAGTGAGAGATCTACAAGAGTTGGTCAATATTATAACCCCATCTTTAGTGAAACTGATAAATGAAAGTTTCACTAATGGCATATTACCTGATTCGTTAAAAAAAGCATATTTAGTTCCTATTCACAAAAGTGGGTCAAAAGAAGACTGTGGTAACTATAGACCAATTTCAATTCTAAACTCAATTTCGAAAATATATGGAAAAGCTTTAATTCAAGAATAAAAAGTTTTATTACTAAAACAATAGTGGTACAGAATCAGCTATCGCAGCAACCATGGAACATATTTACGATGCAGTTTTCATTGACTTAATAAAAGCATTTAATATGGTAAGTCATTCCAGACTTATCAGATTGCTAGACAACTTAGGAATTTGAGGTAACAGATCTCTTACTAAAAAGTTATTTGACAAATAGAACCCAATGTGTTAAAGTTAATGAAGTACTAAGTGATGAACTAGTAATAAAAACAGGCGTACCACAAGGTTCCTTACTGGGGCCGTTATTATACCTGCTGTATATAATGGACTTACCTAAAAACAATATTAAGTCAAAATACAACATTTATGCGGGTGACACTAACCTTATAGCAAAAGCAAAAACATTAGACGATTCTTTTCTTTCTTAGTCATCATTTAGTACATTTCTTCAAAATATACTAAATGATGACTTAAAGATATATTGCAGTTGGTTGGACCAAAATGAATTATGTATAAATGCGAAAAAAACCAATTATATGATATTCAAAATGCAAAAGAAAACAAATGGTAATATTACGCTTAAGGTAAAGGATAATAGAATAGAACAAGTTGATAATGTTAAGTACTTGGGAATGATAATTGATGAAAACTTAAGATGGGATAAACATATAAAAAGCATTAAAAAAAAAATTATTCCTATAACAATGGCTGTCGGAAGAATGGGTAGTATTCCGAATTATGCTGCTAAACTTATACATAATGGCCATATATTATCAAGAATTAGGTATATATATGCAGTTGGAGTCATTGTTCATAGTCATTGTTCAGTTCACACCAACTAATTTACTTTGAAAAATGTAAATACATGTATAATATCATGAACAATAATATTAAGTCAAAAGTAAAACTTCAAAATAGGGAGAATATTCATAATTATCTAACCAGAAACAGGAAAATATCGAAATTCCTAAAGCCAAAACAACGATGAAGCAAAAAAGTCTAAAATGCAGCGCAATAAAACTTTTCAACTCGCTACCGGTAGAAATTAAAAACAGTCAAAATTTAAAAATATTTAGAAGTAAACTTAGAAAATTTGTAAAAAATCTTAGAAATTAATCTTTAAAATTTGAAAATTGAAAAAAAAATCTAGAAATTAGAAAAATTGTAAAAAAATCATAAGTTATTAAATGTTAGTTATAAGCTGTAGTTTAAGAATTACTTAATTTCTTATACATAATTTTATATATTATTGTAAAATTATCTGAAATTAAATAAAAATTGAATAAAAAAAAAAAAAAATATACCCGTTTGACTATAGGTCAAAAGGGTATACTAAATTTGCCATTATGTCATTATACTATGTCAATAGTAGTTTACTTGAATTGCCAACGTTTGAATAAAATATGGTCGATGGTTTAGAAAAGGTTTAAAAATCTACTTTTCAACTTATATTTTGTTTTGTACTTAGCTGCAAGTTCTACTACGCTCTTCCTCATTTTTTTACGATTTTATTCGTAAATTTATTATTTAAGGAGATTAACAAATTAGTCTTATTAATTAAGTGAGCTTTTGGAATAAAGATTAACTTTCGTTAATACGAAAATTTTGAAAATTTCATTGTATCTTTGTGCAAAACGCATAAACAGGTAAAAATCAAATTAACCTTATGGGTTTTTATAATTAAAATGCTGGTAGAAAATTTTTAATCAAATTCTTTTAATCGTTTAAGCAAATGAAATTTATAGAAAACTTCATGGCGTCGTCGTGGAAAACGGGTTGATCGAACTTAACTAAAGCTTTTTGCAGCCGCTCTTTTAAACTTCAAAAACAACCTGTAAAATTGGACACAAATCGGAATCACAAAATTTTTTGGAAGCCCGCCAGGCCGAAATGTGTAAAATTATGCCAACCAAACTGATACAACTAATTGCGGTTGCTAGTCCGGTTCAAGTCAATCGGTCAAAGCGTTTTGACTCCACATCAAAAACATTGAAAAAGCTACTTCGTTACTATTTCCTACTTTTTCCTTTAATGTATGATCAATTGGAGTGATGGTTGAAGTAACTCTCTTAGACCTCTATAGGTTGAAAGGTTTATCAACGAAATTAATAAAAATAGTAACTTAAAATTAATATAGAATGTTCCAATTGTGTACAAGGGTTAACTAGTATTGAGAGTATTACAGGAACTGCATTTTTATTAAGTATGACTGGGACTGTAACTAGTATTGAAAGTATGACTGGGACAGAATTGAGGTCAAACTAGTATAAATTCGAAACCAAAGAAGATAGAACATTATGTTTGGGGCACAGGTGTTTCTCCTTATTTGTTTTGTGTATGTGAAATTTTGGATGAATTGTAATAGCGGTTGCGTACCACCCCCACTACTCCCAAGACCTTAAAGCATAATATATTCGAAATTAATGAAGATAAAAAAATCAAATTAGATCTTTTACCTATTTCCGTTCTTATTTAACACTTTTATGTTTTTAAAAGGCTAAGAATTTTACCATAAAACATACTATGTATTATATTTTATAAATTAAAAACTAAATATTTTTATAATAAACGACGAAAGTGTTTTTATTTTTAATTGTTATTATACCATATATATATTTTATTGAATTACAACCATAAGTAAAATATAATTAAGAAATTGTGTACGATACTAAAGTTGTAAAATTTTTTTTTTTTTTATATATTTTGATTATTAAGTTTTGTGATAAAAAGCTAATGAAATCATTATTTGTTTTAACTAACATTAAAAACCATGAAATTATATAGACTTTTATATTTATATTATTACAAATTAATATTTCTTTCGAATAACTTTGAGTTTAATTATATAGAACATTAAAAAATAAGTAAATTAAGAGAATAAATTTAAAAATAATTGAAAATTGAAATAATTAAGCAAGTACTAAATTATTCAACAGTAAATGAACTACAGCTAAAAATCCTAAAAAAAAGTAATTGCTGCATATGGGTAAAATTTTGTTGAATTGGACAAAAGTTTTAAATATGTAATTTTGCAATTGCATTTTACGAATCCATTTATCTCAACTTTATTTGTTGTTTAATATTTTTAAATAGATAAATTTGTAAGAATTGCTAATATTTTTGAATTCATAAAATAATTAGAAAATGTTTTTAGTATTATAAAGTACATTTGGTTAGCCATGTCTTACGATCAAACTTATAAAAGCTTTTATGGTTTTAAAATGACTTATGGATTTCCCATTAAATTTGAACCAAGTGACTGTTTCTTTACGTGTTTCTTATTTGCTTTGTGTCAAGAAAATTTTTGGATGAATTGGAATAGTGGTTTGCGTACCAACCTATTATTCCCAAGACCTTAAAGCATATATTCGAAATTAATAAAGATAGTAATTTGAAATAAATATAGAAGCTTTGAAATTGGTATAACGGTGTTTTTTCATATTTCCGTTGTGCCCCTGAAATTTAGACTTAATTGTAGAGGTGGTTCAGGTACCTTCTAAGAAATCCCAAAATTAAAAAGCTTATTTTCGAATCTCATGAAGATAGAAACTTTAATTTTGATACACAAGATTTCTTTCTTATTTAACAATTTTATATTTTTAAAAGGCTAAGAAACGTGTTATTGTATTATATTTCACTAGCAGATTTACCCGGCGTTGCCTGGGAGCGTGCAAATTGTCAAAAAGCAAGTTTTGGCCAATTTTTCGAAATACTGCATTGGTTTAAAAGAAAGCCTCAAATAAATATTTGTGGAGTTCCGTTAACCCATTGCAGCCCAACAGATTTTATAGCCTTTTTCGTTATTTTGCTATAAATTAGAAATGGTTTAACCGATTGAGTTTAAATTTTTTCTGCGTACATTTATATACTTGTCTTCCTACGATTGGTGAAAAAAAAAAAATTATAAGTAAATTACGCCCAATTTTTGAAAGTAGGTAGGACTTCATTGAATTAGGGGAATGTTTTCTTTTAACCGATTGCGAAACAGAAACTTAAAAAAACAGTTTGTAAAACAGTTTGAACGCGATTATCTCTAATTTTTATTCGTGGTGCTTTTTGCCAAATTGGTACTCCTTGATAAAAGAGTTGAGAATGGTGGGTTTCCGGCGAATAATGTTAACAGAATTAAAATTTTTTTTTTAATATTATTTAATAATTACGAAAAGTTTTAAGTGAAATTTGATAAATTTGTTGAACACTTGCAAGAATATTTCTAGAAAAAGCGTTTTAAAAAAATCTCTTTATTACATTTTAAAATTAACATGCACACCATCTGTAATTTTTGTGTTAACTTTTTTCAATAACACCAACTTAAATTAAAACTCCATTGAGTGGCGAGGCAACGTGCGCCGGTAATAGCTGATTAACAAGATATATCAAGTGAAAAAATACAACAAAGAAATGTTTAAAGCAATTATAGAAGTGGATAAGGAATCATTCCCAAAAACAATAGCTAACGAAAAATTATGTACTGGATAGGAAAGGTGCACGGTCTTTGATGCCATAAAAGTCTCTAGATGTTATAAATGTAAAGGATTTAACCATAGGGCTGCGGAATGCACGAATAAAGAAACATGCTTGAAATGCCACCAACAACACAAGATAAGTGAATGCCAAAAAGAGGAAATTAATAAATGCATTAATTGCTTAAAATCAAACGAAAAATTCTGTTTGGGGTTGGATGTTAATCATAAAACTTTTAGTAGATCATGTCCATTGTATAAAAATAAATTACGCATAAGAAAACAAAAAATAGAATACTAGCAATTAAGGGAAATAGAAGAGGAAGATAACAAATTAAATATAAACTATATCGCCCTGTGCTCGAAATTCGAGCTGTTATTACGTTCGAGCTATTAGTTTTAATTTTACATAAATTTTTTTTATAATTTACATGGCTAATTAGTTTGATGAAAATTCATAAAAGTTAAATTTATAGGTTTTTTAATTATAAAAACCTTGTTTAATAAAAATCTACCAACTGCAATATCGTAAATATTGTTAATTTTTATTCCTTAATTTTAAACCGCCTTAAAGAGGGCAATAATTTGATACAACCATAGAACATAGAAATTTAAACGATTTTTTTTATTTCAAATTTTCTTTATGAAAACTTAATATGGTTTTGATGTAGGTATGTGAATTTTTATTAAAAAGTGTTTATCCCCATTTCCACATCACCCTGGAGATAAAGAATGTGGCGCGTTTTTTTTAATGTGGTATCCCATGAGGCCTAATCCACAAACACAATTAAAACTAAAAATTTTAATTTTATTCATTTTAAAAAAATATTTCTAATAAAATAAAATTCAAACTACATAACAACCCGAATCTCCATTTGGAAATAAAATAGGATAAGCTAATGGGTCAAGAGAAGAATTTAAATAGGAAATGTGACGAACTTGATTAAAATTTTTTGAAAAAACCACCATATTACGATCGCTGGGTGGAGCACCATCTGCAGAAGTAAAAATAGTTGCAACATCAGTTTGAATTGCATCATTAAAACGTCTTTGATCGTGTGATCCGTCAAGAGAAATATACATGCATACTTCAGGACATTCATAATTTTCAGAAATTTCTAACATGGTTTTAAACGATCGAATAAATAGGTTAACAGTATCTAAATAAACAGCTATTTCACGCATTACATTCACATCACACTCACTATTCGCTCTTTCTCTCATTCTATGTTGGACAGCAGTTTCAACATCATAAAGATATAACTGAACATATTTAGGATTACAACCATTAGCATCCACCGACACGATGATAGAACACATTATGAATTCTAAAATGAAAAATACCATTGAAAACTGATTCATCAAATTGTGCTTCTGAACTTGCCATGACAAACGCAGAATTATAAGCCCGAATATTTTTTAAAAAATTTTTAGATCGATTTTTAATAGTACTATTTTGCGACGTTGTACCTTCTATCAAAATTTGGAAAAATTGAGAATAAATTAAAGGCGGTAAAATAACCTTACCTTTATGACAACATAAGCTAAATTTTGTTCTATCATTGGAAATAATTTCATTTAAAAAATTAAGAGAATTGCATAAAGAATAACGTAATATCATTTCACCTAGATTAAAACTTTCAAAATTGCTGGGAACCGAACTTAGAGCGCATTTAAAAAAATCATTAAGAACTAAATTTTGACTTACATTATTTCTTCCCACATTATTATTGACACAATCCCTTGCCCTGCGAATATTTCTTCGACGATCACTTTGGCTTGTTAATGTACGTGCGAAAGGCTTCACGTTTTTCAAAAATCAGACGAAAAACAAAACAAATTATGTTACTACGAACTATAATTTTACTCAACACAAAAATCAAATTCACTTTACAAATATTGTTTAATGCAAATCAAAATAACAATATTTATAATATTAAAGATTTTTTTTGAACTATTTTAATACAAAACAAACAAAATTTTTTATTTCCATACAATAATTTTTGTTTATGATAATAGGTATGAAAATGTTAAGTTAAAAACAATTCCATTGAAATTGCAAACCAATAAATTTATTTCAAAGAAAAGCAGGGATGGCTTTTATGTTTTCAATGTACTGAATTACAATTATATAAATTGTACTAAAAAAAATTTAGTTCTCAGTTTAACAAAAAATAGTACTTTTCTGTAAGTACTTTGAATACCTTTTGTATAAATCTATAAAAATTAACTTTCAATTTTATTAATTTAGGTACATAAATTACCTACAATTTTTGTTGCTAAATGTAACAAACAAATAAGAATAATAAATATTACAGGTTGTTTTACCTTGTTTTACATAAATATTTTCAAAACTATTATACCTAATGTATATAAAACTATAGTAATATTCCGAAAATTTTTTAAAATTTCTAAACTTATTTATATATATGTACTACAGTAAAGTAGCCAAAATTCGAGATTTCAATACTTATTTACTAGATGTTTAAAATGTAAAATAAAATTTCCAATTACTATGGCTTACCTAAATCAAAACGTACGACGTACAATTTTTATACGTCAATACGTTTACATATTCGTAAAAGCGCGAGTTATATATGTTACACATATGCCACATTATTATTCGCAACAACACGTGCTTAGTACCTAAAGTTCATCAACATTCATCAACATATGGTTCACCTTATGTGAACTATTATAAAAACATTTTCACATAAAATAAATTAGCTTAATTTGCACTTTGTAATGTTAGTAAACTTAAATTAGAACTTTAATTTGTAAATTTCCAAAATTATGAAATAATTATTAAAATTAAATTTAAATTATTAATATCATATTACCATATTTTTCCCAGATTGTAAAATAGCTTATAATGCAACTTTTAAATTATAAATACAGGTAAAAATCTAAAATTGAATCAAATTAATATTGTACTTGAAACCAAATCGGTTAATTTAAATAAAGTTATTTTCTTTAAACAAAAATAATTCTTTTTTTTGACTTCTCTGCTAACGCACAACCTAACTGGCGCAGTCGGTAGGATCAGGTGACGATCCTTTATCAGTATTTCGCGTAATTAAATAAAAAAAATTCGACGGTTTATCGGATTAATTAAAATTTTTCTTAAAAGTTAAAATAAATAAAAAATTATATAAATTTTTATAAAAAAAAAAATTTTTAAAAATGTGATTAATTAAAATTAAATCGACGGTTTATCGATTTAATTATTATATAAAAACTATATAAAAACTATTTAAAAACTATATAAGAAAAATAAATAATAAATAAAATTTAAATAAAAATATATATATAATAAAATATTAACTCTATCTTCATTAAAAATCATAAAATAATTTGTGAAAATATTTATCTGACGGTTTATCAGATAAATAAATTAATAAAAACATTTAAAAATTAAGGAAAATTTGAAGTGTTTATTTAATTGATGAAAAGTGGACTATTTGGCGAAAGTTCTGTGCAACATAAATTAACATCAGTCAACCAAGTCAACACACAACACTGGTACTTCTAGGATTGGTGAACTCCTGTTCTTAACACCTGATCGATTTAAAGTATGCAGCTGAAAAAATTATTGATTATACTAATTGCAAAGTAAGTCAAAATTTTATATATAAAAGTCAAAGAATTGAATTTAATAAAAAAAAAAAATTTTTTTTATAAAATAAAATCTAATTAAAGTAAAATAAAAAAAAATCTATAATAAGAAAATTTAAATATTGTTAACTAATTAAAAATAAAAATTTTTTATACTTTCGAATAAATTTTAAAATTTTGCTAAAATAAATCTTAAATAAATTAAATCTAATTAATTTGAATTATTATTTAAATATTTTCAACTAAAAAAATATTAAATTACTTTTGAATAAAATTTTAATTTTATTAAAATAAAATTTTAGTAAATTGTTTCAAAAATTCATATATTATTATATATTACATATATCTAAAATTTATATTTAAACTATAACTATATTTAATATTTTAAAAAAAAAAATATATATATATATTTAAACTATAATATTTCAAAATTTTTGGTTAAATAAATAAAACATTTTTTATCAAATATAATTTTCTGCTTTAAAAAAATTTTTACAATATAAATTGTGAAAGGTTCAATTTGTAAAAAGGTAATTATATGAAATTGTATGAAAAAAGGAAGTTAAAATCAGAGAAAGATTTTAAAGTATAATTACCATTCGAAAAAGAAAACTTACTAAAATACTTACTATAAATTAAAGTTTTGAAAAAAATATAAAATATATATATGTATAAAGCTAAACGAGACAATAAGTCTAGGCAAGTTCCCTATAATATAAAACCTATAAGTTTGTCTAATATCCTATTGTACGAAGATAATATTCTTAACGAATCAGACAATTCGATTTGTTCATTTTCTGAAATGGCCCCACAACCAGAAAATAACATTACTGACAGCTTTTCTGACGTTTACCGTCAACTTAGGATCCCAGACGCAGTTAAAGACTTACCTGGTTTCGACGGAAACCCAAGATTACTATATGATTTCATCGAAAATGTGGAAGAAATACTAGAACTTTCAACTTCTGTTGATGGGTCGCCTTATGCGAAAATTATTCTTAGGGCTATTAGAAATAAAATAACAGGACAAGCAAACGAAATCCTGAATATGTATGGGACTCCCTTAATGTGGGAACAAATTAAAGGAAACTTAATACTTCACTATTCAGATAAACGCAACGAAACTTCTCTAATTAAAGATTTGCACAATTTAAGGCAAGGAAATAAAACTGTTGAGAACTTCTATAGCGAGTGTTTGAATCACAAAAAATAAACAAAAAACTTATTTTTTTTTTTTTTTTTTTTTTTACGAGGGAATGGAACGCTCGAAAGCCACCCATTGAAATTTTGCGGTATTTCGTTGGGTAGTGTGCGATTTTAACGCACCAAAACCACACCCTTTTTGAACCAAACTTTAGGAAGGAACCTGTGATACAAATGTACAGTTTGGTTACAGGGATGGGATATGAAAGGATTTTGGGATTGTCGGAGGATATTTGGGAATTTGGGATTATGGTGGATGGGGAAAATTTGGAGGGATATTTATGAGAAAGATGTTAATATTCTTCTTAAATTTATTTAAGTCGTACATATACGAATTACCAACTTTAGGAAACACATTGGACGGAATGTGATTCCATAATCTCGACATGCGCATAACAAACGAATTTCCATAGGCCGTGTTTCGCCATCTTAACAATTCGACGCAGTAGGGATGAGCATCTGTTGCACTCCTTGTTTCACGTTGGAAAACTTTGAGTGGAGGCATTAATTGTTTTATTTCCTTAGAACAGGTGTTCGTCCCCACTAGGTATCTATAAAACAGGGTAAGTGACCAGACTGTACGCCGATGGCTAAGTGGAGTGAGCGTTGAGGTAACACTGGGATCATTTATAAGACGAATAGCTCTGTTTTGCACTTTATCAAGATATCCCAGCGCTGATTGGGGAGCACCAGCCCAGATATGTGCATTATACTCCATTTTTGGTCTAATATATGTTTTATAGATATTGAGGAGATCTAATGGAGAGAAGTAAGTTTTACAGCGATACAAAAAACCCAAACACTTAGCTGCATCTTTAGCTATACCAAAAATGTGATTTGACCAAGTCAATTTCTGGTTTAACTCGATGCCCAAAATATTTAAATCTGTTGAGTGCTGCAAAGCTTCTCCCTGAAAAATCAAGTTGGGAATGGAAGTTGCTATTTTTCGCGAGATGAGACAGCATTGGGTTTTCTTCGTGTTGAATTGAACACGATTATTTTCACCCCATTTGTGAATTTTTGCTAAATCGTTATTTAGCTCACTGACAGTGAAATTTTTTGCTGTTGTATTAACCTGATGATTAATGTTACAGCGGCTATGAAATTCATAGGAAGCTACAAGGGTGCTGTCATCTGCGAAACTGTGAATTGGATTGGAAGTTAAAGATAGAAGATCATTAATGAATATTAAGAAGAGGGTGGGAGAAAGAACAGAACCTTGAGGGACACCAGCGTTCAGTTCAAATTTGTCAGATGATGAACCATCGACCAGAACTCGAATCGTACGATTCGAAAGGAAATCTCCAATCCATTTGAGAAAGACTCTACCTAACCCTATAGCTCTGCATTTTGCTAACAAAGCAGCATGCCATACACGGTCGAAAGCTTTAGAAATATCCAGTGCTACCACATCAGATTCACCAGAGTGGTGAAGACTGATATTGAGCTTTTCACAAAGATAAGTCATGAGATCACCAGTTGAACGACGGGCTCTGAACCCGTATTGTCGATCATGAAGCAAACCTTTATGATCCAGATATTTCAAAAGCTTTTGGTTTATAATTTTTTCCATTACTTTGGAAAGGACCGAAGTTATAGCTATAGGGCGGTAGTTAGAGGGATCGCTTTTGTTACCTTTTTTTGGAATTGGAAAAACGTG
This sequence comes from Dolichopus griseipennis, assembly GCA_963082915.1. Classification (NCBI taxonomy): domain Eukaryota; kingdom Metazoa; phylum Arthropoda; class Insecta; order Diptera; family Dolichopodidae; genus Dolichopus; species Dolichopus griseipennis. The sequence goes on along the minus strand of OY720441.1, from coordinate 201,440,905 downwards.
CGCAATCTTCCATTGGGCAGGATGAATACCCGAAGTAAAGGATAAATAGAAGAGGTTGCGTAGAGGTTTTGAAATGGTAGAGTAGGTTTTTTTAAGAACCATCGTTGTGATTCCATCGGGACCGGCTGATTTGTTCGTATCTAGATTCTTCAAGATTTTCATCACTGCTCGCGTCCTAAAGTAAATTCTACCAAAGGAGCAGCCAACTTCTGGAATATTTGATCCCCCCGAAATGAATTATTTAAGTTTAGAATTCAAATTTATTAATGATTATATTTTACTTAAAATTACGTCTTTAAATACAATTTTTATTTCCATAATAATTATACATTATGCAACGAAATTAGCTGACACAACAAATATTTAACTTACTTTAAAACAATTGAAATTATGAATGTAGGTCAGTACAATGACTTTATAGTACAAATAAATGTGCATAATAAGCAAAAATGTGCGTTAAACAATTATGAAATAAACAATATTAAAATTAGTTAATATATATAAAAGTTATTATAAAATATATTAATGTTAAGTTTATAATGTTAAAAAACTTATGTTCTGCGAACATTCTCCCCCCGAAATGAATTAATAATTAAATGGATGTTCACAAGCGGTTGACGCTGTATTGCTCTCTGTAGGTGGTACTGCAGGTTTCGAATTGGTTTTTGCATCAATTGATATTTGTGGTGTAGATAATACAATTCGTTTATAGCGTCTAAAGAAACCATAAATGGCGAGTCCACTTATTAATAAAAGAATTATGTATGCCATTGCATAATGATGAATATCATGTGTATTTATATTTCTTGTTGCCGCTATTTCATCTCTTTGTGCCTCTATTTTAGCATGTATTGATTGAATATCAGCTGAAGTTATTTCTTCCTCCAAAATTGTTAAGTTGTTTGAACTTCCATTCTTGTTGTTGGTACTATTGAAATAATTTACTAAAACGTTTTGAGGTATTTCTGCTACTATCAAAAAAGATGAAGTTATGTTTCCTGTAAATCTTTGAGTAGATGCTATGAACATAGTTGAATGTGTAAGTGTACAGCCCGGTTTTAACCAAAGAATCCCATTTCCATTTAAAGCTACTTTTTCTGAATGACTACCACATGTTAAGTCAAATATATTTTTCTTATCTAACGTGTAAATCCAATGATTACTTGTATGCATTTTTATCCATCTTATGTCTATTGAAGAACCTTTTATCTCGCAAAACGAAGATAATTTTGTTTCTAATGATAACAGTTCCATTTCGCAGCGACTGATATTAGATCTCAAACCATACATTGGTGAATTAAATCTGCATAGAAGGTGATCAGATTTCCAAGGTTTACATAAATTTATATCAATCTCCTCCATAGGTGAATATCTATCTCGATGTGCATTTATTAATAGATATTTACTAGAAGTTTGTACATATATAAGCTTATTGGATTTAACTATAGGAATAGAAATAAGCTGATATATCTGATAAAACTCAGCATCTAACAATGGTAATTTTATTTCAAAAATTACGTTGTTTTCAGTAACTCGTGTTTTTACTTGCATTAAAGGATATAATGTCAAAAGTTGGTTTTGATCTTCCGGTATTTTTAAGTTGCTTGGAACATGTTCTCGTATAATTTTAAGTTGTGATTTTAATTGTTCTGGAGTTAGTAAAAGCGTGTTAATTCGTCCATGACGTGTGTCAGTTATCAATGAAAGTATTGACTGTTGCATATGTCTCATACTACTTAGATCCAATGTTATTAGTAAGGCAGCTGAATTGAACATTTCGAATGATCTCTGCGCTTGCTTTGTTCGGTTTATATCATCTTGTAAAGAAGATAGTTGTCTTCTCATGCTTAAATATTGCTGATGCCCGTGTAACTGTTCACGTTTTATAATGTTAAGAGTAGAATCAGAAATGGAAGTTTGTCTTTGAAATAATGTTTCCATATGACGCTCATTTTCCTCAATTTGGTTGATATTTGATTCATATTTCTCGGCAAATTCTTCATCTAAAACTCCAAATAGACTGTGTGCCACATTTCCAATTATTCCAAATGCAGCTCTTTTGCTTTTGTGAAGCTTGTCATTTTGATGATAAATTAAAATATTACCGTTTTCCAATTCTTTTAAATGATGCTGCAATTGCACAATAATTGGCTTGCAATGATCTTCGAAATCAACGTCAACTGCAAGTTTGTTACATAATTCCCTTAAGTAAGTTATAGATTTTACTAACATGTCGTTTTGATACTTGTACAAAGATAAATTAAAATGTACAATTAAATTCCATTCACTATTGTAGATATTTGTTTTTGCAATATTTTCAAAATAAATGCCTTGTTCATTTCCAAATTGAGTATTCCCATAGAATTCCGATTGATTGCTTGCTAGAGCCATTGTAAAGAAAAAACTAAAAATAATTGTTAATATGCTCTGACATGTTAATTTGTAGGTAGATGATTTAATTTTCTTATTGTTGCTCTTTTTGTTAGAATACATATGCTTTCTTTTGACGGTTGAATGAGATTTTTCATCTTTATTGCCATGCATTTCTTGTATACTATTATTAGTAAAATTAAGTGCTTCTGGATTTCTATTTTTGATTTCATCATAGCTGAAATTATCGTCGTTGTCTATAATTGGCAACAGCGATAGCTTAGTTATAGGGCGTTTTAATATTGAAGTTTTTGTTTTTAAAGTAGCAACTCTAACAAGACCATTATCATCACAGCTTGTCTCAATAATTCTTCCCAAAGCCCATCTGGTTGGTGGGCAGTTATCCTCCTTTATTAGCACTATGTTTCCAACCCTTAAATTTGGTTGTTGTTGGGTCCATTTTGGTCTTTGCTGTAATCTGGACAAGTATTCTTTAGACCATCTTTTCCAAAACTTCTGGTGTAAATGATCTAACAGCTGCCATCTAGTTAATATATTAGGATTCTCATTTACCACATTTTCCTCAGGAACTGTTAATAATGGTGCTCCTATTAAAAAGTGACCAGGTGTTAAAACTTCCAAGTTTTCTGGATCGTTATTTAACGGACATAAAGGACGAGAATTTAAACAAGCTTCAATTTTTACAGTTAAAGTTGTAAGTTCTTCAAAAGTTAATGTTGTGTCCTTTATTATTCTTTTCATATGATATTTTGTTGATTTTACACCAGCTTCCCAAAGACCTCCAAAGTGAGGGGATGCTGGTGGTATGAAATGCCATTGGATTCCTTCCCTATTTAATGAGTCTATAATTTCATTTTTATAATTGGATTGTTTGAACAAATCACTCAAAATTTTGCTGGCTCCGCAAAAATTTGTGGCATTATCACTATACACATTGGCAACCGGTCCTCTTCCACTAACAAATCTTTTAAATGCTGCAAGAAAGGCACTTGATGTTAAGTTACTAACTACTTCTAGGTGTATTGCCTTGGTACTTAAGCATACAAAAAGTGCTATGTAACCCTTAAAAGTTTTATTTCCACGACCTACTGATGACTTTAAAGTAAAGGGTCCAGCGTAATCAACACCACGTCCAATGCATTCTTAACTTCTTTCATTAGTCTTGCTAATAATAAAGCTCCGCTTAATTCTAAACGTGGTAATGAAAGTTGAGATCTCAGCGGTGCTACCTTTGTTTTTGAAGCGATGAGTGTGGCAGTAATATTGCCTAGGCCTTTTCAGATGCATCAGAAAATCCATGAAGTTGGCAAACTTTGGTGTCATTTCCATAATCGATCCATCTACAGATTTCCATTTTCTTTAATAAGTGCAGTTCTTCTTTGATTTGTAGCCATTCTTTCAAAATGTTGTTAGATACTGGTTGATCCCAGTCAACTCTTCTAACAATATTTGTTGAAATAATAATTTAATTTTTATTATTATTGGGGATAGCAATCCAATTGGATCAAAAATACGAGCCGCCTCTGATAATATAGAACGTTTTGTAAACAGTTCCGATTTTATCTCAGTATTTATGTTGAATTTTAATTTGTCAGTTTTTGGAACCCAATGTATTCCTAATGCTTTAACAGCTTCTCCGTTATCAAAAGTTTTGTTATTTGCGCAGTCTCTTAATTCCGATGGTATTTGTTTCAACAAGCGACGATCACTGCAATTCCATTTACGTAAATTAAAACCTCCAGCTTTTAATAAATTTATTAACTGGGTGCATTTTAAATTTGCTTCTTCGTAGGTATATGCTCCCGAAACCACATCATCCATATAAGTATATTTGCAAATAGCTTTAGAAGCCAAAGGATATAAGTGTCCATCATCTGCAACTAATTGACGTAACGTTCTAATTGCTAAGAAAGGCGCAGGCCCAGTCCCATAATTGACGGTTGTTAGCTTGTATTCTTTAATAGGTTCGTTAGGTGATTTTCTCCAAAGTATTCTTTGGAAATCTTGATCGCGATTGTCTATTCGAATTTGACGGTGCATTTTCTCGATATCTGCTGTAAATACTACCTTATATTTGCGCCATCGTATTAGTATTTCTGTTATATTTTGCTGCAAATTTTCTCCAATCATTGTTACGTCGTTTAGGCTTTTAGATGAATTTCTTTTTGCAGAGGCGTCAAAAACTACTCTCAATTTTGTGGTTGAACTATCGTGCTTAAAAACGGCATGATGTGGTAGGTAGTATTTACCTTCCACTGTTTCTTGAGCTGGAACCATATGACCTAATTGAATATACTCTGTTATGAAATCTTTATACATAGTTTCCAATAATTTATTCGTCTTAAATTTTCGCTCAAGTTGAAACAATCTAGCAAGTGCTAATTCTCTTGATCCCTGAATTTCGTCCAAGTTAAAATGTTCACGAAACGGTAATCGCACAACATATCTTCCATCTTTTTGGCATTGACAGGTAGATTTGAAATGAACTTCGCATTCCATTTCTTCAGCTGTTGTAGTTCTTTCAGGTAGGAGCTCTTCAGTTTCCCAAAATTTGGTTAGCTCCTGGCTTAAGTCGACTTCGCCAATAAAACAATTAATAGTATTTTCTGGTAATTCGTTTTTTATTTCACCTGATAAAATGTAGCCAAACTTGGTTTTCTGTGCTATTGGAGTACCTGGTCTTCCTTTTATGAGCTTGTTTTGTATTATTTGACTAAAAACGTCAGCTCCTAAGATTATGTCGATTCTACTTGGTTTGTAAAAGTTTGGATCTGCTAGTTCTAAGGTTTTTATATGTCCCCAATTTTTATACGATGTTACATTTTCTGTCGGCAAATAACCAGTTAATTTTGGTAGAATTAATGCTTTGCTCACACAAGAAAATGTTGAATTTAATCTGGATTTTAAAGAAAGTTCCACAAAATTTTGCACTATACCAGATTTTGCATTTCCAATTCCAGACACAACTGCATGAACCTTGTGTTTTGGCAGCTGCAAATATTGGACCATACTTTCTGAAATTAGAGTGACTTGAGAACCCTGATCGACAAGGGCTCTAACTTCAGTATAGGTTCCATCTAATTTTTGTACTTTTATTATTGCTGTGGGTAAGATAACCTTAATCTTTGTAATATTAGTTGCACAGTGAGCCAATATCCATTAATTTTGTATTGTTTAGTGATTTTTTATTGAATAACTGTTTGTTATTCGTGTTTTCTTGAAATATGTGCAACAAGGTATGATGTTTTTTGCTACATACTCTACATTTTGAAAAGCTTGTGCAGTCCTTTGCAAAATGACCAGGTCGCAAACAGTTTCCACATAAATTATATTTTCTGCTAGTTGCTATTCTCTGCTGTATACTCAGTAGTTTGAACTTTTCACAGCCATAAATTTTATGTGATTCTTGACATATCACGCATAAATTAGTAATTGAACTATGGTATGATTTGATTTTCGTTTCGTTAATATTCGTTTCTAATGCTTCCAGACTTTGAAAACGGGTTTCTAAAAATTGAAAGAAATGCTTTGTATTTTGCACTTCTCGAGAATCAACTAATGATAGTTCATATAAACGATGAGTTTCTTTGTCCAATTTCTGAGTCAATAAGTATATTAAGATTGGATCCCAGTTTGAGGTATCAATCTCCAAATTCTGAATAGCCAATAAGCATCCCTTGAGGTGTCATGCAGTTTTTTTATAGCTCTGCCTGATTCTTTAGTTAGTATTGGTTGATTCAGAAAAGTTTTCAATTGTGTAGATAAAAGAATCCTTGTATTATTGTACCTTTTATCTAAAATATTCCAAGCAGAGTCATAATTTTCAGCTGTAACTGGAAAATGTTTGATTAACTCTGCAGGTTCTTCAACGACGTTAGCCTTTAAATAATAAAATTTTTGAGCTTTGCCTATGTTCGTGTTATTGTTAATAACTTCCATGAATAAATCTCTAAAAGATTTCCAGTCGAAGTAGCTTCCAGAAAACTTTGGTATATCAATTTTTGGTAAATTCACATTAACATCTTGATTACCTTGTAACTGCCTGGTGTTATGTGCTCGAGCAGCCGGAGCTGGAGATATATTCATTAGGTTTGTATTTAGTTCAATTACTGTGTCTTTGTAAATATTCTTGATGTATTCAAATTTGTTGTTCTCAAAATAATCATGGCTAATAGGCTCATTTTCTATCAGACTCAAGTGATTATTCATTATTAAGTTCCAGTACTCTTCTAAAGTTTTTAAGTTAAGGTTGATGAAAGCCAAATTCGGTTCTTGCTTCATTACTTCCCTTACTTTGTTTGAAATGCGTTCTACAGCCTTTATTAGCTCAATTTTTTTATTGAGTGCCTTAGATATTTTGGTCGGTATATTACTGGCAGGAGCGTTTGATAAAGCAGCTTCCAAAATACTCGTTATTTCGGTTACTAAATTCCCCATACTTTCAAAGTCCTTGTTTTTGAAATATAAATGATCCGGGTAATTTTCTTTTAATTGTTCGATGTCCTCGTTGTTTTTGACAATAGCTTGCCAGTGCTCGTTTAAATTTTTTAAACGTACTTCTATATATTCCTTTGTTTTTCTTTCTACAGAATCCTTTTTGAAGTTTGTCTGTACTCTTAGAATTTTTGTATATAGCTCTTTTTGAGCGTTGATTAGTTTGTCAATATTGCTTTGATGATACGGCCTTTAATGATTTTTATGTAAATTCGTTGACTCGTTGATGAGAACGCCTTTTTGTTGTATTACTGTCTTGAAGTAAACGCCTTTAGTTGTGACTGTTTGCTTATTAACAGATACCTAGAAAAAACTTCCTGTAGACACTGGTTCTACAAGATTACCTTTTTTTTTAATATTAATTTATATCTATAGACACTGGTTCTATAGATATAATTGTAAACACTAGTTTTACAATTAAATTTGCATGAAAAAAGCTTAAGACACTTGTTCTAAAGTTTTTTTTTTTCTTTTTGATTCAAATTCTAAAGACACTTGTTCTATAGAATCCGGTTCGAAGGACCAATGTTTGAATCACAAAAAATAAACAAAAAACTTATTTAAGTTTAGAATTCAAATTTATTAATGATTATATTTTACTTAAAATTACGTCTTTAAATACAATTTTTATTTCCATAATAATTATACATTATGCAACGAAATTAGCTGACACAACAAATATTTAACTTACTTTAAAACAATTGAAATTATGAATGTAGGTCAGTATAATGACTTTAAAGGTATTTTATTAAGTTAAGTTCAATTAAATTATAGTACAAATAAATGTGCATAATAAGCAAAAATGTACGTTAAACAATTATGAAATAAACAATATTAAAATTAGTTAATAGGGGAGAGGAGGGTAATACCGTACGGCGTGTAATTCCGTTCATCAAGTTTTACCAAGAATAAATGTCAATATTCATGTTTCAACGTGTTGAACGCACCATTTATTTGTCTATATCATGTGTCAAAATAGTTTTGAATTAGTAGATCGTTTTGTTTTGTGGTGATAGGATATTTTATTATATTTTATTTTTGTACCCTTTTTTTTATAAAAAATTTCATTGGTAAATTAAGTGGTAAGTACAGAAATAATAAAGTTATTTTATTTAAGTAAATTTGTAGATTAAAATAGCAATATCTGAAAAAATCTAATTTATCTAATTTCGAAAAAAACTTTGACATAAAATTATTATTTAAAAAAGAGTATTTCAAAGTCGAATCGGCAAATACCGTACATAGAGTACGGTATTATCCGAAAATGTACGGTAATAGCCGTTAAGAATTTTTAAGATTTTTTTGTCTATAGAAAATTTTTATTTATTTACCTACCTACATTTAGATGTCGACTAATACAGCTATTAGAAAAAAGAAATTAACCTGGTCCCCACGTAAAATGCAGGAGGCTGTAAAGTGTGTTCAAGAAGGAGCTAAAGTTCGGTCAACAGCTGCATTATATGGCGTACCAGTCATGTCCCTGTATGATAATGTCAAACGACAAGGCAGTGAATATAAACCCCGGCTTGGTAGAAAAACAGTATTTACTGCAGAACAAGAAACCGAAATAAAAAAAACAAATTTTGAAGTTGGCAAATATGTTTTATGGATTAACACCAAAAAATTTAAAACAGATCGTTTTTGAATATGCAGAATTGAACAACATAAATCATAATTTTAATAAAGATAAAAAAAAAGCAGGCAAAGATTGGTTCTATGCATTCATGAAACGAAATCCTGAAATAAGTATACGCTGGCCCGAACCAACTAGCTTGAACCGCATTTCAGCTTTCAGCAAAAATGAGTTGAAAATATTTTTTGATAATATGCTTAGCCTTATAGAAAAATACAACTTTGCACCGCATAGCATATTTAATGTAGATGAGACTGGTATAACAACCGTGCACAAACCAGGAAAGATTCTTGCGCAGAAAGGTCAAAAGCAAGTTGGAGGTGCTACTAGTGGTGAACGCGGGAAAAATATTACAATTTGTTGTTGTTTCAGCGCTACTGGACAATATATTCCGCCAATGTTTATTTATCCGAGAATTCGTATGGCGGCAGCATTAACGAAAGATGGCCCTAGTGGTTCTATTTATCAATGTTCAAAATCTGGCTGGATGAACGAACAACTTTTTTTCGAATGGTTGCAACATTTTATTAAACATTCTAGAGCATCTACAGAAGACCCCGTGCTTCTTATTTTGGATAACCATTGCAGTCATATTTCTTTGGAAATATATGAGCTATGTCGCAAAAATGGTTTAGTAATGCTATTACTACCGCCGCATACTTCCCATCGTACCCAACCATTAGATGTTTCTTTTTTTGGACCACTAAAAGCAGCATATAAGATTGAATGTGATTTATTTATGAAAGCTAATGCTTTTGAAAAAATCACGTTTTACCACATTAATCAACTTTTTGCACGAGCGTATTATAAAGTAGCTACTGTTGATAAAGCAATCAAAGGATTTGAAGCTACGGGTATTGTACCAATTAACCCAGACATATTCTCAAATTATTGTTTTGCTGAAGACGTAATTAGCACAGCAGAACGATGTAACTCCGAATTATCTTTATTGATACAACCTGCAAGTACCTCGGAATTACCTGCATCTCCAACGCCAACTTCTGTTGAAATACCTTTTAGTAAATTAACACCTATACCACAAAAAAAAAATGCTGATAAAGCAAAAAGAAAATGCCGGGCTAAACAACATTCAAATATTTTATCATCTACTCCGGTAAAAGCAGAATTAAAAATAAAATTGCTCAAAAAGAATTGAAGTCAAATAAGCAAAAAATAAAAAGCATTAAAAACCAAACAAAAGAACTGAAAGTGAATAAGCAAAAGAAAATTAAAACCAATAAAAATCAAGTCAAAGATAAAGTTTACAAACGAAAAATTTTTACATCATCCTGCTCAGAGGAAGATATCTCCAATATTTGTGACGATGAGGACGGTGAAAGTTTATTAGAGGAAATGGCAGACAACACTGATATTTGTCTAATTTGTGGCGATTTCATTAAGAAGTCTGAATTGAAATATCGATGTCCACAATGTAGTATTTGCTTACATACTACTTGCCGCAATGACGACGATAACTTGGAATGCTTTTTTTGTTGCTAGGTAAAAACTATTTCTGTAAGCTTAAAATAAAACTAATTATTTTATTTTAGGTAACCTATTTATATTTCACATACCATTATACTGTTTTACAGTTGCCGGATTAATTTTGCTATGTGACCTTAAAGTTCCATGTTTACCCAGAAGAGACGTTTTCTTCTTTATTTTAATATATTTATTCATTTTTTATAAAAATATTATTTATATTTTGTTATTTTGTTATAATTTATTATTTTGTTCATAATTTTTATAATTTGAAGTTCCTAATTTTCAATGAAGTGTGGATAATTTTTATTATGTTTAAAAAAATAAATGAATTTTTAATAATTTCATGTCATATTTTCTTAATTTTGGTATAGTGTACGGAATTACCCTCCTTGCACGGAATTACCCTCTGATTGTACGGTATTATCTCCACCTTTCGGGTAACTGCGTACAGTGAAGGATTTCGGAAAACATTAATTATCACTTTTTCCTTAATATTTAAAGCTTTAAAACTACAATTTTATTGTAGTTTATTAAATAGGCTTTCAAATAAAAAGGATTGCACCTTCCATATAATAATACTTTTTTAGAAATATTTGATATAAGTTAGATGTACGGAATTACCCACCTCTCCCCTATATATAAAAGTTGTTATAAAATATATAAATGTTAAGTTTGTAATGTTAAAAAACTTATGTTCTGCGACGTTCAAGCGACTATTTGTAACCACATACAAATTCACGAGAATAACCACAACGTTATAAATGCTAAAAAAGCATTATATAACGAAATGTGTTTAAACGTTTTTCTCTCTGGGTTGAAAGAACCAATGGGTTCAACAATTCGGGCAATGAGACCAGAATCATTGCCTATCGCCTTTTCTTATTGTGTTAAAGAACACAATATATTCTACAATAAAAATAACTTCAATAATTTTTCATCACAAGCTCCAACTTCAAATAGGACAATACAACAACCCAACAAAGGACGATTTCCCCCTCATAGACCTACATTTCAACCAAAACCAAATTTCAACACTAACCGTTTTAATTCATTTAATAGGGTACCAAATTTTAACAATAGGTTCTCAAATAATACTAACCCACAAAACGGATTCAACTTTAATAGATACAATAACAACAACAGCCTTAACCAAAATAGTAATTTTAGGAACAATAACTTTAATCAAAACAACCAAAGAGTAGAACGAATGGATACCACCCCAGCTCCAAACAAAGTACAATTTAGACAACAATCAACACAAAGACCGTATAATAGTTTTATGCAAAATAAACCATTTCCGAAATTCATTAGTGAAGAACTATTCAACATGAACAATAGGAGTATAGAAGACCCTAGGAACTATCACCTGGAACTGGACAACTACTATGATGAACATCCTGAAAATCAGATGAAAAACTACGAGGATAAAAGAAGTAAAGCAAATGAAAGAAATAACAACATTGTGGATGACGCAAATTTTTGGTCAAAAGCCTACATGAACCAGTCGGGTACATAGATATAAACCGACACGGATATATCTTACCTTATATAGAAATATTTTTATCCCCCATAGAAAGACCATTAAAATTTTTAGTAGATACAGGAGCTTCATCCTCCTTTATAAATCCTAATTTAATTAAAGAAAAGTTTTTGAAAGATTCCCAACCTACCACAATAGTTACAGCTTTCAATAAACATATTATAAATGAAGAAACTTACCTTAATTCATTTAAAGAATTCAATCAACCGGGTCAATTAAAATTTTTAGTCTTTCGATTCCATGATTATTTCGATGGACTACTAGGTCTAGATATCCTTACAGAACTAGCTAGCATTGATTTAGTAAATAAAAAACTGATTACAAAAAATGCAGAAATCAAACTTAATTTTAAGCCCAACTTTATGTCACAAAAATACCAAATTCCTGGTAAATCCAAAAATAGCAAAACTTCCAGTAGATATAGAGAAGGATGATATATATATTCCAAATACCGAAATTTCACCTAACCTTTTTATAACAGAAGGACTTTATAAATCCGAAAACTGGTATAGTCTTATAGAGGTAACTAACCAGTCCAATAATGAACAAATTTTATTTTTAGAACAACCTCTAAAAGTGGAAAAAAGCAATAAATTTTGTGAAATCAATAATTTCAATATAGGATGTAGAGCTGACAAAAATATCTCGCGTAAAGAAATTTTCGATTTAATTCAAACTTGCCATCTGAACGATGAAGAAAAAAAACAGTTATACGATATTTGTAAAGAATATGAGAGAATATTTTTCAAAGAAGGAGATATACTTACGTTTTTGAACCAAATTAAACATCATATAAACACAAGTGACGATACCCCTATTTATACAAAATCATATCGTTATCCTTATATACATAAGGAAGAAATTCAAAAACAAATAACCGATATGTTAAACCAAGGGATAATCCAACATAGTTACTCACCTTGGAGTTCACCTGTGTGGATTGTACCAAAAAAAAGGGACAATAGTAGGAAACAAAAATGGCGTTTAGTTATCGATTACCGAAAACTAAACGAGAAAACGATTAATGACAAATATCCCATACCCAACATTAACGAAATACTCGACAAATTGGGTAAATGTATGTATTTTTCTACGCTCGATCTCGCTAGTGGATTCCACCAGATAGAGATGAATAAAAATGATATACAAAAAACAGCTTTCTCTGTGGATGAAGGGCATTATGAGTATATAAGAATGCCTTTCGGTTTAAAAAACGCTCCATCAACCTTTCAAAGAGTGATGGATAATGTTTTACAAGATATGGTTGGTAAAATTTGCTTAGTATATTTAGATGATATTATCATCTTTTCGACCTCACTCCAAGAGCACACAGAAAATTTAAAAAAGGTATTCAATAGACTTCAACAAGCAAATTTTAAAGTACAGTTGGACAAGTGTGAATTCATGAAAAAAGAAATTGCTTTCTTAGGTCATGTTGTAACAACACAAGGTGTTAAACCTAATCCGGACAAAATTCAAGCAATTAAAGATTTTCCAATCCCACGTACGAAAAAAGAAATTAAATCCTTTCTAGGTCTTCTCGGTTATTACCGAAAATTCGTTAAAAATTTTGCCAAATTAACAAAGCCTCTAACTGAGTGCTTAAAAAAGGGAAAAAGGGTAGAACTTACTGAGATATATGTAAAAACTTTTAATTTATGTAAAGATCTGTTAATAAACGATCCAATATTACAATTTCCAGATTTTTCAAAACCGTTTATAGTGACAACTGATGCAAGTAACTTTGCAATAGGGGCTATCCTTTCTCAAGGCACTGTGGGCAGTGATAAGCCAATCTGCTTCGCCAGCAGAACCCTAAACGATTCAGAACAAAACTATTCCACGATCGAAAAAGAATTATTAGCCATCGTATGGGCAACGAAATACTTTCGCCCATACTTATTTGGTCATAAATTCACTATAGTTACGGATCACAAACCTCTGATATGGTTGATGAACCTTAAAGAACCTAATTCTAGGCTCGTAAGATGGAGGTTAAAATTAGAAGAGTTTGATTATAATATAGTATATAAAAAAGGAACACTTAACGCAAATGCAGATGCTTTAAGTCGTATAAAAATCACAGAATGCAATATTAATGAAACAGAAAATTTAGAACAAAATGCAAATATAATTCCAATTTCTGAAAGACCGCTAAACGAATTTAACTTACAAATAATTTTAGATAAATCTGATAAAAGACCTCCCATACAACTTATTAATCCTTTTAGAAACAAACAAAGACGTACAATTCATATGCCAAACTTTACTGAACAAAATCTAATAAGTATTTTTAAACAATATCTACCTTTTAATAAATTAACAGCTATATATACAGATGATGAAACATTTCAATTAGTACAACGCGTTTACTCAGAAAATTTTTCAAATTCTAAAACTTTTAAATTATTTAGATGTATAGATATCTTAAAAGACGTAACAAACAATGACGAACAGGATAAATTAATATCAGATTATCACAATAACAGTAACCACAGAGGTATTAACGAAACTACCATGCACCTTAAAAGAGAATATTATTTCCCTATATATATTTTAAGAAAAAATAACCAAAATATTAAATAATTGCCAAACTTGCCAATTAATGAAATACGATAGAAATCCACCAAAGCTAACTTTTGAAATTCCTGAACAAGCCAAAAGACCATTAGAAATTGTTCATACCGACATCTATAGTATAAATAATAAACAAATATTAACAATAATAGATAAATTTTCCAAATTCGGAGCAAGTTATACCCTACAAGCTAGAAACAGTTTAACAATAGTAAAATGTCTTAAACATTTTTTCAGCCTACACGGCATCCCTCAAAAATTAATTACCGATCAAGGTGTGGAATTCACTTCTCTTCTCTTTAAAGATTTTTTCTCACAATATAATATCCAACATCATATAACTAGTTTCCAGCAAAGTACTGGCAACTCACCCGTAGAACGAATGCATTCTACGTTAACAGAAATATATAGAATAATTTTTAAAAATAAAAAAGAAAAAGATCATGAAGAAATACTTAATGAAACAATGATAACATACAATAATGCTATTCATTCCGCCACCCAATTAACGCCGTATGAAGTCTTCTACGGTAAAACTTACAAATTTAATAATTTAGAATTTAATAACGCTCATGATTACTTAGAAAAGTTGAATACTTTTCAAGAACAATTATTTCCATCAATAGCGCAAAGATTAGAAGAAAAAACGAAAAATAATATAAATAAAATTAATAAAAATAGGGAAGAACCCCCAAACTTAGATAAAAATAAATTAGTATATAGGAAAGAAAATAGACGTAATAAGTTAACCCCTAGATTTAGTAAACGAAAAATTAGAAAAAAAAATAAGATAACAGTAATCACTACTAAAAAACAAAAACTTCATAAAGCTAAACTAAAAAGACATCGTAAATTTCAGGTTAGTGGTCGTAACAGCACAGAGACTAGAAGTCCAGGACTTGACGAATCACAAGCTATTAGCAATGAAACTCGGGACAGCCAGAGTGATAGAGACACACAATAACTTTTTACATATAGTTAGACTGGACAATTACGAGGAAACTATAGACAATATAGAAAATTCCATCAATAACCTTTATAACTTCCACGAATTACAAGATTCTCCACATACAACACTACTTAAATTAGCAGAATTAAGACAAAAACTAGACATATTAAAACCAAATTTTAGAGGAAAAAGGGGACTAATAAACGGACTTGGAACAATTATTAAAACTATTACAGGTAATATGGACGCTACTGACGCCAAACAATTAAATGAACAAGTTGAAAAATTATATTCAAATCAATTGATTATTAAAAATAATATTAACAAAGAAATTTCTGTCAATAACCAAATGATTGAAAGGTTTGAGAATATAACAAGTCATATAAATATACAACAAAATACAATTCAAACTTATTTAAAATTGCAATTAGAAAACATGGAGAATAATATTAATACAAGCAGGGATATAATTAGACAAGCTCAATTTTTAACACAAATAAACTATTGTAATATGCCACTCCAAAACATGCATAAGTAAATACTAAATAAACTAAAATATTGTATAATAATTAAAATTAGAACTATATTATTTTCAATTTCTTTTTAGCTATAAATAAAGTAGGTTAAAGTATAATGTAACATATGGTTTACATATGGATATACTTAAAATATTAATAAGAATTAAAATAAAGATAAAGAATAAATTTAAACAAAGAAAGTAGAACTAATTTCTCATATTTCAATATTGAACTAAAATATTTTGTAAATACATGCTGGTTTGCATTGCCAGCATGATTCTTGACATATTGGTCTATTTTTGGATAGAACAATATTGTATTGTAACTAATTTGTAATATTGCTTTGTATTATTGTATTTGTATTATTGTAAGTAAGAAAATTTATAAAAGTCTTTCTTTGGTAAAAGACAGCAGATTATTATTTTAAGACCCAGATGGTTGAGTCAAATTGTAAAAAACCATCAGATAAAATTAAAAGTTTTTAATAAAATATATTAATAAATTAACAAAAAAAGAACTAAGGAGTTTTTATTTTATAAATGAATTTTTGAAAACATTACATTGGTGTCAGGTGTGGGGTCTGGAATGTGTTAATTATTCTAGACTTCAATTAATTTTTTTTTAAAGTTTATAAAAAAAAAGTGAATTTTAAAGACATGCGGGGCCAAAAGAGCCGTTAAAAAAAAAAATATATATAAAAATATTTATAAAAAAAAGTGAATTTTAAAGACATGCGGGGCCAAAAGAGCCGTTAAAAAAAAAAAAAAAAAATATATAAAAATATTTATATGCATTTTTTGAAACGGGGGCCAAGAGCGCCGTTTCCATCCGATTCCATGGGTGCAGCGCAGAGCGTTTACTTGAACAACAGCACAGAGGAGATTTTAAAGGAGGTATTAATAGCCGTCACTGTTGTCATTGTATATGACACATTAAAGCATTGTCTCATCAAGAAGGCATCCAGACAATTCCAAGATCCAGCTTAAAAGTAAGTGGTAAATTATATAAATAAAAAAAAAAAAAGATTTTTACTAATAAGTATGTTACAAAATGTAATATTTGTATAAAAAAAAAAAAATTTTCTAAATAAAAAAAAAAATAAAAAATTTTATATATAAGAATAAATTATGTTACATCAAATTACTTAAAAAAAAAAAAAAAAAATATATTTATTATATACTAAAATTAAATTAAATTAAATATAAAATATGATATGCCACCAAATATAAAATTTTTGCTATAAAAAAAAAAAAAAAACTTTTTATATACCTACAACATTTTGCTACTAATTGAACATTAATAAATTTTTCTCTATTCATATAATAAAAAAAAAGTTTTTTTTTACTTTTGCTATTAAAATTTATTTATAAAAATAAATTATCAACAAAAAAAAAAAAAAAAGAGAATATTTTTACATTTTTTCTAAAAAAAAAAAAAGAAGTTTAAATTAAAATTCAATTAGATTAAAATTCTAAATCAAAATTAAAAAAAAAAAAAATAAAAAAAAAAAAAAGAAGAAAATATTTATTCTTCTATCATATTACCAAATTAACATATTAACATATTAGAGAAATTATATTTGCTAAAATTATATTTTTTGGTTTTGTATGAACCTCAGTTTAAGAACGAGGAAAATTCCAAAACCAGTCCCTATGCCTATTTCTCGCTCTCCACCAAAGCCATCGTCCTTAATTAAAGTGACTACAGATCTTGTAGGGATAGAATCTGAAGTATTGACTAAGAAATCAGAAGACAATAATTTAAACAAAATGACTCATTTCGACATTGACAGAGCAAACAAAATGATTCCCGTGATTAGCGGAGATTCTAACGAATTACATAGGTTTCTGCAACTCGCTGAAATACAACACGACAAAGCAATAAAGGACGACAACTTAACAGACTTTTTAGAAGTCATTACTGCCTTTTAGAAGTCATTAAAATTTCCGGGCGGGCATATAACGCCACATTACGATATCAAAAAAGTGATAACTGGGAAGATCTCAAAACTTCTCTTACAGAGAAATTCTCCAAAACGAGATCCACCCAGATAATTCAAGTAGAAATATTTTCTTTGAGTCAAGGTCCTAGGGAATCGGTAACACACTATTCGGAAAGAACTGAAAGGCTTCTTGACGAATTGAATATTGCAAGTGTTAAAGATTCCATGACCCAAGACGGTGTGCTAGCGATACACGAATTAAATGAATCTCTAGTAATGAACAATTTTATAAATGGATTATCAGATCCACTAAGAATAATTGTTCGCACAGCCAGATTGCCCTCATTGAGCGAATCTATAAATTTAGCTATCAATGAAGAGAAATTAAATTTAGCTACCAATTATAAAGGTAGCAACCAAAATAAAAATTATTATAATAATAATAATTATAATCACAACAAAATGCCCTATTGTAATTTGTGTAAAACAAATACACATTACACTAGAGATTGCCGACGGTCGGTTGTACGTCAAAATTTTAATCAAAATTTCAGAACTAACTTAAATAATTCCGCAAAATTTAATAACCCGCGGTTTACAAACTCCAATTCCAGTCCACAAGTAAATACAATAACACAAGAGAAAATTTGTCGTTATTGTAAAAATCCTGGACATACTTTAGAAGAATGCAGGAAACTAGCATTTAATAAAAATAAAAAGAATAATATTAATCATTCCCAAACTCATAAAAATGAGGAAAACTACCAGCAGCCTGGTCCCTCGGGCCTCAGGACACAGGCGAGCCAATTAAAATAGAGAGCTCCAATTCTAAATCAAACATAATGCCAAATCCCAAATTTAATAAAAATCAAAATCAAAATCAAATTCAAAATCGAAATCAAATTCAAAATCAAAATCAAAATCAAATTCAAAATCAAAATCAAATTCAAAATCGAATTCAAAATCAAAATCAAAATCAAAATCGAATTCAAAATCAAAATCGAATTCAAAATCAAAATCAAATTCAAAATCCAAATCTTAATCGAATTCGAAATCAAATTCAAAATCAAAATCTAAATCTAAATTCAAAACTAAATCCTATAAAAATCGTACTTTTTCCAGTATCCTGTCGCTAGAAATGCAGGGTGCGGAAAATCAATTTACTAATTTGTTGATAGATTCTGGTGCAAATATAAGCATTATTAAAGTAAATGCTTTGCATGACAACACATATGTTGATCTCATGTCCATTGAATTGAAAGGTATTTCACCCGGACCTATTAATACAATTGGAACTACTACATTATTTATTGAGGTTCCTGGTCATAAACTGAAAAGATATGCTATACTTTTTCATGTAGTTTCCGCTAATTTTCCAATCGCACAAGATGGTATAATTGGCGAAGACTTTTTGAATAAAACTAAAGCAGTTATCGACTATGGTAATGATCAAGTAATTTTTAATTTTAATGATTTAAAGGTTCCAATCAAATTTCAAACAGAAAATAAAGTTGTGGTAATACCACCACGCACAGAAAAATTAATTAAATACGGTCCTGTAACAATTCAGGAAGAATCAATTACAATGTTGAATCCTAATAAATTAAATGAAAATGGGATATTTATAACCAATACTATCGTAAAACCAGAAAAGGGTTACATATATCTTAGTATAATAAACGTAAATGCAAAGCCATATGAATTACGCAACGAAGAATTAAAAATAAATTTTTCTCCTATCGAAAATTTTAATATTTATACTTTAGCACAGCTGAAATTACTAATTTAATAGAAAATCGTTTAAAAAACTTAAATGAACAATTAGATCTGTCTCATCTTAATTCGGAAGAAAAAACTTCCATCATAAACATATGTAGAGATTATAATCAATTGTTTTACTTAGAAGGTGATAAGTTGACCTGTACAGATACAATTAAACACGAAATAAACATACAATCTGATAAACCACCCGTTAATGTTAGACCTTATATACTGCCAGAAATTCATAAATCCGAAATAAAAAGACAAGTTGACGAAATGTTAACGCAAGGGATAGTCCAACATAGTAAAAGCTCTTGGAACAGTCCATTATTAGTCGTTCCTAAAAAACCAGATGCTAACGGAAATCAAAAATGGCGTGTCGTGGTTGATTATCGGAAATTAAATGAAATCACCATAAGTGATTCATATCCCCTGCCAAATATTGAAGATATTCTTGGACAGTTGGGAGAATCCAAATATTTTTCCACTTTAGATTTAGCAAACGGGTTCCATCAAATCGGTGTTGCAGAAAAAGATCGTGAAAAAACAGCTTTTAGTACACCGTATGGTCATTTTGAATTTACACGTATGCCTTTTGGGTTGCGAAATGCACCTCCCACTTTTCAAAGGCTTATGAATATAGTTCTCACCGGCCTCCAAGGCATCCGTTGTTTCGTGTACCTAGATGATATAGTTATCTATGGTAAAAATCTCGTTGACCATAATCAAAAATTAATTCAAGTTTTTGAAGCATTAAAAGAATATAATTTAAAATTACAACCTAATAAATGCAAATTTCTACATAAAGAAGTGTTATATCTTGGTCATGTTATAACAGAAAAGGGCATTAAACCCGATAAAAACAAAATAAATACAATTTTAAATATAGATCCACCACAAAACCAAAAAGCTATTAAATCTTTTCTAGGATTGATAGGATATTATCGTAAATTCATACCAAAGTTCTCAGCTATAGCGCAACCAATGAATAAATTATTAAAAAAAGATGCTAAATTTGTTTGGGATGAATTTTGCGATGAATCTTTTAAAATCTTAAAAAAAGCTATAACTGAATACCCAGTATTACAATATCCTGATTTCACGAAAGAATTTTATCTCACAACTGATGCGAGCGACACAGCTTTAGGTGCTGTTTTATCGCAACAAACCTTAGAACAAGGTAAAGTAATGGATCTACCAATCGCTTATGTTAGTAGAACACTAAACAAAGCCGAACGTAATTACTCCACTATTGAAAAAGAAGCGTTAGCAGTCGTTTGGGCAACATCTTATTTTCGACCATATCTTTATGGTAGAAAATTTACGGTTGTTACCGATCACAAACCCCTTGTTTGGATTTTTAACATTAATAATCCAACTTCTAGAATTATGCGCTGGCGTATTAAATTAGAAGAATACGATTATTGTGTTATCCACAAATCGGGTCACTTGAATACGAATGCAGACGCTTTATCTAGATTAAAAATATCCAATATTAACGTTATTACAAGAGCACAATCTAATAAAATTAATCACAGTCAAAAGAACGAATTACAAGACAAAACCCATAATAATTCTGAAAACAACTATTCTGACCAAGATAATAAACATATTACAAATCAAAATATGCAATCAGACGATAATATACTAGAAAACAAAATTACTACTCTTACCGATCCTACATAAATCAAAACAATTCTAGAAGAATATCATAATAGTCCAGTTGGAGGACATCAAGGTGTAAATCGTA
This sequence comes from Dolichopus griseipennis, assembly GCA_963082915.1. NCBI lineage: Eukaryota > Metazoa > Arthropoda > Insecta > Diptera > Dolichopodidae > Dolichopus > Dolichopus griseipennis. The sequence continues at coordinate 201,419,865 of OY720441.1, read as the reverse complement.
CACTGCAAATACTTAAACAAAAGTTTTACTTTAAAAATATGAAGCAAACTATAATTAAATATGTATCTTCTTGCGAAATATGTCAAAAAAATAAATTAAGCTTTAAAACTAAAATGCCTATGAAAATAACTGATACTCCTAATAAACCTTTCGAAAAAATTGCTTTGGATATAGTAGGACCATTATCTACTTCTGAATCGGGTAATATGTATATACTAACGTTTCAAGATTTACTCACTAAATTTATGTTAGCTATTCCTATTCCTAATCAAGAAGCTGTCACGGTAGCCGATGTTTTTGTACGGAAGATCATTTGCATTTTTGGTACTCCAAAAATAGTTCTAACTGATCAAGGTACTAATTTTATGAGTGAAGTGTTTAAGAGGACTTGTTCATTATTAAAAATCAAAAAGATAAACACAACCAGTTATCATCCAGAATCCAATGGTTCCCTAGAAAGAGCACATCGTTCTTTGGGAAATTATTTGCGTTGTTATTCAAATAAAGATCCTGATAATTGGGATACGTGGTTAGACTTTGCTATTTTTGCACATAATACAACTCCTAGTACTTCAACAAAATTTACACCGTATGAAATATTATTTGGTATAAAACCTGAATTACCATCAACTATCTCTAAAACTATTGAACCTTTGTATAATATTGACGATTACGTTCTCAACTTAAAATCACGCCTTCAAAATAGTTATAATGAAGCTAGAAATAATTTAATTAAATCCAAAGAAATAAACAAAAGAATCTACGATAAGAATACTAGATTACTAGATATTATTGTGGGAGATAAAGTTTGGCTACTCGGTAAAGTACGGAAAAATAAAAAATTAACCTCATGTTATCTAGGGCCTTACGAAGTTGTAGAAATAAATTCCCCAGAAAATACTACTATTAAAATAGGTAGGAAGACAAAACTAGTTCATAATAATCTGTTAAAAATGTTTATTGAATAAATATATATAAATAAAATATTCTTTTTTTTTAACAAATTAAACTTAATCATAATTTTTTTACAATCATATACATAACAATAAGTTTGTTTACATATAATATAATAATTTTTATACCCTACACCTATAGAATAGGTAAAGGGGTATATTAACTTTGGTATGGTGTTTGTAACCACCTAAAGGAAGCGAGCTAGATATGGAAAAGTATATATATTTGTGATCAGCGTGACCGCCTTAGTCGATATAGCCATGTCCGTCCGTCCGTCCGTCCGTAGGCACGATAACTCAAAAAATAATGGAGCTATCTTGATGAAATTTTAACTGTAGGATACTAGGACTGAAAGTACGGCGGGGATTGCATATGGGCGAAATCGGCCCATGGGTTCGGATTCTGGACCTTTTAATCAGTTTCAGGGCTAACGAACAAATATAAAAAATCACGATAACTCAACAACCAATGACGCTATCTTCATCAAATTTATGCTGTAGGTTACTAGTAATTAAACTACTTCGGGAATTGCGTAAGGTCGGGATTGGACCATGGGTTCGGAACCTAGAACTTTTTGATCGAATTTAGGCCAAACGAGCATAATTCCGAACCCAATGAAGATAGAACCTCCAAATTTGGTATCAGGGTGTCCCTTCCCATTTCCTAAGTGTCTTGTAAATTTGGGCCCCATTGGAGTAGTGGGTCGGGGACCAGCCACACATTTCCGAAGACCTTAAAGTATATCTTTAAAATTAATAAAGATAACAACTTAAAAAAATGTAGAAGCTTCCAATTTGCCACAAGGGTGTTCTTTACTATCTCTTGCGTGTTCCCCTAATTTGGGATCAGTTGGAGTGGTGGTTCTGTAACCCTCTCAGACCTCCCAAGTTTTAAAGGCTTTTAATCGAAATTACTAAACATAGTTACTTAAAATTAAGATAGGCAGTTCAAATTGTGTACAAGGGTTAACTAGTACTATAGTACAGCGCGGACTATATAAGGGCGAAATCAGCCCAACGGTTCGGATTCCGGACCTTTTAGTCGGTGTCAGGGCTAACGAGCATATATAAAAAATCACTATAACTCAACAACTAATGAGGCTATCTTCATGAAATTTGTGCTGTAGGGTATTGGTAATGAAACTACTGCGGTGATTACGTAAGGTGAGGATTGGACAATGGGTTCGGAACTTAGAACTTTTTGATCGAATTTAGACCAAACGAGCATAATTCCGAAACCAATAAAAATAGAACCTCCAAATTTGGTATCAGGGTGTCCCTTCCTATTTCGTAAGTGTCATTGAAATTTGGGCCCCATTGGAGTAGTGGGTCGGGGACCAGCCACTCAGTTCCGAGGACCTTAAATCATATTTTCGAAATTAATAAAGATAGTAACTTGAAACAAATGTAGAAGCTTCAATTTTGGTTCAGAACCTCTCTTAGACCCCCCCAATGTGTAAAAGCTTATCATCGAAATTATTAAAACAATTAACTTAAAATTAAGCTAGAACGTTCCAATTGTGTACAAGGGTTAACTAGTATTGAAAGTATGACGGGACTGCATATGGGCGAAATCGTACCATGGTTTCGGGTTCTGGAACCCTTGAAAAGTTCAAGGACTAGCAAACATATATCTTAAAAACACCATAACTCAAAAAATAATGCCGGTATTTTGATGAAATTTAACACTAAGTTACTAGTAATGAAAGTGCCATGGGAATTGGTTCTGGTCGAGTTTAATTTCGAAGCCAAAAAATATATTTCCTATTTCCTATGTGTCCCCCTATTTCCTATGCGTTATTTCCTATTTCCTATGCGTTTATAAGCTTTTCTATTAGGCATATAAACTAACCATTTAAAATAATTGCATCTTTTAAAAATTTGGATTATTAAATATATTATGCTTTGATTATCTTTTTATCACAAAATTTAATAATTAGAATTTTTTCATTTTGTAATTGAATTGGAATAAATATATTTTCATTTATTTCAAGTTTGTTTGTTTTTTAATATTTTTAAATAGATAAATTAGTAAGAATTTGTAATATTTTTTAATAGATAGTGTAATTAGAAAATGTTTTTAGTATTATAAAGTTAATTTGGTTGGCTATGTCTTACGATCAAATTAATAGCAGCTTTTATGGTGTTAAAATGACTTATGAATATGTCCTTAAATTTGAACCAAATAGGTGTAGGGTATTTCTAAGTCGGTTGCACCGACTGACTGTTGCTTTACTTGTTTTTTTCTATGGCATATATAATTATATTGGATAACGATACTTTAAGTTAAAAAAAAAAAAAAATAAACACATAATAATAATTTTTTTTTTATATTAGATAATAATTACTTTAAAAAAAAAAAAAAAAAAATAAGACAACTATGTTCAAATTACAAAAATAATTTTTATATATTAAATAATAAAGCAAAATACAAAATGTCTCAAATTACAAAACAAAAAAAAAAAAAAAAAAAAAAAAAAATAATTACTAGTAACATTGAACTAAAAATTATCACAATTTCTGATAATTTTTTTTTTCCATGGGGGAAGGTGTAATATGCCACTCCAAAACATGCATAAGTAAATACTAAATAAACTAAAATATTGTATAATAATTAAAATTAGAACTATATTATTTTCAATTTCTTTTTAGCTATAAATAAAGTAGGTTAAAGTTTAATGTAACATATGGTTTACATATGGATATACTTAAAATATTAATAAGAATTAAAATAAAGATAAAGAATAAATTTAAACAAAGAAAGTAGAACTAATTTCTCATATTTCAATATTGAACTAAAATATTTGGTAAATACATGCTGGTTTGCATTGCCAGCATGATTCTTGACATATTGGTCTATTTTTGGATAGAACAATATTGTATTGTAACTAATTTGTAATATTGCTTTGTATTATTGTATTTGTATTATTGTAAGTAAGAAAATTTATAAAAGTCTTTCTTTGGTAAAAGACAGCAGATTATTATTTTAAGACTCAGATGGTTGAGTCAAATTGTAAAAAACCATCAGATAAAATTAAAAGTTTTTAATAAAATATATTAATAAATTAACAAAAAAAGAACTAAGGAATTTTTATTTTATAAATGAATTTTTGATAACATTACACTATAATATTGATTTACTAAATAACCATTTAACCAATTTAGCTGAAGCAATAGTTCTTGGTAGATTAAATATAATCTCAAAACAAATTTTAAATTCTGACGAACTAACTGAAATATATCATTATCTTAAAAATCAATCTGTAACTATAATTTCAAAGGAACATGTTTACGAACTTCTCGGTTTACAAGCTTTTTATAGTAATAATAGCATAATTTTTAATATCAAAATACCAGTATTTTCTCAAAATATATATTCCTTTTTTCATATAATTCCATTAGCCGTTAACAATACAAAAATAATTGTAAATAAAAACTTTGTAATTAAATATAAAAATTATATTTAATTCTTTGACAAACCGTGTCCTAAAATCGAGGACAACTACATATGTAAAAGCTCATCTCTACAAGAAACATACAATTCGAAATGCATCAATGACATCTTAAGCAACAAGGCCGCAAAATGTGACTTCAAAGAAATTATTCAAATACCAGAAATTCTACAACCAGAACAAAATTACATTTTGTTAATCAACCAACCAGAAACACCAATTTACACCACTTGCGAATTAAATAATTTCAAAATAAAAAATACCCAACTAATTCACTTCAATAATTGCACCATAAATATTAACAACTTAACTTACCAAGATAACCAAAAAACGTACTGGGATGACATACACATATTCCCACCAGCTTTCATAAAAATCAACCATTCAAAATTAATTGAAGATCTAAACCTACAACAACTTAAAAACAATCACCTCAACAATAAAAAAGCAATAGAAATTCTTCAAGTCAATAACAAAAATAATTTCATCACATCGGGAATCATCCTAATCATAATATTCATCTTAACAATAAATCTGGTGTATTTTATCAAAACATTCTTAGGAAGAAAAACAACATTTTACTTATTACAATCGAAGAAAATTCAAATACACCGAAAATAAAATTTTTCTGGCCGACACTTCATTCTTAGGGGGGAGGAGTTACATATGTTACACATATGCCACATTATTATTCGCAACAACACGTGCTTAGTACCTAAAGTTCATCAACATTCATCAACATATGGTTCACCTTATGTGAACTATTATAAAAACATTTTCGCATAAAATAAATTAGCTTAATTTGCACTTTGTAATGTTAGTAAACTTAAATTAGAACTTTAATTTGTAAATTTCCAAAATTATGAAATAATTATTAAAATTAAACTTAAATTATTAATATCATATTACCATATTTTTCCCAGATTGTAAAATAGCTTATAATGCAACTTATAAATTATAAATACAGGTAAAAATCTAAAATTGAATCAAATTAATATTGTACTTGAAACCAAATCGGTTAATTTAAATAAAGTTATTTTCTTTAAACAAAAATAATTCTTTTTTTTGACTTCTCTGCTAACGCACAACGTAACTCGCGCATATTATTTAATTTATCAAGAAATCTTAATTTGGATGTTTTTATTTAATACAAAAAATTTTTTATTTTCATATTTTAGGTACTTTAAATTATTTTGAAAATAAGATATTTAAAAAAAAAAATTACTTTTAAATATTTTATTTTTAAAACATAATCTAGCAACATAAGACAAAAAAATAACAATATTTTTATACGCTTTGTCAATTTTTAAATCTTAAAACTCCGAGGTACAGTACGTCGCGTATGCTTTCATGTAAATTTATTTACATAACTACTTATTTCAAAATTTTTTGACAGAAACTGAACCCCGTTCATGCTGAATTTTGTTGATCCATAAGTAATAAATCATTTTTCTTAAGAAATATTATTTATCAGAAGTCGGTTTTCTATTTTACAAAAAACTTAACAAAAAGCAACAACAGTATACGATCTAAAAAAAAAAAAATTTTAAGAAAACGAAAACAAAGTACAGTACTTTTCGGTTATAACGACCATGATGGGACGGAAAATATTCGTCGTAATAAACGAATGTCGTTTTAAAAGAATGCTGTGAATTTTGAAAAATTAGTATAAGACTTGAACATTGTAGAATGTGCTGATTCTAGAATGGACACTTCGAACTCATTTGCTAGAATTTTATTTGATGTGTCAGCCTCAAGCCTATGTATAGTGCTTTTTCTTCTAATGAAATTTTTTTTGTATTTTTGATGCGTTATTATGATTTTTTTTTATATTCAAAAATAAATAAAAAAATACTAAATTAATCACCAAGCAACATAATTAGATATAATAATTTTAAATAAAAGAAATATCAATGTAATAAAAAACTTTCATTTTTAGGCAAAATTTAATTCTTTGGTAAAAAGTGTAAAGTTTACTATAATTAAAATAGCACCGAGTTCGTTATAAATGAAAACTACTGTATAAACCAAATGTATTGCTTTCATTTCGAACAGAACTAATTTTTTTCGTTCCCTTTTTAAGATAAAGAAAAAACAAAAACAAAAAAAAATTTTTTTAAAAATTTAAATCTCCTTGTTCATTGAATATTTTAACTAAACAAAAAAAAGAAAGATATACATAAGTCGGCGCCTATAATCTTTTGATTTAGATTTAGCTGCGAGTTACAACCGAAAATGAATTACATTTATACAGAAAGTCGGCGCATAATATTAGAGTCATAAGCCTCAACATTTAACCGCGTGACCGTTAAATTCAAAATTACGTTAAATTAAAGACAACTTTTCACCTGAAAAACGCAATGTTCTTAAAAAAAAAATATCATTGTCCTATGAAAACAAAAAAAACCTTTATTTTGGTTGAGGTTTCATTAAAATTGGTCAAATAGTTTACCCAGAAAAAGGATGTTTATATTTGTACGGGAAAAAAAAAGCCGATTAAATATTATGATGTAAATAAAAATAAAAAAAGTGATTCTGCATGCAGAACTGATAATGTTAATGATAATATTAATAAGAATAATACTAATGTTAAACCAAGTATTAATAATATTAGAGACACTAACAGTGATATAACTCATATAAAAAATGAAAATAATAAGAATAATAGTAATAATAATAATGTTAACCATAACAGTGAAAAGACTAACAAAATTGATTATATAAAGATAAAAAGAAGCGTAGCTATATTCTTTCATATTTTCCAAAATTATGGTCAAATAAAAACACTATCCTTAATAGTAATATAAAAACAAATAAAACTATTAATAATAATTCAAAAAGTAGCATTAAAAACGATAAAATTAACCAAAAAAATGATAATAATAATACAGAAAATGTTGAAAATGATAGTACAAGTAAGATTAAAAACGATAGAATTCATCAAACCAATGATAATGTAAAAAGTAAAATTAAAAACGATAAAATTAATCAAAGCAATGATAATAATACAGAAAAAAAAGAAAATGATAGTATTAGTAAGATAAAAAATAATTCAATTAACCAAACCAATGATAATAGTAATAATAATGTAGAAATGTAGCTTACAAAAAGAGCATTTGAAAATGGAGATAGTGTATATGTTCTTTCCAGATTAAGAGATTACAGAATATATAACAATGTGCGATTATATTTGGCATTTTTCCACGATCAAAATGATATTTGCTTTGATGGTATAACACAAACCAATATAAAGGTTTTAATTAATCAAGAAGGACTACCATCTGACTATTCGGAACTTCGGAGAATATATGACAGATACCACGAAAATATAGGAATTTGCAATAAAGATGTTTCGAATGATCTAGCTACATATAGACGATATGTATATAACAAATATAGGGAAAATCTTCAAAAGACAAGAGAATCTTGGCAAAATTACCTGATCGGCAGATAACAATGGCAGAACAAGAAAATATAATACAAATTGGAGATCTAAAGATATTGTATTTAAATATATGTAGCATTAGAAATAAAATACTGGAACTGGAAACATTAATTAATGAATATAAAGAAATAGACATAGTAATAATTACAGAGGTTTGGATTTATGATTTTGAAAAAGATACTATCAACATCCTCAATTATCAAGAAGTTTACAACTGTAGAAATAAAAAAAGAGGACGTGGGACTGCCATTTTTATTAAAATTAATACCAATTTCAATGAAATATGTAAAGATGAAAAATATAACTTTACTGTAATTGAAATCCTGAACTCAAAACCAAAATTAAAAATCGGTACATTTTATAAAGCTCCAGTGGAAAACAACAACCTATTTATGGAGTTTCTTGAACTTAAACTGGACTGGTAGATAAGGCAAATCATATATTTTTTGTATATACCAATCTAAATCTATTTGAAAACTCCAATATAATTATTAAATATAAGGATATTATAGCAACTTCTGGATATAGCATAGTTAATAAAACGGAAATTACAAGAAATACAACTAACTCTAACACCTTAATTGATCACATAATAACAAACATGAATGGCAATTAGGATGTTAATTATATAATAGAAAATAACTGACTATCGGACAATCAACTGCCAATAGTAACCATTAAAGCAACTAACATTTAGAAGTTCCCAATGAAAAAGAAAACGTAAACAAAATCAATCAACTCAAATGCGTTCCATAGTAAAATACAAAATAGAAAATAATAATATACCAGAAATCGAAACCTTAGTAAAAGTTATTCAAGAAGAAAAAACATTATGTACTAAGACAATACCAATGAGAACGAGAAATAATAGCTGGATAACACCTTTTATTCATGAGCAGCTGAAAATTAGAAAAGCATTATATAATCGGCATAAAAATGATCTGAACAATAGTTAAAAAAAGGCAAAATATATAAAAATGGAGAAAAAGGTAGAACAATTAATAAAAGAAAAAAAAAATTCTAGGAAATTATGGAAAATATTAAATAATTCTATAAAAAATACCAATGAAGATAAACTGAAAAATGTTAGTCATGTTATTAAAAGCAATGGTGAAAAAAACTAAAAATGATGATGAAACTGCAAATACTCTCAATCATTTTTTTACTGAAATAGGAAAACGTATTAAAAAAAACATTCTAAATACCAACGATTTTACTAACTGCTCACAAAATCTATTTAATAGCAACTCGTTGTTTCTTATTCCAGTTATAGAACCAGAAATCCATCAAATTATTATGAATTTAAATAAAAATGCAACTCCAGGATTGGATAAAATTACAGTGAGAGATCTACAAGAGTTGGTCAATATTATAACCCCATCTTTAGTGAAACTGATAAATGAAAGTTTCACTAATGGCATATTACCTGATTCGTTAAAAAAAGCATATTTAGTTCCTATTCACAAAAGTGGGTCAAAAGAAGACTGTGGTAACTATAGATCAATTTCAATTCTAAACTCAATTTCGAAAATATATGGAAAAGCTATAATTCAAGAATAAAAAGTTTTATTACTAAAACAATAGTGGTACAGAATCAGCTATCGCAGCAACCATGGAACATATTTACGATGCAGTTTTCATTGACTTAATAAAAGCATTTAATATGGTAAGTCATTCCAGACTTATCAGATTGCTAGACAACTTAGGAATTTGAGGTAACAGATCTCTTACTAAAAAGTTATTTGACAAATAGAACCCAATGTGTTAAAGTTAATGAAGTACTAAGTGATGAACTAGTAATAAAAACAGGCGTACCACAAGGTTCCTTACTGGGGCCGTTATTATACCTGCTGTATATAATGGACTTACCTAAAAACAATATTAAGTCAAAATACAACATTTATGCGGGTGACACTAACCTTATAGCAAAAGCAAAAACATTAGACGATTCTTTTCTTTCTTAGTCATCATTTAGTACATTTCTTCAAAATATACTAAATGATGACTTAAAGATATATTGCAGTTGGTTGGACCAAAATGAATTATGTATAAATGCGAAAAAAACCAATTATATGATATTCAAAATGCAAAAGAAAACAAATGGTAATATTACGCTTAAGGTAAAGGATAATAGAATAGAACAAGTTGATAATGTTAAGTACTTGGGAATGATAATTGATGAAAACTTAAGATGGGATAAACATATAAAAAGCATTAAAAAAAAAATTATTCCTATAACAATGGCTGTCAGAAGAATGGGTAGTATTCCGAATTATGCTGCTAAACTTATACATAATGGCCATATATTATCAAGAATTAGGTATATATATGCAGTTGGAGTCATTGTTCATAGTCATTGTTCAGTTCACACCAACTAATTTACTTTGAAAAATGTAAATACATGTATAATATCATGAACAATAATATTAAGTCAAAAGTAAAACTTCAAAATAGGGAGAATATTCATAATTATCTAACCAGAAACAGGAAAATATCGAAATTCCTAAAGCCAAAACAACGATGAAGCAAAAAAGTCTAAAATGCAGCGCAATAAAACTTTTCAACTCGCTACCGGTAGAAATTAAAAACAGTCAAAATTTAAAAATATTTAGAAGTAAACTTAGAAAATTTGTAAAAAATCTTAGAAATTAATCTTTAAAATTTGAAAATTGAAAAAAAAATCTAGAAATTAGAAAAATTGTAAAAAAATCATAAGTTATTAAATGTTAGTTATAAGCTGTAGTTTAAGAATTACTTAATTTCTTATACATAATTTTATATATTATTGTAAAATTATCTGAAATTAAATAAAAATTGAATAAAAAAAAAAAAAAATATACCCGTTTGACTATAGGTCAAAAGGGTATACTAAATTTGCCATTATGTCATTATACTATGTCAATAGCAGTTTACTTGAATTGCCAACGTTTGAATAAAATATGGTCGATGGCTTAGAAAAGGTTTAAAAATCTACTTTTCAACTTATATTTTGTTTTGTACTTAGCTGCAAGTTCTACTATGCTCTTCCTCGTTTTTTTACGATTTTATTCGTAAATTTATTATTTAAGGAGATTAAAAAATTAGTCTTATTAATTAAGTGAGCTTTTGGAATAAAGATTAACTTTCGTTAATACAAAAATATTGAAAATTTCATTGAATCTTTCTGCAAAACGCATAAACAGGTAAAAATCAAATTAACCTTATGGGTTTTTATAACTAAAATGCTGGTACAAAATTTTCAATCAAATTCTTTTAATCGTTTAAGCAAATGAAATTTATAGAAAACTTCATGGCGTCGTCGTGGAAAACGGGTTAATCGAACTTAACTAAAGCTTTTTGCAGCCGCTCTTTTAAACTTCAAAAATAACCTGTAAAATTGGACACAAATCGGAATCACAAAATTTTTTGGAAGCCCGCCAGGCCGAAATGTGTAAAATTATGCCAACCAAACTGATACAACTAATTGCGGTTGCTAGTCCGGTTCAAGTCAATCGGTCAAAGCGTTTTGACTCCACATCAAAAACATTGAAAAAGCTACTTCGGGTCTCTTGTGCCCAAACGGGTTAACCGGACTCAACAAAAATTTGTGCCAAACTCTCTTTTCAACTGCGAAACCACCTTGTAAAATTGGACAAAAATCGGAAACACAAAATTTTTTGGAAGCCCGCCAGGCCGAAATGGGTAAAATTATGCCAATCAAATTTATACAACTAATTCCGGTTACTAAGGGAAACATTTGTGCAAAATTTCAAGTCAGTCGGTCGAACCGTTTTGACTCGGCATCAAAAATTTTGAAAAAGCTTCATTGCACCCAAAAAATTTTGTGTTTCCAATTTGTGTTCAATTTTAGAGGGTGATTTTGCATTTGAAAAGAGAGGCAGACACAAATTTTTGTTGATTTCGGTTAACCTGTTGCGGACCAACAGCTTTTTATAGGATTTGTCGTTACTTTGTTATAAATTAGAAATGGTTTAACCGATTGACTTCAAATTTTGTATATTGTTCGTCTTTGAGAATGAAGTTCACTCTTCTAACAGACTTGGAGTTGGTTACCCCCAACCACCCGACAATTTTTTCAAAAAAAATTTGGAAAGGATATTACGTCAAATTTTGCGAAATATTGCTTAGTCAAAGTTTCAAAAACAGGTTTGTTGAGTTCCGTTAGCACATTTTGGCACAGCAGCTTTTTACAGATTTTTTCATTACCTTACTCTTGAGCAAAAACGGTTTGACCACTTGAATGTAAATTTTGTATGCGTACATGTTAGATGTATATACTTATCATTCCTACGATTATCCAAAAAATAAATTTTTTTTAAGTAAATTACGGTTGGAATGTAAAATTGGACACAAATCGGAATCACAAAATTTTTGGAAGCCCGCCAGTTCGAAATGGGTTAATTTAATTCAACCAAATTTATACAACTAATGCCAGCGGCTAAGGGGAACATTTGTGCACATTTTCAAGTCAAACGGTCAAACCGTTTTGACTCGACATTAAAAAGATTGAAAAAGCTTCATTGGGTCCCTGTGCCCAAACGGGTTAACCGAACTCAACAAAAATTTGTGTCAGCCTCTCTTTCCGACTACCAAATCACCCTGTAAAATTGGCCACAAATCGGAAACACAAAATTTTTTGGAAGGCAGCCAGGCCGAAATTGGTTAATTTATTCCAACCAAATTTATACAACTATTTCCGGTTGCTAAGAGGAACATTTGCAAAATTTCAAGCCAATCGGTCAAACCGTTTCGACTCGTCATCCAAAAAACGAAAAAGCTTAAAACGGCTCTGGAGCCGCAACCTGTTGACTTATTAAAATGTGACCTAGCCTATGTCACTCCCGGGCTCTCTGAATTATTCCTTTAAAATTTTGTGACAATCGGACCAGTTCTTTTCACGTGAATCCTGGACAAACAAACAAACAAATTTTCTCCTTTATATCTAATATATAAAGGACAAAATTCACCTTTATTTAGAATATTATACGCACAATGATTCAATGAAATTTTCTAATTTTTGGTATTAACGCAAGTTAACTTTTATTCCAAAAGCTCACTTAATTAATAATACTAATTATTTTGCTCTCAAATAGTCTCAAATAGTGCAAAAGCTAAATGAGATAATATTAATAATAATAAAAATAAAGCTAATAACGAATCCGAATAATAATATCTTTAAATTTAAATAACGTAACATTTTCCTTCTCTACATTTTTTCGTAAGTCTTTGTTTTTAATCTATTTTGCAGTTGTTATTTTTTAAAAAAAGATTTCGGTGTAAAATTGTAATTTTCTTCAAATAAAATCTAAAATTAAAAAAAAAAAATTCGTATATATTTGTATATTGACATAATGGCAAATTTTGTATACCCTTTTGACCTCTGAATGGACTTTTAATTTAAGTTGATGTTGTTGAAAAAAGTTAACACAAGAATGGTGGACATGTTAATTTTAACATATTTATTAAATTTCACTTGAAACTTTTCATAATTATTAAATAATAACAATAAAAATTCAAGCAGCACCAAATTGTCAAGAAGCAGAAGAAAAACGTATAGAAAAATTAGCGATAATCGTTCAAATTGTTTTGCAAACTGTTTTTAGGACATTTTCAAAAAATTTTTTAAAAATGTGCCTATATAGCTTCACTCTGTCCGTCCGTCCGTCCCTTTTTACCTACGGCTGACTAAAAAATATCAGAAATGGGTAGGTATTACAATAAAAATAATTTAATGTTAAAACTTTTTTTTGTAGCCTCCCCGGTTACAGAGCTACAGCTCCACAAAGTCGGCAAAAGCCCTATATTTAAACAGTTATAACTAGAGTTTTATAAGGTATATTTCCAACCTGAAAACGGTAACAGACAGCTGTTCTTATAAGCTTTACAAATTTTTCAAAATCAATTCTATAGGGTTATCATACGGTACTAAAATTTACCGTTATTCAAAATTAAGTTTTGCAAAGTTTGAGGTCCCTCATAACTTCGGAACGGCTAAATCTAGAAACTTGAAATTTTGGGAGAAGTTAGATCCTTAGATATAAGTAAGAGTCAGTTAACAAAATTTTTATGTCCCGCCCCCTCTTTAGGAGCTGTAAGGTGTCAAAAATTGAAATTTTGCTATAAATTTTGCTTTTAAACACTTATAACTTGAATACCTGTCAAAATTTTTTTTTATTTATATACAAAATTGAAAGCTCCAAAACGAAAGTTTCAATAAGTGTCAAAGGTTTTTCTTAATTTTGACTTTGTCCGTCCGTCCGTCTGTCCGTATGTTTACAAACACTTTAACACCGTTTGAAATAGAGTAAAGAAATTTTAACCACGGGTAGATATTACAAAAAAATTAATTTCATAGAAGAATTTTTTTCTGTAGTCCCACCCGTTACGGAGTTACAGCCCCCCAAAGTTTGAAAAAGTCCTATTTTTAAATTGTTATAACAAGAGTTTTGTTAAGTGTATTTTCAATCTGAAAACGGCAAAAGATAGCTGGTTTTATAGGCTTCACAAAAATTTAAGGCCAAAATGTATAGGGTTGCCATACGGTACTAAAATTTACCATTAAGCTAAACTCAACTTTGGCAAAATTTTTGGCCCCATATATCTTCTAAACGGTTCAAGCTAGGGTCTTGAAATTTTGGGAGAAGTTAGGTTAGGTTAAAATTTTTTTGTCATGCCCCCTGTTTAGGAACTATAAGGGTTCGAAAAATGAAATTTTGCTATTTTCAACCACCTGTAATTTTAACACCTGTTAAAATTTTTTTTACAAATATACAAAATTTACAGCTGCAGCATTATATTTCAACATACGTTAAAGGTTTTTCTTAAATTTGAAAGCGTCTCTTTAAATTGAAGAAATTGTTTCTTAGTCTTAACCATTTTTGGTTAGAAAATAATATCCTAGGTAAAATTCCAAATTTTTTTGGAGTTCAAAATTGATTTCCTAAAACCGGAAAAAAATGGAAGAGTGAGGACAGTAGGGGGTCGGGCAGATCCATCATAAGTTTGCTAAGCAAAAATTTGGGAACCTTCCCCATTGAAGGGCTACTAGGTCTCCAAAATTAAAACTTTTATGTTTTTATAAAACAGTAACTTATTTACCAGTGTAAGTTTTTCAAAATTAAACGTTAACATTGAAGCTCCAACATTATATTTCGCACTTATTAACCGGTTTTCTTAACTCCGCCAATGCCGGTCCCAATCCCGGTGAGAAAGGAGGAGGGGGAGGAGTACCAACCTCGTTAAAAAAAACCTAGGTTCAGCTGCCGGCTGATGGCACCTTGTGCGGGCTCCTGGCGAGGATACACGTGAAAACTGGTCAACGGCTTCGAAGGTGAATGTGATGAAAATCCAACGGCGAGGAAGGCGAATGATCCACCCATATGGGTTGCGCAGGGTTTGTAGCCCGGCCGTAAAATTAATTTACACATGAAACGGAATCAAGCCTCAGAAATTTAACAGATTCTTCGGTAACGACTTTTGGCTTTCGTAAAAAGACAAGATTTGCAACATGGAATGTTCGAACGCTCACGGAACCATCAAAACTTGCGCAAGTATGCCGGGAAATGGACCGTTATTGTCTCGAAATATTAGGATTAAGTGAAATGAGATGGAAGGGACAGGGAAGCTTTCAAGCACAATCCGGACACTACCTCATGTATAGTGGAAATAACAGCTCCCATGTAAACGGGGTGGGAATTTTAATAACATGAAGAATGAAAAGGGCGCTAATAGAATTTAAACCTATATCCGACCGTATCATCACAGCAAGTTTTCATTCCAAATTCCGAAACATCGCTGTTATTCAGTGCTACGCCCCCACTGAACCCGATGAAGATGAGAACAAAGAAAACTTTTATATCCAGCTAGAAGCTGCGTTAAACGACACGAGGGAAGGCGACATCAAAATCATCCTTGGCGATTTTAATGCCAAGGTAGGTAACAACAATTCCAATCTCCAAAGAGTCATGGGTTGTCATGGACTCGGGTCTATTCGGAACAATAATGGAGAAGGATTGGTCGACCTTTGCACAGCACATAATCTCTTCATTGGAGGCACTAGATTTCCGCATCGCGACATCCATAAATTTACATGGCAGTCTCCAGATGGATCGACGCGAAATCAAATTGATCATATCCTGATAAGTAGAATATATCACAATTCTCTACTAGATGTCAAAGCTTGTAGAGGCGCTGATATTTACAGCGACCATAACCTACTACTAGGAGAAATTAGATTACGCCCAGCTGCGATTTGTCAACGTCATAATCGTAGAACAAAATATGATTTTTCAAAACTTCAAGATTCGGATAAGATGGAGGAATATAAAGAATCAGTTAACAATATACTGCACAACATGGATGAACCGATCACCTGGAACAATATTGAAAGTGCTTGTAAAACAGCTTGGCACTCAACAACACCAAAAAAAGCCTTGGATAGAAGAGGGTACGTGGAAGCTAATAGAAAAACTTCGCAAGCTTAAACCACAGCTTGGTCAAGCCCGATTCCCAGCGGAGAAACAACGACTAAAAGGGGAATATAACAATATCGAACGTCAAATAAAATCTTCAGCGAGAAAAGATCGGGAGCGTTTTGTGAATACCATCGGCTCAGAGGCGGAAAGAGCTGCATACCGCAACAACCTACGCGGCATCTACTCTGCTGTAAACAAACTTTCGAGAACAAGAGTCAAAGCACCTTCACTAAAATATTGCAACGGAAATATTCTCACAACAGAGGAAACACAACTGAACCGTTGGAAGGAATTTTTCGAAGACTCTACTGAACTGAGGGGGAAAAGCTGTTTGCCAGTTGAAATCACAAGACGACGCAATCCCAGACATAATATCTCTACAGCACCACCAAGCAGAGAGGAAATAGCAAATGCCATTGCAAAATTAAAGACCAACAAATCTCCAGGCCCTGATAATTTACCAGCAGAGCTGTTGAAAAGCAGTCCCGAGGTACTAACCACATCACTGGTTCCAATTATCCGGGAAACATGGACAACTGGAAGAATCCCAAGAAGCTGGAAAGAAGGGATCATTGTACCAATTCAAAAAAAAAAAAAAAAACTGCAGTAACTGGCGAGGAATTACACTTTTAAATTCTGTCGAGAAATTACTGGCATTCATCATTTTAGACCGTATTTCTCCAACCGTCAACAACTTACTGCGTCGCGAGCAAGCGGGATTCAGACCAAAGAGATCTTGTGTTGATCACATAAATACCCTACGAATCATCATCGAACAGTCGACTGAATGGCAATCTCCATTGGTCCTTCTCTTCGTCGATTTTAAACGTGCATTCGACACCGTTTCAAGAAATGCCATTTGGGAAGCGCTAAGAGTTCTGGGAATTACGGATAAGTTAACAGAACTAATAAAAGAACTTTATAGGGATACCGCTTGTACAGTACGATTTAAAGGGAAAACAAGCGCTGCATTTGCAATAAATAACGGAGTTCATCAAGGTTGCGTACTCTCCCCCATTCTGTTTCTGATAGTTTTTAGACAGTGTAATCAGAAAAACCGACGCCGAAACATCTGATGGAATACAGTGGCGCCCATTCGAAAAACTAGGTGAACTTGATTACGCTGATGATATTTGCCTCATGTCGCACAGTTTACCATCTATTAGCTCAAAATTAGAAAAACTTATTATTAATGCTAAAAATGTTGGGTTAAAAATAAACTTTAGCAAAACGAAGCTAATGTGACTAGAAACAAGTATTCAGACACTACTAACAATTGATATCAACAACAAATCTATAGTAATCGACGAGGTTGATGAATTTTGCTATTTGGGAAGCATGATAACAAAAAGCGGTGGCGCGCAGGAGGACATATCGTCCCGGATAAATAAGGCCAGGCATGCTTATCATAAACTCAGTAACGTTTGACGCTGTAGAAACGTTAGTAGAAAAACCAAACTAAAAATTTTCAACTCGAGCGTTAAACCAGTTCTACTATACGCTTGCGAAATCTGGAAAGTCACAGATAACATATCTATATGCAGAATATGCAGGATATTTTGGCCTAATACAACTTCAAACCAGGATCTTCAAAAACTTACTGCCAGCAAACCAATAGCAACAGAAATCCTATGTAGAAAATGGCGGTGGATAGGCCACACCCTGCGGAAGCCGGACGATGATATTGGCAAGCAGGCATTTGAATGGAATCCTCAGGGAAACCGAAGACGCGGAAGACGGTTTCCCTGGGTCAGAACGGTCTTAGCAGAGTCTCGGCAGCAGAGTTGGGCAGAATTCAGGCGAATAGAGCAAGATCGAGATAGATGAAAGGAGTTTGTTTCCGCCCTATGCTCCGACAGGAGTGGCATTTATTGAAAATACGTGTATTGTAGAGTTTATAGTTGTATCTGTAATTTTATTTTTACTTGTAATTGTAATCTCTAATTATTATTCGTGTTTTGAAATAAATGTAAAGGAAGAAAAAAAAAAAAAAAAAAAAAAAAAAACAGGTTTTCTTGAGTGCATTGGGGTTATATTCAAAGTATTTCACTAATAGTCATATAATTAATAAATTAATGTAATAACTAAATTATAATGTTATCATAATAAATATTTTTATAAAAATAAATGATAAAATACTCAGTATTAAACTGTATATAATTTCGAAAATGTGCTTTTTAAAAACCCTTGGTTTTTTCACTCACTTGTTTAAAATTTTGTTTGGCAATCGGTTAAAAGAACACGACAAAACATTTTCTTAAACATTCCCCTATTTCAATTAAGTTTTACCTCCTTTCAAAAATTGGACGTAATTTACTCACAAAATTTTTTTTTTGAATAATCGTAGGAATGATAAGTATATACATGTACGCATACAAATTAGAAGTAACAGTAATCTCTTACTAAAAAGTTATTTGACAAATAGAACCCAATGTGTTAAAGTTAATGAAGTATTAAGTGATGAACTAGTAATAAAAACAGGCGTACCACAAGGTTCATTACTGGGGCCGTTATTATACCTGCTGTATATAATGGACTTAACCAAAAACAATATTAAGTCAAAATACAACATTTATGCGGATGACACTAACCTTTTAGCAAAAGCGAAAACATTAGACGGGCTTCAAAATATACTAAATGATGACTTAAAGATATATTGCAGTTGGTTGGACCAAAATGAATTATGTATAAATGCGAAAAAAACCAATTATATGATATTCAAAATGCAAAAGAAAACAAATGATAATATTACGCTTAAGGTAAAGGATAATATAATAGAACAAGTTGATAATGTTAAGTACTTGGGAATGATAATTGATGATCATTTTCATTTTCATTATAATTTCTTTTATTTTTATTTCTGACGTCAGTTTTTTTTAATTTTATTAAATTTTAATTTATTCATAAACCTTATATCTAATATTGATGTTGCGTTCCAAATGTGAAGGTGATCAGTCTTCATATCTGCATCTAAGATTTTGGTGGCTTTATTATTATTATTATTTTTATTTATAATATTATTGCTTCCTTCCTCCTTTTGTTTTTTCATATTTCTTGTGATTACAGTTATATTATTTTTCGGTATCATTTCTTTTAATTTATTTGAATCAATTTGTATTCTCGACAGAGCATCGGCATTTGTATTCATTTTGCCTTGTTTAAATATTATTTCAAAATCATAATCCATCAAATCTACACGTATTCTTGTAAGTTTTGATGAAGGGTTCTTATGCGTAAATAAGCTCACTAATGGTCTATGGTCAGTATATACTATGAATTTTTTACCAAAAAGATATGGTCTGAAATAGTTTATACCCCAATGAATTGCCAAAAGTTCTTGTTCAATTATAGGTTTATTTAATTCATGTTTGTTTAGCGATTTACTTGCATAAGCAATTGGTTTATCATCTCCTATTTTTCCTTGTGATAAAACTGCTCCAAGCGCATAGTTTGATGCCTCTGTTGTTAGTATGAATGGTTCGGCAAAATTTGGATAACTTAGTATTGGTGGTTCTATTAATTTTTGTTTTAATTGTTCAAAAGCATTATTACTTTCTTCACTCCAACCAAATATTTGTTTTTTCCTTAATAACTGGTTCAGAGGTCTAGCTATTTTTGCAAAGTTTTTTATGAATCTTCTGTAGTAGTTGCAGAAAGCCACGAATCTTCTTACTTCATCAGCATCTTTGGGTGTTGGGTAATTTCTAATTGTGTTAAATTCAGCAGGATCTGTTTTTATACCTTCAGCAGTTATTAGATGTCCTAAATATACAACTTCCTGTTTTAAAAAATTACATTTTGACGGGTTGAGTTTTAAATTGTATTCTTGTAAACGTTCTAATACTTTTATTAAATTAGTATTGTGATCTTTTAGATTTGAACCAAATACTATTATGTCATCTACATACAGAAATGCGGCTTCTTCTAAACCACTTAATGCTACAGATAACGTACGTTGAAAACTATTTGTTGAAATTTTAAGTCCAAATGGTTATCTTTTAAATTGGTAGTGTCCTTTGTTTGTCGAAAATGCTGTCATTTGTCTTGATTTTGGATGCAACGGAATTTGATGAAAAAAACTTGTCATATCCAGTGTTGAGAAATATTTAGCTTTTCCTAATTTATCCAATACGTCTTCTAATCTAGTTAATGGAAACTTGTCATCCACAATTTTTTTGTTTAATGATCTAAAATCAACAACTAATCTCCATTTTTGTTCTCCTTCTTTACTTTTCTTGGGAACTATTAGTAATGGTAAGTTGTATGGACTAGTGGAATTTTCAATTATATCATCCTCCATTAATTTTGAAACTTGTTTATCAATTTCTTGTAACTGGACATTTGGTGTTCTATAGTTTTTGATATATACTGGTGACTTGTATTTAATATTTTTACGTGTTTTAAACCTTCTGCTGGAATAATTGTATTTGCTATGAATACCCCTTTTGCCACTTCTTTGCCTATGATTATACTATCTTCTTTTACATCTATATCTATGTTTATACTGCTTCTGTTCGAGGTTGTAACATGATGTTTGATAGAGTTTTAGTATTTACACTCATTGGTAATACTATATCCTCTTCTTGATTAGGTATGATTAATGTGCATGTTTCATAATCAATTGTGCATTTGTGATCATATAGAAAATCTCTACCTAAAATACCGTTAGCTGTTATATTAATATTTTCATCAATTACATGAAATTTATGTTTAATTGTGTATTCTTCAAATTTTAATTCTAAATTTATTACACCCTTTGTCATGAAATTTTTATCTGTAATGCCATTTATTTGGCAGGTTTCATTTTCTAATACTTGTTGTTTTATGATGTTGTCTTTAATTATAGATATATCTGCTCCTGTATCTATTAATAATGTTATATATACATTATTTATTTTTATTATATTTGTGCAGTTATTGTTACTGCTAATTGTGCTTATTTTCTTCTCTTGAATTGGTTTTGGTTGTTGTTCCTTTGTATGTTGTTGGAATGCCCCTGGTTTCTTCGGCCGGGCCGCTGAAGTGTCCCTGGTTGTTATTATTATTTTAGTTGTTGTTATTATTTTGTTGAATTCTATTATTGTTGTTATTATTAGGCTTATTATTAGCGTTATTATTAGAGTTATTATTCCGATAATTGTTATTGTAATTACTTCTATTATTGTTGAAATTGCCATTGTAATTATTACTGTTGTGGCTATTATAATTATTTCTTCTAAAATTGTTTTGTCTGTTGAATTGGCCTCTAAAATTATTTACTCTAAAATGCATTATATTATTCTGCCTTGTATTAGTATCATTCTCTGATGCTAACTGAATTGCTTCTGCAAAACTCTTTGGTTTTGATGGTAAAATGATTGCTCTCTGCATCTCATTTAATCCATTTTTGAATATATTTAGACCTAATTGGTCATTTAGTTTTATTATTATATTTCTATGATTTTCGCCTTGCTCAGCTATTTGTAATTCATTTTGGATTTTTGCTGGGTTCTTTTTCGGTTTAAGATTTGCATTTAATACTTCCTTCAATTTATCTATGGTATTTATTTGTACCTCTGTTATCAATCTATTCTTAACTTTGTCAGCTAATTTGGTAGCTAATATAAACTTTAACAATTTTTCTTTTTCGGTATCATCTTTTAATGTGTCGGCATAAAATTCTACAAGACCTATAAAATTTGAAAGATGCTTAATTTCTCCCTCACATAGTGGTACAACTTTTATTGCTGTTGTTAACTCAAAGTTTGCCATGTTTGCTGTCTCTATTTCTACTTTTGGTTTCAGATATATATTTATCTGCCTTATTATTTCTTTTAATCTTAAGTTATGTTGAAAATCACCTTTATTATTTTTTTCATATAACTCCCAAGTTTCTCTTATTTCTTGTTGTTTGTCATCAATGAACGTTTGTGTATAAGTTCTGTTTGGATTTTTCTTTAACGTTTTTAATAGGTCAATAAGTCGGTTTATTTTACTTAAAAATTTTAAGAATTATTTTAATAAAATTTGAAACATTTTAAATTAATTTACATTATTTTAATTAAAAAAAATTTTATTTGTAATAAATTCTAATTTAAAAAAAAAATTTTGCTTATTTGTATTTTTATTTTTATACAATTTTAAAAAAATATTAAATATTCAAAATTTAGTTAGTTTTAGTTATTTATAGTTGTTAGATTGTAGATAAACGTTGAGCACGTTTCGCTGCTTTCTTGTTCACGAAGTATTTTACTGCTTCATATGTGAACAAAATGATGATGGTGATTATCACTTCCTTTAAGACTTCGTTTGTGGTTAGATTTGCTTGTTGTACTATTGTGGAGCTGGATTCTGCTGAGAAAAAACTCATTTTTGTTAATTTTGTTTGTTTGTAGACCTTTTTCTTAATTCGTTAATTTTTCTTAGGGTTTCTTCTTTGTTCTCTAGTGATTTGGTGTATGGCAGACTACTATATAATCTGCTCAGTTCCCTTCGTTTTTGAAAATTTTTGCCCCCTCTTTTCCTCTTTTTAGACTGTACCCGTTGTTTATATTCGTCTATTGTTATTTTGATTTTTGCAGATTCTAATTATTCCTTCAATTCTTGCTCTTCTCTTTTCTTTTCTTTTATTTTATTTTGTATTTGTTGTTTATGAGATGCTAAATCTTCGAAACGCCTATGGAATTCTTCATCTGTTACAATTTCCATTTAATTTTTCTTGGTCCTCCTGTCTGTTAATTTTCTCTTGGTCTTCCTGTCTCTGCTTTTCAGATTTGGTGAACTGTTGTTATCTTTTGTTGAGTCGTTCACTACACCATATTCCACGTAAGTGCAGGGTCGCCATGTGATATGGTTCGTCCGTCGGTAATATCTATTAATAAATTTTTTTTAGTCTTGTCCTAACACATTCTGATCAGGCAAGTTAATTGCCTGATGCAAAAGTTTCTTCTCTTATTTTAATAGCAAGAAGAAGTTGCTAGTCGATTCAGCAATTAGTGCTAGATTGCTTTTGTATTATTATATTATATATATTAGCACAATCATGCATATATTAGCATGTTTGTACCAAGAAATATTTATTAATATTTTTATTAAATATTTTATTCCATGCAAAAGAATCTGCGGGAATGAATTATAAAATAATAGATATGTATTTATATTTGGAGTTAGATTAACTCTGATTTTTATTTGAACAAACTAGGGTTTATATACAATTTTGGATTCTTTAAAATCCATACAAATTTTATCTAGAGCAATAAGTTATTGTAATTTATTGCTTAGTTACAAAGAATTTAAATTTGGGTTAAAAGAATGCATTACAATATTTTTGACCTAATTCATATCTATGTAAAGATCAATAACCAAAAATATGAATAATGACTATATGAATCATTATCATTCATTATACAAAAATAAAAATATGAAATATGGTCACACAAAAATAAAATTAATATATTTGTATCATACAAGGCATTGCACTTGCATTCATACAAATATTAGTGAACAAATGTTCCACTTGAAATTGTTGACCTATGTCAGCATATTTTATCATAATGTTAAATAATAATTTTTGATCATTTACATTTGTGGAAATAATTTTATGTACAAAATAATTTTATGTATTTCTTATACATAATTTTATATATTATTGTAAAATTATCTGAAATTAAATAAAAATTGAATAAAAAAAAAAACAAGTGATGAAAAAAACCAAGGGTTTTTAAAAAAGTACATTTTCAAAATTATATTGTGTTAAAAACTCAGTTTAATTTTGGAAATATATACTATGGGGGAATAAGTCGCTGCTTACTTGTAAAAATAGTAAATTTTTAATTTTTAAGTCCTAATAGATCTTCAATGGGGAAGGTTACCAAATTTCTCAAGGATCTAATCTCACTCACCATCCCCTCCCTCCCTCCATTTTTGTAGGTTCTAGGAATTAAACCAAAATTTGGAATTTTACTTAGAATTTTACTATCTAAGCAAAAATGGATAAAACTGAGAGACACTTTCTTCAATTTAAAGAACCGCTTTTGAATTTAAGAAAAACCCTTAACATATGTTAAAATATAATGTTGGACCTTTAAATTTTGTATATTAATAGAAAAATATTTGGACAGGTATTCAAGTTACAGGTGCTTAAAAAAAGCTAAATTTAAATTTTGGACCCCTTACAGCTTTTAAAAGGGGGGCGCAACAAATAAATTTTCTTAACCGACTCCTACTAATTTCTGAGGATCTAACATCTTCCAAAATTTCAAGTTTCTAGCTTGAGCCATTCAGAAGATATGTAGGGCCAAAAATTTTGCCAAAATTGAGTATTGGATAACGGTAAATTTTTGTACCCAAGGCAACCCAATGAATAAGTTTTTTAACAGTTTGTAAAGTTTATAAAAGCAGCTATCTTTCGACGTTTCCAGATTGAAAAAATACCTCATAGAACTTTTGTTATAACGTTTTAAATAAAGGGTTTCTTCCAAATTTGAGGGGCTGTAGCTTCGTAACGGGTGGGGCTACAGAAAAAAGGTGTTCCATGAAATTATTTTTTTTGCAATACCTACTCGTAGTAAAAATTTCTTCTCTCTATTTCAAACGATGTAAAACTTTGTGTAAACATACGGACAGACAGACGGACAGACAAAGTTAAAATTAAGAAAAACCTTTGACACTGGTTGAAACTTCCGTTTTGGAGCTTTCAATTTTGTATATAAATAAAAAAAAATATTGACAGGTGTTCAAGCTATAGGCGTTTAAAAGCTAAATTTATAGCAAAATTTAAGGTTTTGGATCCCTTACAGCTCCTAAACAGGGAGCGTAACAAAAAAAAATTCTTAACTGACTCCCACTTATTTCTAAGGATCTAGCTTCTCCTAAAATTTCAAGTTTCTAGATTGAGCCGTTCAGAAGTTATGAAGAGCCAAAAATTTTGCAAAACTTAGTATTAGATAACGGTAAATTTTAATACCGAATGGTAACCCTATACATTTGGCTTTTAAAAGTTCGTAAAGCTAATAAAAGCAGCTGTCTTTTACCGTTTTCAGGTTGAAAGTATACCTTATAGAACTCTTGTTATAACTATTTAAATATAGGGCTTTTTCCGACTTTGAGGGGCTGTAGCTCCGTAACGGAGGGGTAATACAAAAAAGTTTTAACATTAAATTATTTTATTGCAATACCTACCCACTGCTAATATTTTTTTTGTCAATCGTACGTAAAAAGGGACGGACGGACGGACGGACGGACAGAGTGAAACTATATAGGTACATTTTTACAATATTTTTTGAAAATGTACTAAAAATTATACCCGTTTAACTATAGGTCAAAAGGGTATACTAAATTTGCCATTATGTCATTATACTATGTCAATAGTAATTTACTTGAATTGCCAACCTTTTGAATAAAATATGGTCGATGGCTTAGAAAAGGTTTAAAAATCTACTTTTCAACTTATATTTTGTTTTGTACTTAGCTGCAAGTTCTACTATGCTCTTCCTCTTTTTTTACGATTTTATTCGTAAATTTATTATTTAAGGAGAGCAAAAAATTAGTTTTATTAATTAAGTGAGCTTTTGGAATAAAGATTAACTTTCGTTAATACGAAAATTTTGAAAATTTCATTGAATCTTTGTGCAAAATGCATAAACAGGTAAAAATCAAATTAACCTTATGGGTTTTTATAATTAAAATGGTACAAAATTTTCAATCAAATTCTTTTAATCGTTTAAGCAAATGAAATTTATAGAAAACTTCATGGCGTCGTCGTGGAAAACGGTTTAATCGAACTTTACTAAAACTTTTTGCAGCCGCTCTTTTAAACTGCAAAAACAACCTGTAAAATTGGACACAATTCGGAATCACAAAATTTTTGGAAGCCCTCCAGGCCGAAATGGGTAAAATTATGCCAACCAAATTTATACAACTAATTCCGGCTACTAAGGGAAACATTTGTGCAAAATTTCAAGTCAGTCGGTCGAACCGTTTTGACTTAGCATCAAAAATTTTGAAAAAGCTTCATTGCACCCAAAAAATTTTGTGTTTCCAATTTGTGTCCAATTTTAGAGGGTGATTTTGCATTTAAAAAGAGAGGCTGACACAAATTTTTGTTGATTTCGGTTGACCTGTTGCAGACCAACAGCTTTTTATAGGTTTCCTCGTTACTTTGTTATAAATTAGAAATGGTTTAACCGATTGACTTCAAATTTTGTATATTGTTCCTCTTTGAGAATGGAGTTTACTCTTCTAACAGACTTGGAGTTGGTTACCCCCAACCACCACACAATTTTTTCAAAAAAACGGGTTAACCGAACTCAACAAAAATTTGTGTCAGCCGCTCTTTCCGACTACCAAATCACCCTGTAAAATTGGCCACAAATCGGAAACACAAAATTTTTTGGAAGCCCGCCAGGCCGAAATTGGTTAATTTATTCCAACCAAATTTATACAACTAATTCCGGCGGCTAGGAGGAACATTTGCTAAATTTCAAGTCAATCGGTCAAACCGTTTCTACTCGTCATCCAAAAAACGAAAAAGCTTAAAATGGCTCTGGAGCCGCAACCTGTTGACTTATTAAAATGTGACCTAGCCTATGTCACCCCCAGGCTCTCTGAATTATTCCTTTAAAATTTTGTGACAATCGGACCAGTGGTTTTCACGTGAATCCTGGACAAACAAACAAACAAATTTTCTCTTTTTTAATTTTCTCCTTTTTATCTAATATATAAAGGGCAAAATTCACCTTTGTTTAGAATATTATACGCACACTGATTCAATGAAATTTTCTATTTTTTGGTACTAACGCAAGTTAACTTTTATTCCAAAAGCTCACTTAATTAATAATACTAATTTTTTTCCTCTCAAATAGTCTCAAATAGTGCAAAGCTAAATGAGATAATATTCAAAATAATGAAAATAAAGCTAATAACGAATCCGAATAATAATATCTTTAAATTTAAATAACGTAACATTTCCCTTCTCTACATTTTTTCGTAAGTCTTTGTTTTTAATCTATTTTGCAGTTGTTGTTTTTTAAAAAAAGATTTCGGTGCAAAATTGTAATTTTCTTCAAATAAAATCTAAAATTAAAAAAAAAAATTTCGTAAATATTTGTATAATGACATAATGGCAAATTTTCTATACCCTTTTGACCTCTCAGTGGAGTTTTAATGTAAGTTGATGTTATTGAAAAAAGTTAACACAAGAATGGTGAACATGTTAATTTTAAAACTCAATAAAGCAATTTTTTTAAAACGAGTCTTTTAGGGATTTTTCAACATATTTATTAAAGCTCACTTGAAACTTTTCATAATAATTAAATAATAACAATAAAATTTCAAGCAGCACCAAATTGTCAAGAAGCAGAAGAAAAACGTATAGAAAAATTAGCGATAATCGTTCAAATTGTTTTGCAAACTGTTTTTTAAAATTTTGTTTGACAATCGGTTAAAAGAACTCGATAAAACATTTTTTTAAACATTCCCCTATTTCAAATAAATTTTACCTCCTTTCAAAAATTGGACGTAATTTACTCACAAAATTTTTTTTTTGAATAATCGTAGGAATGATAAGTATATAAATGTACGCATACAAAATTTACATTCAAGTGGTCAAACCGTTTCTGCTTAAGAGTAAAGTATTTTTTTTCTTTTTTTATACCCGTTTGACTATATAGTCAAAGGGTATAATAACTTTGCCATTACGTTTGTGACGCAGAGAAGGAGGGAGGGTAGATATAGACTCAAGTGTATGGATCGGATCAGAATCGAAAAATAAATCGATTTAGCTATGTATGTCCGTCCGTCCGTCCGTCCGTCCGCACGATAACTCAAAAACTAAAGGAGCTAGGATCTTGAAATTTTCGCAAATTCGTTTTTTTGCAATAGCCGTCATCGCTATTTAAATCCAGCCATTTTGGTCCATGGGTTCGGGTAGCTGCCATACAACTTCTTTTTTTATATGAGCATTACTCTGGACCTATTACAGCAGAGGGTTCGAGCAGCTGCCATACAACTCCTTATTTTATATGAGCATTACTCTCCACCTAATGAAGCTGGGTGTCTGAATTTTTGCCAAAAATTGTTTAGTGTAATGGCCAAAGTTTCTGCAAAATTTGGTTGGTCTACGACAGAGGGATCGAGTAGCTGCCATACAACTCTTTATTTTATATGAGTATTCCACTACACTTAATAAAGCCAAAAGTAATTAACCGGATGATATAATGTATATGTTACGGTCATACGGGTATCCCAGAGTTGACACAGTCTACTCTACTACACTCTTCCTCGTGTTCATTTATTTGAATTATATTATTTGTTTTATTTTTTTTTTGTTTTCATTTGAATTCTTTTTGTTTTCGTTATATTTCTTTTGAATTTATTGTTATAATTTTTTTTAGAATTTGTTATTATTATTTTACATGAACTACATTATATTTGTCATATTTTATACCTCTTTTATATTTTCCAAATTTAATAATTAAGATTAAAATGAATAAATAATATTTAAAAATGTATCCAGTCATGTTATAAGAGCAATCTCTTTTGGCATTTATTTTTGAAAATAAATAAATAAATAAAATATAATTATTTTTATATAATTAATTATATGAAAAGTTCTAAATTTGTCAATAAAAGCATTAATGGTTTTAATTAAAACTAAAAATCTTCAAAATATATAACCTTTTATATATATGTTATAACAAATTAATAAGTTTTTCTTTCGAAAAACTTCGAGTTTAATGAAAATTAGTGACACAGATAACAGCAGTATTATTATTGTTATACTTATTTATAACGGAAGCGCTCAAAATTCCTTATCATAAATATAAAAGATAAAAATGACCAATTCTAATCACAATATTTCAATCTGAAATTAATCTTTTCCATACTTGTAATTTGGATTCCGTCTTAAAAGAAACTGTAAAAGACCTGTAATCTGGATTAACTTAAAAGAATTAAAATATTAAAAATTGAATTATATATAACATTAAAAAATAAGTAAATTAAGACAATATATTTAAAAAATATTTAAAATTGAAATTCAACAGTAAATGCACTATAGCTAAAAATACTTAAAACAAGTAATTGCTGCATGTGTGTAACATTTTATTGAATTTGATAAAAAGTTTTAAAAATGTAATTTTGTAATTGCATTTTATGAATACCATTTTCAAGTTTTTCCTTTTTTTAATATTTTAAGTAGATAAATTAGTAAAAATTTTTAATATTTTTGAATAAATGAAAAAATGTTTTTAGTATTATAAAGTTAATTTGGTTAGCTAGATCCTACGATCAAACTAATAAAAGCTTTTATGGTGACTTATGGATTTCTCTTTATCTGACCAATGGCGTAGTGGTAAAGACGACGCCTTTCATGTGGAAGGTCTCAGTTTCAAACCCCGGTCAGATCTTATCTAATATATAACAATATCGTAAAATTGTATAATTATATCCTAATAGTTTACATCGTAATATAAAATAAGATTTAATAAAAATATATAAATAATTCTTGTGTAAGATTATAGATGGCGCACAAAGTTTGCATTTGTGCATTCATATTTCATAACCTTATTCAATAGCTATAGCCGAATAATCAACGGCTTAGTGAATATTATGATTAACGAAACTGAAGCCCAGTTTAAAATAACCTTGGTGAATGTCCTATACTCCTTAATGGAGTGGAAAAGGAATAAAAAAAAATGGATTTCTCATTAAATTTTAACTAAATGGGAAGGGTCGGTTCTAAGTCGGTTGCACAGACTGATTGGTTCTTTACTTGTTTATAATTAATCAATTAAACTTTTCAAAAGTAAGAATTTCTATCTAATATATAAAGAGGAAAATTTGTTTGTTTGTTTGTTTGTCCAGGATTCACGTGAAAACCACTGGTCCGATTGTCACAAAATTTTAAAGGAATAATTCTGGGAGCCCGGGGGGTGATATAGGCTATGTCGCATTTTTATAAGTCAACAGGTTGCGGCTCCAGAGCCGTTTTAAGCTTTTTCGTTTTTTTGATGTCGAGTCGAAACGGTTTGACCGATTAACTTGAAATTTTGCACGAATGTTCTTCTTATTAAACGGAATTAATGTTATAAAGTTGGTTGGAATAAATTAACCCCTTTCGGCCCAGCGGGCTTCCAAAAAATTTTGTGTTTCCGATTTGTGTCCAATTTTACAGGGTGGTTTTGCAGTCAAAAAGAGAGGCTGGCACAAATTTTTGTTGGGTTCGGTTAACCCGTTTGGGCACGAGGGCGCAATGAAGCTTTTTCAATGTTTTTGATGTCGAGCCGAAACAGTTTGACCGATTGACTTGACATTTTGCACAAATCCTCCTCTTAGCAAACGGAATTAGTTGTATAAAGATGGTTCGAAAATATTAACCCATTTCGGCCCGGCGGGCTTCCAAAAAATTATTTGTTTCCGATTTGTGTCCAATTTTACAGGGTGGTTTTGCAGTCGAAAATAAAGGCTGGCACCAATTTTTGTTGGGTTCGGTTAACCCGTTTGGGCACGAGGGCCAATGAAGCTTTTTCAATGTTTTTGATGTCGAGCCGAAACAGTTTGACCGATTGACTTGAAATTTTGCACAAATCTTCCTCTTAGCAAACGGAATTAGTTGTATAAAGATGGTTCGAAAATATTAACCCATTTCGGCCCGGCGGGCTTCCAAAAAATTATTTGTTTCCGATTTGTGTCCAATTTTACAGAGTGGTTTTACAGTCGAAAAGAAAGGCTGGCACAAATTTTTGTTGGGTTCGGTTAACCCGTTTGAGCACGAGGGCCAATGAAGCTTTTTCAATGTTTTTGATGTCGAGTCAAAACGGTTTGACCGAATGACTTGAAATTTTGCACAAATGTTCCTCTTAGCAACCGCAATTAGTTGTATAAATTTGGTTGGAATAATTTAACCCATTTCGACGTGGCGGGCTTCCAAAAAATTTTGTATTTCCGATTTGTGTCCAATTTTACAAGGTGGTTTCGCAGTCGACAATAGAGTCTGGCACAAATTTTTGTTGAGTTCGGTTAACCCGTTTGGGCACGGGGGCGCAAAGAAACTTTTTCAATGTTTTTGATTTCGAGTCAAAACCGTTTGACAAATTGACTTGATATTTTGCACAAATGTTCCTCTTAGCAACCGAAATTAGTTGTATAAATTTGGTTGGAATAATTTAACCCATTTCGGCCTGGCGGACTTTCAAAAAATTTTGTGTTTTCGATTTGTGTCCAATTTTACAGGTTGATTTTGCAGTCTAAAAAGAGGCTGCAAAAAGTTTTAGTTAATTCGATTAATCCGTTTTCCACGACGACGCCATGAAGTTTTCTATAAATTTTATTTTCTTATACGATTAAAAGTATTTTATTGAAAATTTTGTACCAGCATTTTAATTAAAACCCACATGGTTAATTTGGTTTTGACCTGTTTGTGCGTTTTGAACAAAGATTCAATGAAATTTTCAGTTTTCTTCAAATGAAATCTAAAAATCAAAAAATTCAATTTCTTATATATAATGCTTAAAAACATAGTATTTTAAAACAGTTTTTCCAAAAAATAAGCCTACATTTCTCTCATCAAATCATCATATAAAACGAGGAAGAGCGTATTACAACTTTCAGGTGAGTACTAAACAAAATATAAATTGAAAAGCAAATTTTTAAATCTTTTCTAAACCATCGACTATATTTTAACGTTGGCAATTCAAGATAACTACTATTGACATAGTATAATGACATAATGGCAAACTTAGTATCCCCATTTGACCAATAGTCATTTTAATTCAGTTAACATTATTCGCCGGGAACCTAACATCCTCAACTCTATCGTCAAGGAGCACCAAATTCTCAAGAAGCACCATGTATAGAAAAATTAGAGATAATCGTTCAAACTGTTTTTTAAAGTTTTTGTTTCGCAATCGGTTAAAAGAACTCGACAAAACATTTTTTTAAGCATTCCCCTAATTCAAAGAAGTTGTACCTACATTTAGAAATTGGACGTAATTTACTTACAAATTTTTTTTTGAACAATCGTCGGGTCGACAGGGGTTAACAACTTCCAAGTCTGTTAGTAAATTGAACTTCATTTTCAAAGAAGAACACATATACAAAATTTGAAGTTAATCGGTTAAATCATTTCTAATATATATAACAAAGCAACGAAAAAACCTATAAAAAGCTGTTGGGCCACGATGGGTTAACGGAACTCTACAAATATTTTTTTGTGGCTTCATTTATAAGCAAAGTAGTATTTCAAAAAATTGGCTGAAGCTTGCGTTTTTACAATTTGCAAGCTTCCGGGCAACGCCGGGTAAATCTGCTAGTAAATTTATAAGAGATTATTGGTTTTCCAAAAATTTATATTTTAAAAAGAATAAAGTAATTCAGTGTCATGCAGAATGTAAAAAATGGTTCCACAACACCTGTTATGGATTAAGTATGGAAGATTTTGATCATCTCCAAGGAAATCTAGACGAAATCTGGTTTTGTACAAGTTGCAAAGAAAAAAGTCGAAATGCAAATCATTCGGGCTAAATACGACTACAAATCTATCAGTAGCAAGTAAATCATTTATGGAAAAGATATCCTGAATAGCGATTTAATTCACGAAATTAATTATTTCTAACCAAACTAAAGAAGCAAATGATTTTCTGAAGCTGCAAAGTGATGTGGTAATTTACAAGAATACATCGATTAATTGATTGATCAAAACATAATTCTTCAGAATGAAAACAAACTGCTTAGAATGAAATAAATAAAGTATAAAAGTACCCTTGATTAAATTTTTCATTTTTAAATAATTTTTAAATTTCTTCTCTTAATTTACTTATTTTTTAATGTTTTATATAATTAAACTCAAAGTTATTCGAAAGAAATTTTAATTCGTAATAATTGAATTATAAAAGGTTATGTAATTTGATGGTTTTTAATGTTAATTAAAACTATTAATGCTTTCTTTATCTTTTTATCACAAAATTTCATACTCAAAATATGCAATAAATATATATCTAAAATACAATGACAAATTTAGAATTTTTCATATAATTCATTTAAATTTTAAAAATTAATTTTACAACTTAAGTATCGTCCACAATTTCTTAATTATATTTTGCATTTGGTAATAGTTCAATAAAATATAGATATAATGTAATAAAAATTAAAAAAATTAAAAATTTCGTCGTTTATTAAAAAAATATTTTGTTTTTAATTAATAAAATATAATACATAATATGTTTTTTAGATAAAATTCTTAGCTTTTTAAAAATATAAAGTGTTAAATAAGAACGGAAATTGGAAATAGTGTATCAAAATTGTAATTTCTACCTTTATTAATTTCGAATATATGTTTTAAGTTCTTGGGAGAAGTGGGGCTGGTACGCAAACTGCTATTTCAATACATCCAAAATTTCACGGACATATAAGAAGAAACACCTGTGCCCTAAATATAAGGTTCTATCTTCCTTAGTTTTGAAAGTAAACTCTTTTAGCCTCAATGCGATCAAAAGCTTCAAGAATCCGAACATGACCAGAACCAATTCCCATGCTACTTTCATTACTATTAACCTAGAATTTAACTTTAATCAAAATAGCGTAATTAGTTTTTGAGTTATGGTGTTTTTAAGATATATGTTTGTTAGCATTTGGACTTTTCAAAGGTTTCAGTACGCTAAACCATGGTACGATTTCGCCCACATGCAGTCTCCGTCATCCTTTCAATACTAGTTAACCGTTGTACACAATTGGAACATTCTATCTTAATTTAAAGTTACTATTTTCATTAATTTCGATGATAAGCTTTTAAACTTTGGGAGGTCTAAAAGTGTTACCTGAACCACCACTCCAATTGATCATAAATTAAGGGAACTCTTAGGAAATAGTAAAGAACACCCTTGTGCTAATTTTGAAGCTTCTACATTTGTTTGAAGTTACTATCTTTATTATTTTCGAAAATAAGCTTTAATGTCTTCGAAACTATCTGGATGGTCCCCCACCCCCTGCTCCAATTGGTCATAAATTTCAAGGACGCTAAGGACATGGGAAGAGGAACACTCATATCAAATTTGAAGGTTCTATCTTAATTGTTTTCGGAATTATGCTTGTTTGGCCTAAATTCGATCAAAAAGTTCTAGGAACCGAACCCATGGTCCGATCTCGACCGCACGAGCCGCACCCGCCATAATCTCATTACTGATAACATACAGCACAACTTTCATGAAGGCGCCATTAGTTGTTGAGTAATCCTGATTTTTTTATATGTTCGTAATAATATGTTAAAATATTTCATTACATTTTAAATTTTAATTTTATGTTTATTTACTTATCCCAATATAATACATTTGATATGTCCCATAAATCGGGATGTAATTGAAAAAGTTCTATTAATTATATATCTGTGAATATGTTTGGAATACGAACCAATCCAAACATATTCACTGCCACTTCTATTTTTATTTAAACTCAGTTTCCTTTTTTAAAATTTTTAAATTTATTTAACTAATTTATGCAAAAAACTGTACTCGGCGGGCTTCAGAAGCTTTATATTTGATTGGTTCCGCTGAAATCTGCAATTTAAATATGATCGGAACCAATCAAATATAAAGCTTCTGAAGCCCGCCGAGTACAGTTTTTTTAAGAGAATTAAAAAATGTTTCTTTAATAATTAAATTTATTCACTAAACTTTCACTCAAAAACAAACTCAGAGTAAATAATTTAATTATTAACACGTTTGTAGATTTGTAGAGTCATCGTAGACAAAAAATTTTCTCTACTTGAAAATGTTTACACGGTAAAAAAATCTCAAAAAATCTCTCGTACAGTCGATGTAGACCTCTACGGTAAAGCTCTAACGAGTGTTTACACACATGTAGATCACTTTACCGAAAGTTTTGTCTTAACTCTACCTATTTTAGTTTCTCGTGTGTAATTGGCCTGAGATTAGATTAAATGTTTTCTTTATTTCCTTCATTTATAAATAATTACATTTCAAAATATAATATATAATATGTACATAATTTAATTATTACAATTTAAAAAAAGAAATAGTTTCATTTTTTATTTTACTGTAGTATAAAAAGTAGAATTAAATATCACTTCAATTCATATTTGTATTAATTATAGTAACAATCATATTATAAAATAAAAATTTTTTTACAAAAGTTATGTAGGGTGAACAATTTCAATTAAATTTGTAAGTATAAAACTTATTAGTCAGAATTATATAATGCAAAACAACAAGTGCAAATAAGTGGTACAAATAAACTAGACAGGATTCTCTAGCAAAATTTTAATGTTCAAAATTTAGAAGCCAAGATTTTAATAAACTCAGAAACTTGTTTAGGTTATGTTAAGGTATATAACGATTCAGGAAATTTATTGAAAAGTCTGATACGATGTCGTAACAAGTACGGTAATTAGTTGTGCGGAACGAAGGAATGTTAACAAACTCGCTATTATTAATACGTAAGTTATAATTATTGGAAATTCTACTATTCAGATATTCCCACTTAATAAAAAATATTTTTGAAACTTTAAAATAAAACAGCTGGCACAGGTAGAATTTTTAATTCTCTAAATAAATGAACTGAAGGGCTTATATTGCATATTTTTCTAACTACACACTTCTGCAGAATTAGTAATTGATGGATCTAATTATAATAAGCACCACCCCAAGAAGTAATGCCATATTGCAACTTAGAATAAAAGATTCCATAATAAAATGTTTTTAGAGTATTGCGAGGGCATATATTTTTTAGTTTTTAAAAATGCTGTAAAGTAGATTGAAAATATTTTTTTAATAATTTTGTATGCTCAGACCAGTTCATGTTAGCGTTAATAGTAGTGCCAAGATATTTAAAGTGATTAACGAAATCAATTTTAAAATAGTTGTCATTACCGTTAATATTGACATCATAGAACTTACAGTTTAAATTAGAAAGACAATTGTTATTTCTTAAAGTAAATCGTTCATACTCAGGAGCATGAATATATACATCAGGTTTAGAAGTTAATTACTGGGTAAGATTAAAATACATTAATTTTGTTTTCTTGCTTATTACCAGATTATACTCGTAAAACCTAAGTGTAGATATATCTTTATTTATATTAGCAGTTAAATTTAATAGGTTATCAGTGGCATAACAGTAAGCTAGATCATCAATTTACTAACAGACTTGGAAGTTGTTAACCCCTGCCGACCCGACGATTGTTCAAAAAAAAATTTGTAAGTAAATTACGTCCAATTTCTGAAAGTAGGTACAACTTCTTTGAATTAGGGGAATGCTTAAAAAAATGTTTTGTCGAGTTCTTTTAACCGATTGCGAAACAAAAACTTTTAAAAAACAGTTTGAACGATTATCTCTTATTTTTCTATACATGGTGCTTCTTGACAATTTGGTGCTCCTTGACGATAGAGTTGAGGATGTTAGGTTTCCGGCGAATAATGTTTACTGAATTAAAATGACTATTGGTCAAATGGGGATACTAAGTTTGCCATTATGTCATTATACTATGTCAATAGTAGTTTTCTTAAATTGCCAACGTTTGAATAAAATATAGTCGATGGTTTAGAAAAGGTTTAAAAATTTGCTTTTCAACTTATATTTTGTTTAGTACTCACCTGAAAGTTGTAATACGCTCTTCCTCGTTTTTTTATGATTTGATGAGAGAAATGTAGGCTTATTTTTTGGAAAAACTGTTTTAAAATACTATGTTTTTAAGCATTATATATAAGAAATTGAATTTTTTGATTTTTAGATTTCATTTGAAGAAAACTGAAAATTTCATTGAATCTTCGTTCAAAACGCACAAACAGGTCAAAACCAAATTAACCATGTGGGTTTTAATTAAAATGCTGGTACAAAATTTTCAATAAAATACTTTTAATCGTATAAGAAAATAAAATTTATAGAAAACTTCATGGCGTCGTCGTGGAAAACGGATTAATCGAACTTAACTAAAACTTTTTGCAGCCTCTCTTTAGACTACAAAATCAACCTGTAAAATTGGACACAAATCGAAAACACAAAATTTTTTGAAAGTCCGCCAGGCCGAAATGGGTTAAATTATTCCAACCAAATTTATACAACTAATTTCGGTTGCTAAGAGGAACATTTGTGCAAAATTTCAAGTCGATTTGTCAAACGGTTTTGACTCGACATCAAAAACATTGAAAAAGCTTCTTTGCGCCCTCGTGCCCAAACGGGTTAACCTAAATCAACAAAAATTTGTGCCAGACTCTCTTTTCGACTGCAAAACCACCCTGTAAAATTGGACACAAATCGCAAACACAAAATTTTTTGGAAGCCCGCCAGGCCGAAATGGGTTAATTTATTCCAACCAATGTTATACAACTAATTCCGGTTGCTAAGACGAACATTTGTGCAAAATTTCAAGTCAATCGGTCAAGCCGTTTTGACTCGACATCCAAAAAACGAAAAAGCTTAAAAGAGCTCTGGAGCCGCAACCTGTTGACTTATAAAAATGTGACATAGCCTATGTCACCCCCCGGGCTCCCAGAATTATTCCTTTAAAATTTTGTGGCAATCGGACCAGTGGTTTTCACGTGAATCCTGGACAAACAAATAAACAAACAAACAAATTTTCTTCTTTATATATTAGACTAGCAGATTTACCCGGCGTGTCCCGGAAGCTTGCAAATTGTAAAAACGCAAGTTTTAGCCAATTTTTTGAAATACTACTTTGCTTATAAATGAAGCCACAAAAAAATATTTGTGGAGTTCCGTTAACCCATCGTGGCCCAACAGCTTTTTATAGGTTTTTTCGTTGCTTTGTTATATATTAGAAATGATTTAACCGATTAACTTCAAATTTTCTATATGTGTTCTTCTTTGAAAATGAAGTTCAATTTACTAACAGACTTGGAAGTTGTTAACCCCTGTCGACCCGACGATTGTTCAAAAAAAAATTTGTAAGTAAATTACGTCCAATTTCTGAAAGTAGGTACAACTTCTTTGAATTATGGGAATGCTTAAAAAAATGTTTTGTCGAGTTCTTTTAACCGATTGCGAAACAAAAACTTTAAAAAACAGTTTGAACGATTATCTCTTATTTTTTTATACATGGTGCTTCTTGACAATTTGGTGCTCCTTGACGATAGAGTTGAGGATGTTAGGTTTCCGGCGAATAATGTTTACTGAATTAAAATGACTATTGGTCAAATGGGGATACTAAGTTTGCCATTATGTCATTATACTATGTCAATAGTAGTTTTCTTAAATTGCCAACGTTTGAATAAAATATAGTCGATGGTTTAGAAAAGGTTTAAAAATTTGCTTTTCAACTTATATTTTGTTTAGTTTAAAAACTGTTTTAAAATACTATGTTTTTAAGCATTATACATAAGAAATTGAATTTTTTGATTTTTAGATTTCATTTGAAGAAAACTGAAAATTTCATTGAATCTTTGTTCAAAACGCACAAACAGGTCAAAACCAAGTTAACCATGTGGGTTTTAATTAAAATGTTGGTACAAAATTTTCAATAAAATACTTTTAATCGTATAAGAAAATAAAATTTATAGAAAACTTCATGGCGTCGTCGTGGAAAACGGGTTAATCGAATTAACTAAAACTTTTTGCAGCCTCTCTTTAGACTGCAAAATCAACCTGTAAAATTGGACACAAATCGAAAACACAAAATTTTTTGAAAGTCCGCCAGGCCGAAATGGGTTAAATTATTCCAACCAAATTTATACAACTAATTGCGGTTGCTAAGAGGAACATTTGTGCAAAATTACAAGTCAATTTATGAAACGGTTTTGACTCGAAATCAAAAACATTGAAAAAGCTTTTTTGCGCCCTCGTGCCCAAACGGGTTAACCGAACTCAACAAAAATTTGTGCCAGACTCTATTGTCGACTGCGAAACCACCTTGTAAAATTGGACACAAATCGGAAATACAAAATTTTTTGGGAGCCCGCCACGTCGAAATGGGTTAAATTATTCCAACCAAATTTATACAACTAATTGCGGTTGCTAAGAGGAACATTTGTACAAAATTTCAAGTCAATCAGTCAAACCGTTTTGACTCGACATCAAAAACATTGAAAAAGCTTCATTGGGCTATCGTGCCCAAACGGGTTAACCAAACCCAACAAAAATTTGTGCCAGCCTTTCTTTTCGACTGCAAAACCACCCTGTAAAATTGGACACAAATCGGAAACAAATAATTTTTTGGAATCCCGCCGGACCGAAATGGGTTAATATTTTCGAACCATCTTTATACAACTAATTCCGTTTGCTAAGAGGAAGATTTGTGCAAAATTTCAAGTCAATCGGTCAAACTGTTTCGGCTCGACATCAAAAACATTGAAAAAGCTTCATTGGGCCCTCGTGCCCAAACGGGTTAACCGAACCCAACAAAAATTTGCGCCAGCCTCTCCTTTTGACTGCAAAACCACCCTGTAAAATTGGACACAAATCGGAAACACAAAATTTTTTGGAAGCCCGCCGGGCCGAAAGGGGTTAATTTATTCCAACCAACTTTATACCATTAATTCCGTTTAATAAGAAGAACATTCGTGCAAAATTTCAAGTGAATCGGTCAAACCGTTTCGACTCGACATCAAAAAAACGAAAAAGCTTAAAACGGCTCTGGAGCCGCAACCTGCTGACTTATAAAAATGCGACATAGCCTATGTCACCCCCCGGACTCCCAAAATTATTCCTCTAAAATTTGGTGTCAATCGGACCAGTGGTTTTCACGTGAATCCTGGACAAACAAACAAACAAATTTTCTTCTTTATATATTAGACTAGCAGATTTACCCGGCGTTGCCCGGATGCTTGCAAATTGTAAAAAAGCAAGTTTCAGCCAATTTTTTGAGATACTACTTTGCCTATAAATGCCACAAAAAATATTTGTGGAGTTCCGTTAACCCATCGTGGCCCAACAGCTTTTTATAGGTTTTTTCGTTGCTTTGCTATATATTAGAAATGATTTAACAGATTAACTTCAAATTTCGTATATGTGTTCTTCTTTGAAAATGAAGTTCAATTTACTAACAGACTTGAAAGTTGTTAACCCCTCCCGACCCGACGATTGTTCAAAAAAAAATTTGTAAGTAAATTACGTCCAATTTTTGAAAGTAAGTACAACTTCTTTGAATTAGGGGAATACTTAAAAAAAAGGTTTGTCGAGTTCTTTTAATCGATTGCGAAACAAAAACTTTAAAAAACAGTTTGCAAAACAATTTGAACGATTA
Source organism: Dolichopus griseipennis (assembly GCA_963082915.1). NCBI lineage: Eukaryota > Metazoa > Arthropoda > Insecta > Diptera > Dolichopodidae > Dolichopus > Dolichopus griseipennis. The sequence goes on along the minus strand of OY720441.1, from coordinate 201,379,354 downwards.
TCTCTAATTTTTCTATACATGGTGCTTCTTGACAATTTGGTGCTCCTTGACGATATAGTTGAGGATGGTAGGTTTCCGGTGAACAATGTTAACTGAATTAAAATGACTATAGGTCAAAAGGGGATTTTCTTGAATTGCCAACGCTTGAATAAAATATAGTCGATGGTTTAGAAAAGGTTTTAAAATTCGCTTTTCAACTTATATTTTGTTTAGTACTCACCTGAAAGTTGTAATACGCTCTTCCTCGTTTTTTTATTATTTTATGAAAGAAATGTAGGCTTATTTTTTGGAATAACTGTTTTAAAATACTATGTATTTAAGCATTATATATAACAATTTGATTTTTTGATTTTTAGATTTCATTTGAAGAAAACTGAAAATTTCATTGAATCTTTGTTCAAAACGCACAAACAGGTCAAAACCAAATTAACCCTGTGGGTTTTAATTAAAATGCTGGTACAAAATTTTCAATAAAATACTTTTAATCGTATAAGAAAATAAAATATATAGAAAACTTCATAGCGTCGTCGTGGAAAATGGGTTAATCGAACTTAACTAAAACTTTTTGCAGACTACAAAATCAACCTGTAAAATTGGACACAAATCGAAAACACAAAATTTTTTGAAAGTCCGCCAGGCCGAAATGGGTTAATTTATTCCAACCAAATTTATACAACTAAATGCGGTTGCTAAGTGGAACATTTGTACAAAATTTCAAGTCAATCGGTCAAACAGTTTTGACTCGACATCAAAAACATTGAAAAAGCTTCTTTGCACCCTCGTGCCCAAACGGGTTAACCGAACTCAACAAAAATTTGTGCCAGACTTTATTTTCGACTGCGAAACCACCTTGTTAAATTGGACACAAATCGGAAACACAAAATTTTTTGGAAGCCCGCCAGGCCGAAATGGGTTAAATTATTCAAACCAAATTTATGCAACTAATTGCGGTTGCTAAGAGGAACATTTGTACACAATTTCAAGTCAATCGGTCAAACTGTTTCGGCTCGACATCAAAAACATTGAAAAAGCTTCATTGCGCCTTCGTGCCCAAACGGGTTAACCGAACCCAACAAAAATTTTTGCCAGCCTCTCTTTTTGACTGCAAAACCACCCTGTAAAATTGGACACAAATCGGAAACACAAAATTTTTTGGAAGCCCGCCGGGCCGAAAGGGGTTAATTTATTCCAACCAGTTTTATACCATTAATTCCGTGTAATAAGAAGAACATTCGTGCAAAATTTCAAGTGAATCGGTCAAACCGTTTCGACTCGACATCAAAAAAACGAAAAAGCTTAAAACGGCTCTGGAGCTGCAACCTGCTGACTTATAAAAATGCGACATAGCCTATGTCACCCCCCGGACTCCCAAAATTATTCCTCTAAAATTTGGTGTCAATCGGACCAGTGGTTTTCACGTGAATCCTGGACAAACAAACAAACAAACAAACAAACAAACAAATTTTCTTCTTTATATATTAGATTAGAAATTTGCATTCAAAACCTTTTACAAAATTACAAATAGACATGAGTTAAAAGTTTTAAAAATATTGTTTTCGACCGTTAAGCAGGCCAACAAAAACTTAAAAAAAATACATAAGGTCCAAACGGGTTAATAGAGCGCAATCATGTTTTTTGGTGAGCTTGTGAAATAATGCAATGTTTGCGTTAACTTTAAACTGTGTTAGTCGAACAATTGTTTTTTTTTTAACATATTGATTAAACCTTTTCAACAGAAAAACAAATTTATATTAAAGATTGAACTCTTTAAGGAGATCAAATTTAATGAACCCTTGTGACAAAAGGGGTTAAATGATAAAAATCAAATTAACACTGTGAGCTTTGCTAATAAAGATTAGCTGAAAAATGTGTTCAAGATTAGCTGAAAAAAGTGTTCGTTTAAGCTCAACAACAAAAACATTGAAAAAGCTTCATTGCGCTCTCTTGCCCAAACGGCCAAAAAAAATATTGAAAGCCCGCCAGGCCGAAATGGGTTAATATATTCCAAGCAACTGTATAAAACTAATTCCGTTTGCTAAGAGGAAGATTTGTGCAAAATTTCAAGTCAATCGGTCAAACTTTTTCGGCTCAACATCAAAAACATTGAAAAAGCTTCATTGCGCCCTCGTGCCCAAACGGTTTAACCGAACCCAACAAAAATTTGTGCTAGCCTTTCTTTTCGACTGCAAAACGACCCTGTAAAATTGGACACAAATCGGAAACAAATAATTTTTTGGAAGCCCGCCGGGCCGAAATGGGTTAATATTTTCGAACCATCTTTATACAACTAATTCCGTTTGCTAAGAGGAAGATTTGTGCAAAATTTCAAGTCAATCGGTCAAACTGTTTCGGCTCGACATGAAAAACATTGAAAAAGCTTCATTGCGCCCTCGTGCCCAAACGGGTTAACCGAACCCAACAAAAATTTGTGCCAGCCTCTCTTTTTGACTGCAAAACCACCCTGTAAAATTGGACACAAATCGGAAACACAAAATTTTTTGGAAGCCCGCCGGGCCGAAAGGGGTTAATTTATTTCAACCAACTTTATACCATTAATTCCGTTTAATAAGAAGAACATTCGTCAAAATTTCAAGTTAATCGGTCAAACCGTTTCGACTCGACATCAAAAAAACGAAAAAGCTTAAAACGGCTCTGGAGCCGCAACCTGTTGACTTATAAAAATGCGACATAGCCTATGTCACCCCCCGGGCTCCCAAAATTATTCCTCTAAAATTTGGTGTCAATCGGACCAGTGGTTTTCACATGAATACTGGACAAACAAACAAATAAACAAACAAATTTTCTTCTTTATATATTAGACTAGCAGATTTACCCGGCGTTGCCCGGAAGCTTGCAAATTGTAAAAATTTTTTGAGATACTACTTTGCCTATAAATGCCACAAAAAATATTTGTGGAGTTCCGTTAACCCATCGTGGCCCAACAGCTTTTTATAGGTTTTTTCGTTGCTTTGCTATATATTAGAAATGATTTAACAGATTAACTTCGAATTTCGTATATGTGTTCTTCTTGGAAATTGAAGTTCTATTTACTAACAGACTTGAAGGTTGTTAACCCCTGCCGACCCGACGATTGTTCAAAAAAAAATTTGTAAGTAAATTACGTCCAATTTTTTAAAGTAGGTACAACTTCTTTGAATTAGGGGAATACTTAAAAAAAAGGTTTGTCGAGTTCTTTTAATCGATTGCGAAACAAAAACTTTAAAAAACAGTTTGCAAAACAATTTGAACGATTATCTCTAATTTTTCTATACATGCTGCTTCTTGACAATTTGGTGCTCCTTGAAGATATAGTTGAGGATGGTAGGTTTCCGGTGAACAATGTTAACTGAATTAAAATGACTATAGGTCAAAAGGGGATTTTCTTGAATTGCCAACGCTTGAATAAAATATAGTCGATGGTTTAGAAAAGGTTTAAAAATTAGCTTTTCAACTTATATTTTGTTTAGTACTCACCTGAAAGTTGTAATACGCTCTTCCTCGTTTTTTTATTATTTTATGAAAGAAATGTAGGCTTATTTTTTGGAATAACTGTTTTAAAATACTATGTATTTAAGCATTATATATAACAAATTGAATTTTTTGGTTTTTAGATTTCATTTGAAGAAAACTGAAAATTTCATTGAATCTTTGTTCAAAACGCACAAACAGGTCAAAACCAAATTAACCCTGTGGGTTTTAATTAAAATGCTGGTACAAAATTTTCAATAAAATACTTTTAATCGTATAAGAAAATAAAATATATAGAAAACTTCATAGCGTCGTCGTGGAAAATGGGTTAATCGAACTTAACTAAAACTTTTTGCAGCCTCTCTTTTAGACTACAAAATCAACCTGTAAAATTGGACACAAATCGAAAACACAAAATTTTTTGAAAGTCCGCCAGGCCGAAATGGGTTAATTTATTCCAACCAAATTTATACAACTAAATGCGGTTGCTAAGAGGAACATTTGAGCAAAATTTCCAGTCAATCGGTCAAACAGTTTTGACTCGACATCAAAAACATTGAAAAAGCTTCTTTGCACCCTCGTGCCCAAACGGGTTAACCGAACTCAACAAAAATTTGTGCCAGACTTTATTTTCGACTGCAAAACCACCCTGTAAAATTAGACACAAATCGGAAACAAATAATTTTTTGGAAGCCCGCCGGGCCGAAATACGTTAATATTTTCGAACCATCTTTATACAACTAATTCCGTTTGCTAAGAGGAAGATTTGTGCAAAATTTCAAGTCAATCGGTCAAACTTTTTCGGCTAAACATCAAAAACATTGAAAAAGCTTCATTGCGCCCTCGTGCCCAAACGGGTTAACCGAACCCAACAAAAATTTGTGCCAGCCTTTCTTTTCGACTGCAAAACCACCCTGTAAAATTGGACACAAATCGGAAACAAATAATTTTTTGGAAGCCCGCCGGGCCGAAATGGGTTAATATTTTCGAACCATCTTTATACAACTAATTCCGTTTGCTAAGAGGAAGATTTGTGCAAAATTTCAAGTCAATCGGTCAAACTGTTTCGGCTCGACATCAAAAACATTGAAAAAGCTTCATTACGCCCTCGTGCCCAAACGGGTTAACCGAACCCAACAAAAATTTGAGCCAGCCTCTCTTTTTGACTGCAAAACCACCCTGTAAAATTGGACACAAATCGGAAACACAAACTAAAATACTATGTATTTAAGCATTATATATAAGAAATTGAATTTTTTGATTTTAGATTTCATTTGAAGAAAACTGAAAATTTCATTGAATCTTTGTTCAAAACGCACAAACAGGTTAAAACCAAATTAACCCTGTGGGTTTTAATTAAAATGCTGGTACAAAATTTTCAATACTTTTAATCGTATAAGAAAATAAAATTTATAGAAAACTTCATGGCGTCGTCGTAGAAAACGGGTTTATCGAACTTAACTAAAACTTTTTGCAGCCTCTCTTTAAACTGCAAAATCAACTTGTAAAATTGGACACAAATCGAAAACACAAAATTTTTTGGAAGTCCGCAAGGCCGAAATGGGTTTAATTATTCCAACCAAATTTATACAACTAATTGCGGTTGCTAAGAGGAACATTTGTGCAAAATTTCAAGTCAATTTGTCAAACGGTTTTGACTCGACATCAAAAACATTAAAAAAGCTTCTTTTCGCCCTCGTGCCCAAACGGGTTAACCGAACTCAACAAAAATTTGTGCCAGCCTTTCTTTTCGACTGCAAAACCACCTTGTAAAATTGGACACAAATCGGAAACAAATAATTTTTTGGAATCCCGGCGGGCCGAAATGGGTTAATATTTTCGAACCATCTTTATACAACTAATTCCGTTTGCTAAGAGGAAGATTTGTGCAAAATTTCAAGTCAATCGGTCAAACTGTTTCGGCTCGACATCAAAAACATTGAAAAAGCTTCATTGCGCCCTCGTGCCCAAACGGGTTAACCGAACCCAACAAAAATTTGTGCCAGCCTCTCTTTTTGACTGCAAAACCACCCTGTAAAATTGGACACAAATCGGAAACACAAAATTTTTTCGAAGCCCGCCGGGCCGAAAGGGGTTAATTTATTCCAACCAACTTTATACCATTAATTCCGTTTAATAAGAAGAACATTCGTGCAAAATTTCAAGTTAATCGGTAAAACCGTTTCGACTCGACATCAAAAAAACGAAAAAGCTTAAAACGGCTCTGGAGCCGCAACATGTTGACTTATAAAGATGCGACATAGCCTATGTCACCCCCCGGACTCCCAAAATTATTCCTCTAAAATTTGGTGTCAATCGGACCAGTGGTTTTCACGTGAATCCTGGACAAACAAACAAACAAACAAACAAATTTTCTTCTTTATATATTAGACTAGCAGATTTACCCGGCGTTGCCCGGAAGCTTGCAAACTGTAAAAATGCAAGCTTCAGCCAATTTTTTGAAATACTGCTTAATACTTTGCTTATAAATGAAGCCACAAAAAAATATTTGTGGAGTTCCGTTAACCCATCGTGGCCCAACAGCTTTTTATAGGTTTTTTCGTTGCTTTGTTATATATTAGAAATGATTTAACCGATTAACTTCAAATTTTCTATATGTGTTCTTCTTTGAAAATGAAGTTCAATTTACTAACAGACTTGGAAGTTGTTAACCCCTGCCGACCCGACGATTGTTCAAAAAAAAATTTGTAAGTAAATTACGTCCAATTTCTGAAAGTAGGTACAACTTCTTTGAATTAGGGGAATGCTTAAAAAAATGTTTTGTCGAGTTCTTTTAACCGATTGCGAAACAAAAACTTTAAAAAATAGTTTGAACGATTATCTCTAATTTTTCTATACATGGTGCTTCTTGAGAATTTGGTGCTCCTTGACGATAGAGTTGAGGATGTTAAGTTTCCGGCGAATAATGTTAACTGAATTAAAATGACCATTGGTCAAATGGGGATACTAAGTTTGCCATTATGTCATTATACTATGTCAATAGTAGTTTTCTTGAATTGCCAACGTTTGAATAAAATATAGTCGATGGTTTAGAAAAGGTTTAAAAATTTGCTTTTCAACTTTTATTTTTTTTTTAGTACTCACCTGAAAGTTGTAATACGCTCTTCCTCGTTTTTTTATGATTTTATGAGAGAAATGTGGGCTTATTTTTTGGAAAAACTGTTTTGGAAAAAATTTTTGATTTTTAGATTTCATTTTAAGAAAACTGAAATTTTCATTGAATCTTTGTTCAAAACGCACAAACAGGTCAAAACCAAATTAACCATGTGCGTTTTAATTAAAATGTTGGTACAAAATTTTCAATAAAATACTTTTAATCGTATAAGAAAATAAAATTTATAGAAAACTTCATGGCGTCGTCGTGGAAAACGGGTTAATCGAACTTAACTAAAACTTTTTGCAGCCACTCTTTAGACTGCAAATTCAACCTGTAAAATTGGACACAAATCGAAAACACAAAAGTTTTTGAAAGTCCGCAATGCCGAATTGGGTTAAATTATTCCAACCAAATTTATACAACTAATTGCGGTTGCCAAGAGGAACATTTGTGCAAAATTTCAAGTCAATTTATCAAACGGTTTTGACTCGACATCAAAAACATTGAAAAAGCTTCTTTGCACCCTCGTGCCCAAACGGGTTAACCGAACTCAACAAAAATTTGTGCTAGACACTATTTTCGACTGCGAAACCACCTTGTAAAATTGGACACAAATCGGAAACACAAAATTTTTTGGAAGCCCGCCACGCCGAAATGGGTTAAATTATTCCAACCAAATTTATACTACTAATTGCGTTTGCTAAGAGGAACTTTTGTGCAAAATTTCAAGTCAATCGGTCAAACCGTTTTGACTCGACATCAAAAACATTGAAAAAGCTTCATTGGGCCCTCGTGCCCAAACGGGTTAACCGAGCCCAACAAAAATTTGTGCCAGCCTTTCTTTTTGACTGCAAAACCACCCTGTAAAATTGGACACAAATCGGAAACAAATAATTTTTTGGAAGCCCGCCGGGCCGAAATGGGTTAATATTTTCGAACCATCTTTATACAACTAATTCCGTTTGCTAAGAGGAAGATTTGTGCAAAATTTCAAGTCAATCGGTCAAACTGTTTCGGCTCGACATCAAAAACATTGAAAAAGCTTCATTGCGCCCTCGTGCCCAAACGGGTTAACCGAACCCAACAAAAATTTGTGCCAGCCTCTCTTTTTGACTGCAAAACCACCCTGTACAATTGGACACAAATCGGAAACACATAATTTTTTGGAAGCCCGCCGGGCCGAAAGGGGTTAATTTATTCCAACCAACTTTATACCATTAATTCCGTTTAATAAGAAGAACATTCGTGCAAAATTTCAAGTTAATCGGTCAAACCGTTTCGACTCGACATCAAAAAAACGAAAAAGCTTAAAACGGCTCTGGAGCCGCAACCTGCTGACTTATAAAAATGCGACATAGCCTATGTCACCCGCCGGGCTCCCAGAATTATTCCTTTAAAATTTTGTGACAATCGGACCAGTGGTTTTCACGTGAATCCTGGACAAACAAACAAACAAACAAACAAATAAACAAACAAATAAACAAATTTTCTTCTTTATATATTAGATTAGAAATTTGCATTCAAAACCTTTTACAAAATTACAAATAAACATGAGTTAAAAGTTTTAAAAATATTGTTTTCGACCGTTAAGCAGGCCAACGAAAACTTAAAAAAAATACATTAGGTCCAAACGGGTTAATAGAGCGCAATCATGTTTTTTGGTGAGCTTGTGAAATAATGCAATGTTTGCGTTAACTTTAAACTGTGTTAGTCGAACAATTGTTTTTTTTTTAACATATTGATTAAACCTTTTCAACAGAAAAACAAATTTATATTAAAGATTGAACTCTTTAAGGAGATCAAATTTAATGAACCCTTGTGACAAAAGGGGTTAAATGATAAAAATCAAATTAACCCTGTGAGCTTTGCTAATAAAGATTAGCTGAAAAATGTGTTCAAGATTAGCTGAAAAAAGTGTTCGTTTAAGCTCAACAACAAAAACATTGAAAAAGCTTCATTGCGCTCTCTTGCCCAAACGGCCAAAAAGAATATTGAAAGCCCGCCAGGCCGAAATGGGTTAATATATTCCAAGCAACTGTATAAAACTAATTCCGTTTGCTAAGAGGAAGATTGGTGCAAAATTTCAAGTCAATCGGTCAAACTGTTTCGGCTCGACATCAAAAACATTGAAAAAGCTTCATTGCGCCCTCGTGCCCAAACGGGTTAACCGAACCCAACAAAAATTTGTGCCAGCCTTTCTTTTCGACTGCAAAACCACCCTGTAAAATTGGACACAAATCGGAAACAAATAATTTTTTGGAAGCCCGCCGTTTTTGTTTAGTCCTGAAAGTTGTAATACGCTCTTCCTCGTTTTTTTATGATTTTATGAGAGAAATGTAGGCTTATTTTTTGGAAAAACTGTTTTAAAATACTATGTATTTAAGCATTATATATAAGAAATTGAATTTTTTGATTTTTAGATTTCATTTGAAGAAAACTGAAAATTTCATTGAATCTTTGTTCAAAACGCACAAACAGGCCAAAACCAAATTAACCATGTGGGTTTTAATTAAAATGTTGGTACAACATTTTCAATAACATACTTTTAATCGTATAAGAAAATAAAATTTATAGAAAACTTCATGGCGTCGTCGTAGAAAACGGGTTTATTTAACTTAACTAAAACTTTTTGCAGCCTCTCTTTAAACTGCAAAATCAACTTGTAAAATTGGACACAAATCGAAAACACAAAATTTTTTGAAAGTCCGCAAGGCCGAAATGTGTTTAATTATTCCAAACAAATTTATACAACTAATTGCGGTTGCTAAGAGGAACATTTGTGCAAAATTTCAAGTCAATTTGTCAAACGGTTTTGACTCGACATCAAAAACATTGAAAAAGCTTCTTTGCGCCCTCGTGCCCAAACGGGTTAACCGAACTCAACAAAAATTTGTGCCAGCCTTTCTTTTCGACTGGAAAACCACCTTGTAAAAATGGACACAAATCGGAAACAAATAATTTTTTGGAATCCCGGCGGGCCGAAATGGGTTAATATTTTCGAACCATCTTTATACAACTAATTCCGTTTGCTAAGAGGAATATTTGTGCAAAATTTCAAGTCAATCGGTCAAACTGTTTTGGCTCGACATCAAAAACATTGAAAAAGCTTTATTGCGCCCTCGTGCCCAAACGGGTTAACCGAACCCAACAAAAATGTGTGCCAGCCTCTCTTTTTGACTGCAAAACCACCCTGTAAAATTGGACACAAATCGGAAACACAAAATTTTTTCGAAGCCCGCCGGGCCGAAAGGGGTTAATTTATTCCAACCAACTTTATACCATTAATTCCGTTTAATAAGAAGAACATTCGTGCAAAATTTCAAGTTAATCGGTAAAACCGTTTCGACTCGACATCAAAAAAACGAAAAAGCTTAAAACGGCTCTGGAGCCGCAACATGTTGACTTATAAAGATGCGACATAGCCTATGTCACCCCCCGGACTCCCAAAATTATTCCTCTAAAATTTGGTGTCAATCGGACCAGTGGTTTTCACGTGAATCCTGGACAAACAAACAAACAAATTTTCTTCTTTATATATTAGACTAGCAGATTTACCCGGCGTTGCCCGGAAGCTTGAAAATTGTAAAAAAGCAAGTTTCAGGCAATTTTTTGAGATACTACTTTGCCTATAAATGCCACAAAAAAATATTTGTGGAGTTCCGTTAACCCATCGTGGCCCAACAGCTTTTTATAGGTTTTTTCGTTGCTTTGCTATATATTAGAAATGATTTAACAGATTAACTTCAAATTCGTATATGTGTTCTTCTTTGAAAATGAAGTTCAATTTACTAACAGACTTGAAAGTTGTTAACCCCTGCCGACGATTGTACAAAAAAAAATTTGTAAGTAAATTACGTCCAATTTTTGAAAGTAGGTACAACTTCTTTGAATTAGGGGAATACTTAAAAAAAAGGTTTGTCGAGTTCTTTTAATCGATTGCGAAACAAAAACTTTAAAAAACAGTTTGCAAAACAATTTGAACGATTATCTCTAATTTTTCTATACATGCTGCTTCTTGACAATTTGGTGCTCCTTGACGATATAGTTGAGGATGGTAGGTTTCCGGTGAACAATGTTAACAGAATTAAAATGACTATAGGTCAAAAGGGGATTTTCTTGAATTGCCAACGCTTGAATAAAAAATAGTCGAAGGTTTAGAAAAGGTTTAAAAATTCGCTTTTCAACTTATATTCTGTTTAGTACTCACCTGAAAGTTGTAATACGCTCTTCCTCGTTTTTTTATGATTTTATAAGAGAAATGTAGGCTTATTTTTTGGAAAAACTGTTTTAAAATACTATGTACTATGTATAAGCATTATATATAACAAATTGAATTTTTTGATTTTTAGATTTCATTTGAAGAAAACTGAAAATTTCATTGAATCTTTGTTCAAAACGCACACACAGGTCAAAACCAAATTAACCCTGTGGGTTTTAATTAAAATGCTGGTACAAAATTTTCAATAAAATACTTTTAATCGTATAAGAAAATAAAATATATAGAAAACTTCATATCATCGTCGTGGAAAATGGGTTAATCGAACTTAACTAAAACTTTTTGCAGCCTCTCTTTTAGACTACAAAATCAACCTGTAAAATTGGACACAAATCGAAAACACAAAATTTTTTGAAAGTCCGCCAGGCCGAAATGGGTTAATTTATTCCAACCAAATTTATACAACTAAATGCGGTTGCTAAGAGGAACATTTGTGCAAAATTTCAACTCATCGGTCAAACAGTTTTGACTCGACATCAAAAACATTGAAAAAGCTTCTTTGCACTCTCGTGCCCAAACGGGTTAACCGAACTCAACAAAAATTTGTCCCAGTTTTTATTTTCGACTGCGAAACCACCTTGTAAAATTGGACACAAATCAGAAACACAAAATTTTTTGGAAGCCCGCCAGGCCGAAATGGGTTAAATTATTCCAACCAAATTTATGCAACTAATTGCGGTTGCTAAGAGGAACATTTGTGCAAAATTTCAAGTCAATCGGTCAAACTGTTTCGGCTCGACATCAAAAACATTGAATAAGCTTCATTGCGCCCTCGTGCCCAAATAGGTTAGCCGAACCCAACAAAAATTTGTGCCAGCCTCTCTTTTTGACTGCAAAACCACCCTGTAAAATTGGACACAAATCGGAAACACAAAATTTTTTGGAAGCCCGCCGGGCCGAAAGGGGTTAATTTATTCCAACCAGTTTTATACCATTAATTCCGTGTAATAAGAAGAACATTCGTGCAAAATTTCAAGTGAATCGGTCAAACCGTTTCGACTCGACATCAAAAAAACGAAAAAGCTTAAAACGGCTCTGGAGCCGCAACCTGCCGACTTATAAAAATGCGACATAGCCTATGTCACCCCCCGGACTCCCAAAATTATTCCTCTAAAATTTGGTGTCAATCGGACCAGTGGTTTTCACGTGAATCCTGGACAAACAAACAAACAAACAAATTTTCTTCTTTATATATTAGATTAGAAATTTGCATTCAAAACCTTTTACAAAATTACAAATAAACATGAGTTAATAGTTTTAAAAATATTGTTTTCGACCGTTAAGCAGGCCAACAAAAACTTAAAAAAAATACATTAGGTCCAAACGGGTTAATAGAGCGCAATCATGTTTTTTGGTGAGCTTGTGAAATAATGCAATGTTTGCGTTAACTTTAAACTGTGTTAGTCGAACAATTGTTTTTTTTTTAACATATTGATTAAACCTTTTCAACAGAAAAACAAATTTATATTAAAGATTGAACTCTTTAAGGAGATCAAATTTAATGAACCCTTGTGACAAAAGGGGTTAAATGATAAAAATCAAATTAACCCTGTGAGCTTTGCTAATAAAGATTAGCTGAAAAATGTGTTCAAGATTAGCTGAAAAAAGTGTTCGTTTAAGCTCAACAACAAAAACATTGAAAAAGCTTCATTGCGCTCTCTTGCCCAAACGGCCAAAAAGAATATTGAAAGCCCGCCAGGCCGAAATGGGTTAATATATTCCAAGCAACTGTATAAAACTCATTCCGTTTGCTAAGAGGAAGATTGGTGCAAAATTTCAAGTCAATCGGTCAAACTGTTTCGGCTCGACATCAAAAACATTGAAAAAGCTTCATTGCGCCCTCGTGCCCAAACGGGATAACCGAACCCAACAAAAAATTGTGCCAGCCTTTCTTTTTGACTGCAAAACCACCCTGTAAAATTGGACACAAATCGGAAACAAATAATTTTTTGGAGCCCGCCGGGCCGAAATGGGTTAATTTATTCCAACCAATGTTATACAACTAATTTCGGTTGCTAAGAGGAACATTTGAGCAAAATTTCAAGTCAATCAGTCAAGCCGTTTTTACTCGACATCCAAAAAACGAAAAAGTTTAAAAGAGCTCTGGAGCCGCAACCTGTTGACTTATAAAAATGTGACATAGCCTATGTCACCCCCGGGCTCCCAGAATTATTCCTTTAAAATTTTGTGGCAATCGGACTAGTGGTTTTCACGTGAATCCTGGACAAACAAATAAACAAACAAACAAACAAACAAACAAATTTTCTTCTTTATATATTAGACTAGCAGATTTACCCGGCGTTGCCCGGAAGCTTGCAAATTGTAAAAACGCAAGTTTTAGCCAATTTTTTGAAATACTACTTTGCTTATAAATGAAGCCACAAAAAAATATTTGTGGAGTTCCGTTAACCCATCGTGGCCCAACAGCTTTTTATAGGTTTTTTCGTTGCTTTGTTATATATTAGAAATGATTTAACCGATTAACTTCAAATTTTCTATATGTGTTCTTCTTTGAAAATGAAGTTCAATTTACTAACAGACTTGGAAGTTGTTAACCCCTGCCGACCCGACGATTGTTCAAAAAAAAATTTGTAAGTAAATTACGTCCAATTTCTGAAAGTAGGTACAACTTCTTTGAATTAGGGGAATGCTAAAAAAAATGTTTTGTCGAGTTCTTTTAACGGATTGCGAAACAAAAACTTTAAAAAACAGTTTGAACGATTATCTCTTATTCTTCTATACATGGTGCTTCTTGACAATTTGGTGCTCCTTGATGATAGAGTTGAGAATGTTAGGTTTCCGGCGAATAATGTTAACTGAATTAAAATGACTATTGGTCAAATGGGGATACTAAGTTTGCCATTATGTCATTATACTATGTCAATAGTAGTTTTCTTAAATTGCCAACGTTTGAATAAAATATAGTCGATGGTTTAGAAAAGGCTTAAAAATTTGCTTTTCAACTTATATTTTGTTTAGTACTCACCTGAAAGTTGTAACACGCTCTTCCTCGTTTTTTTATGATTTGATGAGAGAAATGTAGGCTTATTTTTTGGAAAAACTGTTTTAAAATACTATGTTTTTAAGCATTATATATAAGAAATTGAATTTTTTGATTTTTAGATTTCATTTGAAGAAAACTGAAAATTTCATTGAATCTTTGTCCAAAACGCACAAACAGGCCAAAACCAAATTAACCATGTGGGTTTTAATTAAAATGTTGGTACAACATTTTCAATAACATACTTTTAATCGTATAAGAAAATAAAATTTATAGAAAACTTCATGGCGTCGTCGTGGAAAACGGGTTAATCGAATTAACCAAAACTTTTTGCAACCTCTCTTTAGACTGCAAAATCAACCTGTAAAATTGGACACAAATCGAAAACACAAAATTTTTTGAAAGTCCGCCAGGCCGAAATGGGTTAAATTATTCCAACCAAATTTATACAACTAATTCGGTTGCTAAGAGGAACATTTGTGCAAAATTTCAAGTCAATTTGTCAAACGGTTTTGACTCGAAATCAAAAACATTGAAAAAGCTTCTTTGCACCCTCGTGCCCAAACGGGTTACCCGAACTTAACAAAAATTTGTGCCAGACTATATTGTCGACTGCGAAACCACCTTGTACAATTGGACACAAATCGGAAATACAAAATTTTTTGGAAGCCCGCCACGTCGAAATGGGTTAAATTATTCCAACCAAATTTATACAACTAATTGCGGTTGCTAAGAAGAACATTTGTGCAAAATTTCAAGTCAATCGGTCAAACCGTTTTGGCTCGACATCAAAAACATTGAAAAAGCTTCATTGGGCCCTCGTGCCCAAACGGGTTAAACGAACCCATCAAAAATTTGTGCCAGCCTTTCTTTTCGACTGCAAAACCTTCCTGTAAAATTGGACACAAATCGGAAACACAAAATTTTTTGGAAGCCCGCCGGGCCGAAAGGGGTTAATTTATTCCAACCAACTTTATACCATTAATTCCGTTTAATAAGAGGAAGATTTGTGCAAAATTTCAAGTCAATCGGTCAAACTGTTTCGGCTCGACATCAAAAACATTGAAAAAGCTTCATTGCGCCCTCGTGCCCAAACGGGTTAGCCGAACCCAACAAAAATTTGTGCCAGCCTCTATTTTTGACTGCGAAACCTTCCTGTAAAATTGGACACAAATCGGAAACACAAAATTTTTTGGAAGCCCGCCGGGCCGAAAGGGGTTAATTTCTTCCAACCAACTTTATACCATTAATTCCGTTTAATAAGAGGAAGATTTGTGCAAAATTTCAAGTCAATCGGTCAAACTGTTTCGGCTCGACATCAAAAACATTGAAAAAGCTTCATTGCGCCCTCGTGCCCAAACGGGTTAGCCGAACCCAACAAAAATTTGTGCCAGCCTCTATTTTTGACTGCGAAACCTTCCTGTAAAATTGGACACAAATCGGAAACACAAAATTTTTTGGAAGCCCGCCGGGCCCAAAGGGGTTAATTTATTCCAACCAACTTTATACCATTAATTCCGTTTAATAAGAGGAAGAATTGTGCAAAATTTCAAGTCAATCGGTCAAACTGTTTCGGCTCGACATCAAAAACATTGAAAAAGCTTCATTGCGCCCTCGTGCCCAAACGGGTTAGCCGAACCCAACAAAAATTTGTGCCAGCCTCTATTTTTGACTGCGAAACCTTCCTGTAAAATTGGACACAAATCGGAAACACAAAATTTTTTGGAAGCCCGCCGGGCCGAAAGGGGTTAATTTATTCCAACCAACTTTATACCATTAATTCCGTTTAATAAGAGGAAGAATTGTGCAAAATTTCAAGTCAATCGGTCAAACTGTTTCGGCTCGACATCAAAAACATTGAAAAAGCTTCATTGCGCCCTCGTGCCCAAACGGGTTAGACGAACCCAACAAAAATTTGTGCCAGCCTCAATTTTTGACTGCGAAACCTTCCTGTAAAATTGGACACAAATCGAAAACACAAAATTTTTTGGAAGCCCGCCGGGCCGAAAGGGGTTAATTTATTCCAACCAACTTTATACCATTAATTCCGTTTAATAAGAGGAAGATTTGTGCAAAATTTCAAGTCAATCGGTCAAACTGTTTCGGCTCGAAATCAAAAACATTGAAAAAGCTTCATTGCGCCCTCGTGCCCAAACGGGTTAGCCGAACCCAACAAAAATTTGTGCCAGCCTCTCTTTTTGACTGCAAAACCACCCTGTAAAATTGGACACAAATCGGAAACACAAAATTTTTTGGAAGCCCGCCGGGCCGAAAGGGGTTAATTTATTCCAACCAACGTTATACCATTAATTCCGTTTAATAAGAAGAACATTCGTGCAAAATTTCAAGTTAATCGGTCAAACCGTTTCGACTCGACATCAAAAAAACGAAAAAGTTTAAAACAGCTCTGGAGCCGCAACCTGTTGACTTATAAAAATGTGACATAGCCTATGTCACCCCCCGGGCTCCCAAAATTATTCCTCTAAAATTTGGTGTCAATCGGACCCGTGGTTTTCACGTGAATCCTGGACAAACAAACAAACAAACAAATAAACAAACAAATTTTCTTCTTTATATATTAGATTAGAAATTTGCATTCAAAACCTTTTACAAAATTACAAATAAACATGAGTTAAAAGTTTTAAAAATATTGTTTTCGACCGTTAAGCAGGCCAACAAAAACTTAAAAAAAATACATTAGGTCCAAACGGGTTAATAGAGCGCAATCATGTTTTTTGGTGAGCTTGTGAAATAATGCAATGTTTGCGTTAACTTTAAACTGTGTTAGTCGAACAATTGTTTTTTTTTTAACATATTGATTAAACCTTTTCAACAGAAAAACAAATTTATATTAAAGATTGAACTCTTTAAGGAGATCAAATTTAATGAACCCTTGTGACAAAAGGGGTTAAATGATAAAAATCAAATTAACCCTGTGAGCTTTGCTAATAAAGATTAGCTGAAAAATGTGTTCAAGATTAGCTGAAAAAAGTGTTCGTTTAAGCTCAACAACAAAAACATTGAAAAAGCTTCATTGCGCTCTCTTGCCCAAACGGCCAAAAAAAATATTGAAAGCCCGCCAGGCCGAAATGGGTTAATATATTCCAAGCAACTGTATAAAACTAATTCCGTTTGCTAAGAGGAAGATTTGTGCAAAATTTCAAGTCAATCGGTCAAACTGTTTCGGCTCAACATCAAAAACATTGAAAAAGCTTCATTGCGCCCTCGTGCCCAAACGGGTTAACCGAACCCAACAAAAATTTGTGCCAGCCTTTTTTTTCGACTGCAAAACCACCCTGTAAAATTGGACACAAATCGGAAACAAATAATTTTTTGGAAGCCCGCCGGGCCGAAATGGGTTAATATTTTCGAACCATCTTTATACAACTAATTCCGTTTGCTCAGAGGAAGATTTGTGCAAAATTTCAAGTCAATCGGTCAAACTGTTTCGGCTCGACATGAAAAACATTGAAAAAGCTTCATTGCGCCCTCGTGCCCAAACGGGTTAACCGAACCCAACAAAAATTTGTACCAGCCTCTCTTTTTGACTGCAAAACCACCCTGTAAAATTGGACACAAATCGGAAACACAAAATTTTTTGGAAGCCCGCCGGGCCGAAAGGGGTTAATTTATTTCAACCAACTTTATACCTTTGTTCTTCTTTGAAAATGAAGTTCAATTTACTAACAGACTTGAAAGTTGTTAACCCTTGCCGACCCGACGATTGTTCAAAAAAAAATTTGTTAGTAAATTACGTCCAATTTTTGAAAGTAGGTACAACTTCTTTGAATTAGGGGAATACTTAAAAAAAAGGTTTGTCTAGTTCTTTTAATCAAATGCTAAACAAAAACTTTAAAAAACAGTTTGCAAAACAATCTCTAATTTTTCTATACATGGTGCTTCTTGACAATTTGGTGCTCCTTGACGATATAGTTGAGGATGGTAGGTTTCCGGTGAATAATGTTAACTGAATTGAAATGACTATAGGTCAAAAGGGGATTTTCTTGAATTGCCAACGTTTGAATAAAATATAGTCGATTGTTTAGAAAAGGTTTAAAAATTTGCTTTTCAACTTATAGTTTGTTTAGTCCTGAAAGTTGTAATACGCTCTTCCTCGTTTTTTTATGATTTTATGAGAGAAATGTAGGCTTATTTTTTGGAAAAACTGTTTTAAAATACTATGTATTTAAGCATTATATATAAGAAATTGAATTTTTTAATTTTTAGATTTCATTTGAAGAAAACTGAAAATTTCATTGAATCTTTGTTCAAAACGCACAAACAGGTTAAAACCAAATTAACCCTGTGGGTTTTAATTAAAATGCTGGTACAAAATTTTCAATACTTTTATTCGTATAAGAAAATAAAATTTATAGAAAACTTCATGGCGTCGTCGAAGAAAACGGGTTTATCGAACTTAACTAAAACTTTTTGCAGCCTCTCTTTAAACTGCAAAATCAACTTGCAAAATTGGACACAAATCGAAAACACAAAATTTTTTGAAAGTCCGCAAGGCCGAAATGGGTTTAATTATTCCAACCAAATTTATACAACTAATTGCGGTTGCTAAGAGGAACAATTGTGCAAAATTTCAAGTCAATTTGTCAAACGGTTTTGACTCGACATCAAAAACATTGAAAAAGCTTCTTTTCGCCCTCGTGCCCAAACGGGTTAACCGAACTCAACAAAAATTTGTGCCAGCCTTTCTTTTAGACTGCAAAACCACCTTGTAAAATTGGACACAAATCGGAAACAAATAATTTTTTGGAATCCCGGCGGGCCGAAATGGGTTAATATTTTCGAACGATCTTTATACAACTAATTCCGTTTGCTAAGAGGAATATTTGTGCAAAATTTCAAGTCAATCGGTCAAACTGTTTTGGCTCGACATCAAAAACATTGAAAAAGCTTTATTGCGCCCTCGTGCCCAAACGGGTTAACCGAACCCAACAAAAATTTGTGCCAGCCTCTCTTTTTGACTGCAAAACCACCCTGTAAAATTGGACACAAATCGGAAACACAAAATTTTTTCGAAGCCCGCCGGGTCGAAAGGGGTTCATTTATTACAACCAACTTTATACCATTAATTCCGTTTAATAAGAAGAACATTCGTGCAAAATTTCAAGTTAATCGGTAAAACCGTTTCGACTCGACATCAAAAAAACGAAAAAGCTTAAAACAGCTCTGGAGCCGCAACATGTTGACTTATAAAGATGCGACATAGCCTATGTCACCCCCCGGACTCCCAAAATTATTCCTCTAAAATTTGGTGTCAATCGGACCAGTAGTTTTGACGTGAATCCTGGACAAACAAACAAACAAACAAATTTTCTTCTTTATATATTAGATTAGAAATTTGCATTCAAAACCATTTACAAAATTACAAATAAACATGAGTTAAAAGTTTTAAAAATATTGTTTTGGACCGTTAAGCAGGCCAACAAAAACTTAAAAAAAATACATTAGGTCCAAACGGGTTAATAGAGCGCAATCATGTTTTTTGGTGAGCTTGTGAAATAATGCAATGTTTGCGTTAACTTTAAACTGTGTTAGTCGAACAATTGTTTCTTTATTAACATACTGATTAAACCTTTTCAACAGAAAAACAAATTTATATTAAAGATTGAACTCTTTAAGGAGATCAAATTTAATGAACCCTTGTGACAAAAGGGGTTAAATGATAAAAATCAAATTAACCCTGTGAGCTTTGCTAATAAAGATTAGCTGAAAAATGTGTTCAAGATTAGCTGAAAAAAGTGTTCGTTTAAGCTCAACAACAAAAACATTGAAAAAGCTTCATTGTGCTCTCTTGCCCAAACGGGTTAACCAAACCCAACAAAAATTTGTGCCAGCCTTTCTTTTCGACTGCAAAACCACCCTGTAAAATTGGACACAAATCGGAAACAAATAATTTTTTGGAAGCCCGCCGGGCCGAAATGGGTTAATATTTTCGAACCATCTTTATACAACTAATTCCGTTTGCTAAGAGGAAGATTGGTGCAAAATTTCAAGTCAATCGGTCAAACTGTTTCGGCTCGACATCAAAAACATTGAAAAAGCTTCATTGCGCCCTCGTGCCCAAACGGGTTAACCGAACCCAACAAAAATTTGTGCCAGCCTTTCTTTGCGACTGCAAAACCACCCTGTAAAATTGGACACAAATCGGAAACAAATAATTTTTTGGAAGCCCGCCGGGCCGAAATGGGTTAATATTTTCGAACCATCTTTATACAACTAATTCCGTTTGCTAAGAGGAAGATTTGTGCAAAATTTCAAGTCAATCGGTCAAACTGTTTCGGCTCGACATCAAAAACATTGAAAAAGCTTCATTGCGCCCTCGTGCCCAAACGGGTTAACCGAACCCAACAAAAATTTGTGCCAGCCTCTCTTTTTGACTGCAAAACCACCCTGTAAAATTGGACACAAATCGGAAACACAAAATTTTTTGGAAGCCCGCCGGGCCGGAAGGGGTTAATTTATTTCAACCAACTTTATACCATTAATTCCGTTTAATAAGAAGAACATTCGTGCAAAATTTCAAGTTAATCGGTCAAACCGTTTCGACTCGACATCAAAAAAACGAAAAAGCTTAAAACGGCTCTGGAGCCGCAACCTGTTGACTTATAAAAATGCGACATAGCCTATGTCACCCCCCGGGCTCCCAAAATTATTCCTCTAAAATTTGGTGTCAATCGGACCAGTGGTTTTCACGTGAATCCTGGACAAACAAACAAACAAACAAACAAATAAACAAACAAATTTTCTTCTTTATATATTAGACTAGCAGATTTACCCGGCGTTGCCCGGAAGCTTGAAAATGGTAAAAAAGCAAGTTTCAGCCACTTATTTGAGATACTACTTTGCCTATAAATGCCACAAAAAAATATTTGTGGAGTTCCGTTAACCCATCGTGGCCCAACAGCTTTTTATAGGTTTTTTCGTTGCTTTGCTATATATTAGAAATGATTTAACAGATTAACTTCAAATTTCGTATATGTGTTCTTCTTTGAAAATGAAGTTCAATTTACTAACAGACTTTAATGTTGTTAACCCCTGCCGACGATTGTTCAAAAAAAAAATTGTAACTAAATTACGTCCAATTTTTGAAAGTAGGTACAACTTCTTTGAATTAGGAGAATACTTAAAAAAAAGGTTTGTCGAGTTCTTTTAATCGATTGCGAAACAAAAACTTTAAAAAACAGTTTGCAAAACAATTTGAACGATTATCTCTAATTTTTCTATACATGCTGCTTCTTGACAATTTGGTGCTCCTTGACGATAGAGTTGAGGATGGTAGGTTTCCGGTGAACAATGTTAACTGAATTAAAATGACTATAGATCAAAAGGGGATTTTCTTGAATTGCCAACGCTTGAATAAAATATAGTCGATGGTTTAGAAAAGGTTTAAAAATTCGCTTTTCAACTTATATTTTGTTTAGTCCTGAAAGTTGTAATACGCTCTTCCTCGTTTTTTTATGATTTTATGAGAGAAATGTAGGCTTATTTTTTGGAAAAACTGTTTTAAAATACTATGTACTATGTATAAGCATTATATATAACAAATTGAATTTTTTGATTTTTAGATTTCATTTGAAGAAAACTGAAAATTTCATTGAATCTTTGTTCAAAACGCACAAACAGGTCAAAACCAAATTAACCCTGTGGGTTTTAATTAAAATGCTGGTACAAAATTTTCAATAAAATACTTTGAATCGTATAAGAAAATAAAATATATAGAAAACTTCATAGCGTCGTCGTGGAAAATGGGTTAATCGAACTTAACTAAACCTTTTTGCAGCCTCTCTTTTAGACTACAAAATCAACCTGTAAAATTGGACACAAATCGAAAACACAAAATTTTTTGAAAGTCCGCCAGGCCGAAATGGGTTAATTTATTCCAACCAAATTTATACAACTAAATGCGGTTGCTAAGAGGAACATTTGTGCCAAATTTCAAGTCAATCGGTCAAACAGTTTTGACTCGACATCAAAAACATTGAAAAAGCTTCTTTGCACTCTCGTGCCCAAACGGGTTAACCGAACTCAACAAAAATTTGTCCCAGACTTTATTTTCGACTGCGAAACCACCTTGTAAAATTGGACACAAATCGGAAACACAAAATTTTTTTGAAGCCCGCCAGGCCGAAATGGGTTAAATTATTCCAACCAAATTTATGCAACTAATTGCGGTTGCTAAGAGGAACA